>JAQHUG010000261.1:1657924-1668868 GCA_028555095.1 Dicrostonyx torquatus | reverse complement strand
TGCTGGCATTGTCTCACTTAGACTACAAACCTTTATTAGGCCCTGAGAGGGGGGTAACTCAAAACAGAAACCTCAGTACCAGCAGCGCAGGCTCCAGCTGCACAGCCTTTAAGGACGAATGGCAAAATTCATCCAGGGTTTTTGTTACTGACTGAGATTTAAAAAAAAAAAAAAAAACAAACCTGTCTCCAGAGACTTGATTTATCATTGAGAGTCTGCGTCTTCACTTTATCGCAGGCTTCTAACAAGAACAGCTTGTCTTAGGTAATTTGACTATTTCTATTCCATTTAGAAGCCTGGATCAGATTCCAGTTTAGCCTGTGTGTTCCTTAACTCATGTAACACATTTCAGTCCCCAAAGTCTTATGTCGGTCAATGGGACACAAGAGACGAGAGTAGACAAGACAGAGGCAACCCCACTCCACGGTGTAGTAGAACAGATAATACAATGTGCTAAAGGGGAACTAGCAGAAGCCTACAGCCTGTGCATGGCAGTTTCTTAAAACGCTCTTTCAACAGTAAAACAAAATAGCAAAAACTGGACGTGTGCATATCTCTGCGTTTTCATCAGATTCTGTGTCTGCGAAGATTTACGTGTGTGTGTGTGTGTGTGTGTGTGTATAAGTATTGTGCCTGCCTGCATGTATGTGCATTACATGTGTATAACATAAGTAGGGTTCAGAAGAGGGCAGGCCCTGGAACTTCAGCCACAGATGGTTGTGAGCCACTACATGGGTTCTGGGAACTGCACCGGGGTCCTCTGGAAGAGCAACAAGTCTTAACTGCTGAGTCATCTCTGCAGCCCCTTCAGCAGAGTCTTAATCTACTGGCTGAAGGAACTGAAAACTCAAAAGAAAGCACAAATTGTCCATCTTGGCTAGTTGGAACTGGATGTATTATGTAATTGGTCTAAGCAGGAGCAGCTATGAATTAGTTACCGAAAATCTCTATTCTGTTTTAGAAGCTCTGTGCAGAGGATAGTCAAAGATAACAGAGGTAGAGGTTATAGAAGGTGGCTTTGCTTCCTACCAGTCTCTTCTCCCTCCCTGTAATAGGATGACACCTCCCCAACCTCCAAGACATCAGGCCCTGGCCATGTGGTTTGCTTGCTTACTGACCTGTGCACAGAAATGCCGCATGCCTTGTCCAGACTGAAACTTGGATATCTCTCTGGTAGATCTGCTCTGTTCGTGCCCATACAGCATCTATTCCAAGCAAGAGGCGCTTCTCCAGACTAGGCCCAGCATGGAAAAGATACAAAGTTTACCTGGGCAACGAGCAACACATGAACGAGGGTCAGGCCATTGCAAGATACAATCAACATACTTCAGCATCATCAAATAGTATCCAAACAGTGGCTTCAGGAAAGGTGCAGGAAAGACACAGAGCCACTCAAAGCCCTATGTAACAACCCAAGAAATTAAAGGCAAGAGAAGTTTATGGTCACAGAGACAAAGGGGTCAGTAAGCTTTGGGAGATGTTTTTGGTGTCCGTGAACAGGACTGATGTAATATTTACCTATAGTATACTTTAAACAAAGAACTGAAAAACATGTATTCTTTTCAAGCTCAATGGAATAGCCTGCCAAAAACGACTTGCGTGAACCATGAAACAGCCCAAACAAATTTCTGACTGTACGTAATTAAATGATGTTGAGAATTGACTTTAAGACAGAACTAATCATACAGCAGGTATGGTGATATGGTCGGCCTGGTAATCTGAGCGCTGGGGAAGGGAAGGCAGGAGAACCAAGGTCGCCCTAATCTTCTGCTGCTCAATAAATTAAAGGTCAGCCTGGGTTACCTAAAACCCTGTCTCAATGAAATCAAAACAAACAAACAAATGAAAATGAATGGAAGGGAGGGAGGAACGGAGGGAAGGGAAAGGGGAGATAAGGTGACAAGGTGACATACATTTAGAAGTTGAAAACACACAAATCATGAGACAAATTATATTGCAAATTAGAACTAGGATGGGCACTCAGGTGGTGGAGGCAGACGAAGATCGAGGAAATCAGGCCACAATTCAAGACTCCATCTCAAAATAAATAAATAAGTGAAGGATAAGAGAGTATATTTCAGAATAAATTGGACAACTCTTTGTCACAGTTTCTTTAGGTGTATTACTATGCTATAGCAAAGCTAAGGCTTGGGGGATGGCTCAGTGAGTAAGAGCACTTGCTGCACAGTTCAGATGCCCTGCAACCATGCAAAAAAGCCCAATATGGCTGCATGCACCTTTAGCTCCATACTCTGTAGGAGACCCAGTGTAGGAGGTTACACTGGGCAGCAAGTGTAACCAACATGGTGACCAAGTGCAGTGAGAGAACCCTGTCCCAAGGGAACGAGAGAGCACAGAATAACCAATGTTCTCCTCTAGTCTCTACACATGCACACATGGGTCCACATACCACACTCAAGCGTGCACGTGTGCATGCACACACACACACACACACACACACACAGAGAGAGAGAGAGAGAGAGAGAGAGAGAGAAGACTAAAAACCAATTAAGCACCCTGCTTTGTAAGTTTAAAAAAAATAAACAAAACAAAGGGGAAAAATGTATCTGCCCTATCAGATAGTAGCTGAGATAAGCTGACTAATGAAACAGTATAAAAAAAAATCCTGAAATAGACAAACTTGGTTTATTGCAAAGCCTACTACATGCCCCAAACTATCCTTGCTTTTAAAAAGGAAACATTAGCCGGACGGTGGTGGTGCATGCCTTTAATCCCAGCACTCAGGAGGCAGAGGCAGGTGGATTTCTGTGAGTTCAAGACCAGCCTGGTCTATAAGAGATAGTGCCAGGACAGGCTCCAAAGCTACAGAGAAACCCTGTCTCAAAAAAACCAAAAAAAAATTTTAAAAAAAAGGAAACACTTTATGATTTCTCATAGTTCTGTAGACTGAGTAGATTTGGCTGAATTTCAGTGGTGAGTCCCAAAAACTAAGCCACAGAATACTTACTAGAACCTCTCTCACTCAACTCACACGAAGTTTAAGCTACAGAAAGAGAAGACATAACTTGATTAGAAACATGTATGTGTGCATATGTGTGCATGAGTTTATATATATTTAAAGATAAATAAGGGAGGATAGGCATGAACTTCACAATAGTGAGTCTCCTTTGGGAGAAGACACTGAAGGGAACAAAGTCACCCCGAGTGACTTCAAAGGCCCAGGTGACCTAGCTTTAAACTAGGTATTGCATATGTAGATCCTCAGATTATATATAAGGCTTTTTTCTTGTCTTGGTCTAGGTAACTAGCCTAGGAAACAAGAACTTTGTATTTAAATGCAACATCTTATTCTCTGTGTCGTTAGGGACCAGGTCTTTGATGACTGGGGTTTGTGCAGAGTCATTATGTAACTGTCTTCACAGTTATTATGTAACCTTCTAGACTGTCCTCTGGAAACCTTGTATTATCACTTTGGCCAAACAGATAATCAAGATCACTCGGGGTCAAATGCTTTTTGAACTTTCTGACGTGTCTAGCAGCTTCTAAAAATCAACTTTAAAATAAAATTCTCTTGAGCTTGAGCTCAGAGTGAGCCAAAGGGCCACTGGAATCTCAACAGAATTTGTCCCTTACCTCGTAAAAGAGAAATACTACATTAAGAAGGTTTATTTGATGTGTCAGTCTCCATGGGACACACTGCCAAACAGGAAGGTGAAGCTAGCCTTCTTCTAGGTTAGGTTTACAGGGGTTGCTGAAGCTGGGCTAGCATTCCTAAACACAAGGTATGTGGTCGATCATAACTTTGCCTATTACGTTAAAGCATTATATGCCACATAAGTAAATCCTCTGTCAAGAAGGTTGAAAGCAGAAGAAAGATATATGTTGTTTTCTATGTGTCCATTTCCCTTAACAAAGTCGCACGCTCCTGAAGGAAATGTATGCTTTTCTTCCTTCGACTGTCAGATCCTGGCATAAGACTCGGCACACAACGGGCGGAAAACAAATGCCCGAGTCATAAATAAGAGCTATGGGTGTCAGGAATAATAGCTAAACAATACATTCTCCTTATAAATCCCTAAGACACTCATCTTCTGTAGCTTAGAAAGTTGCATATATAGCAAACGATGTTGAACTAATGAGATTAGACTTTGTAGAAGGTTCTAAATTATTGATGCTATCCCTTGGAACTCACAGTATAATAAGGGGGACTATTCATGACGGATTTGAGGGGCTCTGGGCATACACAAAGCTGTGCTAGAAGAAGGATATCGCATCCACTCACTTGCCCAAATCCTTGGAAATCTGTGCTCAGCTATCTCAGCAGTTGGGATCTGGGAAAGAACCTCCAGGTACGCTGTTAGCACAATGCTGTCAACTTCCTGGGCATCCATGCTGGGTGAGGCATGGGGAGAATATTCTCCTAGCAACTGCATAGCCAATAACCATATGACAGGGTACCTGAGAACACTGGGAAGATCTGAGTTATACTTTTGGACATCTTTTGGACGTAACGAGGGTGACACCCGTGGGCAGGAAGCAGGTCCAGGTATGAGGACCATTGGAAGGCCCATCACGCTAGCAGACATTTGAACAGCTCACGGAGTACGTTTTGCCTTGGTGTGGTATTTAGGAGGTTCTTCGTAAAAGGCCTTATAGAAGTTGCCCTTGATTGAGAAGACCAGTTCCTGGCCTAACTCTTCATCCCCTGCTAATTTGAAAAGCATGCCCACCTGTTATAGTTGGCCTTTCTCCTGGGGTGGTTGCCCTTACTTCCTGCCCAAATGCCTACAGTTCCCGTTAATAGCTGTCTCCCAGGAGTTATGGTCATGCCACAGTGTGGCATCAGCCACAATATCTGGACAAAATCTGTTTGAGTGTTGGCCTTGATCTTTAAAAGGTCAAGTAGCCGATTTACAACTTTAATGTCATTTCTGGCATCCCTACACGGACGTATGATTGATGAGCAAGGTGTCCGGTGTGACTATTGAATCTTATCAACAGAACCGTGTCACCTACAGAGAGAAATGTGTCGTTACATTATTAATAACTGATCACATAATTTCAAATATAGGTAAGCGTGTTAGATATAACTAAGAGCAAATAGGTTGGTATGCCTTGGATTTTGAATTCCTATTACTCCTTTGAAGTATAATTGCTTTGGGTTTTTTATTGTTTTGTTTCGCTGTCCTGAGATAGGGTCTCACCGGGTAGCCTTATACATAACAGGCCTGGAACTTGCTATGTAAACCAAGCTGACATCAAACTCAGAGGTCAGCTGCTTCTGACTCGCAGGCGCTGGGATTAAAAGCATGTGCCACCATGCCTGAATTAATGATATATTTTTTTAATGTTTAAGAACAAAGTGCCAGAGCAGTTAATCATGACAGTAGAAGTGTTTTGCCATAAGCAATTACTAATAAGTAGAGATAGCAATGACTAGAAACTGCCTGGAAGAATACCTACTGTTCCCTTTTTGTTATAAAGGTTTCAATAATGTAAACAGCCTAGATTAGATCAAGAGCCCAATCTAATCTTCTTAGAAGCGTTTGGGGAGGGGGATTAGCTCTCAGGCCATGACATAAAGTAGCCTCCTGAAGCATTTAGCATTTAGAGTCTTCATTCCCTTTAGCCCATGCGTCTTCAGTTCCGTTTTCAGAGAGTAATTAGCATGTGGCCTAACGAAGCCTGATTGCTAGCTGTAAGCAGAACGATAAGAGGATACTTTTATCATTTTCCTCCTGCTAAGGAGAAACCACAAGGCAGGCAAAGGGGTTTAGGAATTGGCTTGTCGCGCATTCATACGAGATGCTCAAACTAGATGAAATAGCAGCTGTTACATTTTTAAAAGGCTGCTTGAACAAGAAAGAGCCTTTAATGTAGCACTTTGCAGATTAAAATACCAACACAGCAGCAACTGCTACCACCAGAAAGTCTGCACAGACCAGAGCCCCCTGAGGAAGCAACCACACAGTGTTCCTTAAGGGAGCCAAAATGTCTTAGCCAGGCAGTGGTGGTGCACACCTTTAATCCCAGCACTCTGGAGGCAGAGGCAGGCGGATCTCTGTGAGTTCGAGGCCAGCCTGGTCTACAAGAGCTAGTTCCAGAACAGGCTCCAAAGCTACAGAGAAACCCTGTCTCGAAAACACACACACACACACACACAAAAGAGCTAACATGTCTTATCCCTAATATTCCTACTGTGCCTTTCCAGAGGAGACACTAAAATGGGCATGCATGTCAGAGAAGACAAGTTGTGGACAGAAATGCAGGGAACTGTTACTTTGGAAGCTAATTAAACTGGTCCATAACCACCCTTTTGGCCCCGAGATTTCAGAAGGAATGTTTCTCAAGCAGAGATTTGAGACAGTAAGTACCTGCAAAAACACTATGGACTCCAAAGCCACAGAGAAACCCTGTCTCGAAAAACCAAAAAAAAAAAAAAAACAAAACAAAACACTGTGAATAAAATTTGGGGGCCTCTTGATGTCTGTTGCAGAAATATATAGTTAGAGTACCTTTCTCAGAGGGTGCACGGAGAAAAAAACTCGTACGTGAACAATTAACCAAATCATCTAAGAGTTAGGAGTTTCATTGTCTCCCAGACAAACAGGATGGGTTACCAGCAGTAGTGATGTCACCGTGGGCTCTGAAGCAGTAAACCTCTCAATAAGGCTGTCAGGCCACTTGGAATAACTGAGGTATCCCTCCCACATGGGTCACCACCATCCAGCAGACCAGTCGGCTTAGGCTTGGGCTTGATCCCATGGTTACGGTAACCCAAAATCAACAAAAGGCAAAGCCGGTCACTCCCTGATAGCTTCTATCAGGATGCTGTTTGTGGAGTCGGGGGATGTAGTTCAGAGCAGAGAGCTTTTACAGTATGCATGATGCTGTGGACTCATTTCCCTGCCGAGTTTACCCAGGGGAAGGTGATACACACCTGTAACACCAGCATTCCAAAGTCAGAGGCAGGAGGATCAGGAATTTGAGGTCATCCTCAGCTCTGGGGTGAGTTGGAATGATGTGGGAGTCCCCTCTGTGTGCTGTGATTACCATTAATGAATAAAGAAACTGCTTTGGACCTATAGCAAGGCAGAACTCAGGTAGGCAGGGAAAGCTAAACTGAATGCTGGGAGAGAGAAGGGCGGAGTCAGGGGAGATGCCATGGAGCCACCGCCAGAGTCAGACATGCCGAAACTTTGCCAGTAAGCCACTGCCACGTGGTGATACACAGATTACTAGAAACAGGGTAAATTAAGATGTAAGAATTAACCAATAAGAAGCTAGAGCTAATGGCCAATCAGTGATTTAATTAACACAGTTTCTGTGTGATTATTTTGGGTCTAAGCTAGCTGGGCAGTCGGCCCTCCTTGCAACACTGGAAGCCAGATTGGACTAGGGACCCTGTCTCAAAAGCAAGAGCACATGAACGTAAAAACAAAGATTTTGACTTTCCCAAAAAGTAGATTTGATAAAGCCACTTCATTATTTATTAATCAGCTTTTCTCCCCTCTCCCATCTCCCCCTCTCTTTCCTCCTCCCCCTTTCTCTGACGTATGTGGTGTTTGTGTGTGGTGTATGCTCACGCGTGTGCACAGAGGCCAAAGGAGGTCCTGCTCTATCACTGGCCACCATATTCCACAGTCCCAGTGAACCTGGAGCTAGGCTGGTAGCCATCAATCACGGAAAGTCTCCTGTCTCCCCCCTGACAACAGCATTAGCACAGCCCCACCTGGTTTCGTATTTAGCTTCTAGGTGTTAGAACTTAGGTCCCCAATCCCCAAGATGACATCTCTGAAACTACTTTGGTTCATGTATTTTGCCTCATATATGTCTGAGCACAGTGAGCATGCCTGGTGCTCTCAGAATCCAGAAAAGAATGTCTGATCCCCTGGAACTGCAGTGATAATCCCTGATAGTGGTGAGCCACCATGCTGGTGCTGAGAATTCATCCGGAGTCCTCTACAAGACAAGTGAGCTATCTCTCCAACCTATAATTTTAATTTATAATTTGTTTGGGGGTTTTGTTGTTGTTGTCTCTCTACAAAGCCCCAGCTGTCCTGGAACTTGCCCTGTAGACCAGGCTGGCCTGGAACTCAAGAGATTCTCCTGCCTCTGCCTCCTGAGTGCTGGGATTAAAGGTGTGTGTTACCATGCTCATAAATTACATTTGAATTGAAAAAAATCATAGGGAAAAACTGTTTCTATTTAAGGAAGCTTCTGCATAGAAAACTAAAACAATGTGAGTCCATTATACATTAGTGGTCCCTTAGGAAAGGTTGGCCCTGCCCAGTGGCCTCCCAGCTAGGCACCCTCCTCCTCGGCCAGGTTCCCAATGATCTCCTCTTGAACTCTTGGGTTTCTTGGCAGCCAGAGTCTTTTTCCCCCTTGCCAATCCTACTGACAGTAAAAGCTCTTAGGGAGGAAAGAATTTAAAGATTTCTCTTTTAGCTTGTTGTCTGTGAGAGGGAACAGTGGGAAGTTGGTGGTGTGTGCAGAAAGGTTCTTTAAAAACTATGTTCAATGTATCAAAGGTGGAGATTTAAAGTGTCATTTCTTTCTGAAATCTCAACACATAAATCTTCTTCTGCTGGTAAATCTAGCAGGTACATTCTAATAAGGCGGCTTAGGTTCATAGTCTCCACTTACACAGACTAAACTCCCTCTGACCAGTTCTCTTTATAGTTAGTTTAATTAAATCTTTCCAGGGTAAAACACTTTAAATTGTATTCATAAACTTAGCATTTTCGGTTTCTTCTTTTAAGCACATTAATGACCAACTCTGACAAGCAAAACATCCCCCAAGTATTTGCAGACCAAATTAAATTTATAAATGTAATGAATCTCTTGAAGATACCAGGACAGTACAGTTAGCGAGACATAAAACGCTCTTATACCTCCTGGCAATAGACCACAAATCTAAACAATCTGCTTCTCCACTGCACATTCCAGGCTGCAACCTGAAGATTAATCTCTCACACACCCCACCGTTTTAGACACTGCAAATACCACAGATATGAAATACATAAAGACTGTCCCTAGCTTGCTAATGCTGTGTATTTGCTCTCTTGATCTTTCCGTATTCATTTTCAAGTCTTCCTGACCCATCCAGCAGGTCCAGTTATTCAGGGTCTGAAGAGGCTGCTACCTGAAAGTCATGAACGAGAGAAAGGAAGAAGACCAAGCAGAATTCAATTGTCAAGGTCTTAGTTTAGTAGGGAAACGGTACCAGTATATATAGCTCTGAAATGGGGGAGCTTGGCTTGGGGTGGGGGGTCGGGACTTAGGGCAGTGAGCAGGAATTGGGGATAATAAAATCACTAGCTAGCACACTTGTGTAAACGGAAACATTCTTTTGTGGATAGATAACTTTGGAAGAGGGGCTCTCTGCAAACATCCTTAAAACAATGGTCTCCGTATTTCTGTTAGCTTCCTAACAGAGCCCTAGCTGGCTCTGTTAAACATTCTAAATCAAAGGTCTTTGCTAACCTCCTGCTATATTTTATTAGGGCAAAGGTCCCTGACATCTTCCAAAAGCTAATGCATGTGTGTATACTAGGGTGAAGGGAATAGGAACTGAACCTCAGATTGGGGGACTGCTTCTATCCAGACAAGTTGCCTTCATCTTTTGCCAGAGACTTTTGGTCCAAAGAAGGATGGGAGAAGGACTCCGAGGTGATTTTTCACGCACACACGAAAACATGCCTTTGTCCTTTCAGAAAACCAGTCACTTACTCCAGTCTGGGACCACCGCTAAAGTTCCTTCCCGGGAAAGACATAAACAGCGTCTACCCCTCCTTCTCAGGTCCAGATGACAAGTGTCTTCGTTAGGGTTACGATGGCTGTGATGAAACACCATGACCAAAAGCAACTTGGGGAAGAAATGGCTTATTTGGTTTACACTTCCACATCACTGTTCATCATTGGAGGAAGTCAGGATAGGAACTCAGACAGGGCAAGAACCTGGAAGCAGAAACTGATGCAGAGGCTATGGAGGAGTGCTGCTTACTGGCTTGCTCCTCGTGGCTTGCTCAGCCTGCTTTCTTATAGAATAGAGGACCACCAGCCCAGGGATGGCACCACTCCCAAGGGGGAAGGTCTTCAGCCATCAATCGCTAATTAAGAAAATGCCCCAATGCTTGCTTACAGCCTAATACTATGTAGGTATTTTCTTAATTGAGCAAAGTTCCCTCTTCTCAGGTGCCTTTAGTTTGTGTCAAGTTGACATAACACTGTCCAGCACAACAAACTAAGGTATGATTTCACATAAGTTCACCCGGGAAACCAATGAGTTTGTTAGTCTTGCCTACAGAACAAGGAGGAAGAGGTTATGGGCAGAATAACAAATGACCTTAAAGCAACCATCTCGGCAGACTTCCCAGTGGGCATGATGGCTTTCTCAAGGCTACATAGATGGAGTGCCCTTCTCTCATTCTTCTCCACTTATATACCTATGCCCCCTCCCAGAGGCCCTGAGCAATGGGGGCAGAATTACATAGAAATAGTTGGGAGAGCTGACTTGATATCCAGATGGGGGTCCCATAATTCTCCCTACCCCTTCCTTCCTAAAGGGAAAGTCAGAAGTCAACAAACCCAGTCGTGATGGTCTTTGGCAAACAGCACCAGCTTCACTCTTAAAGATAACAGCAGCTTGGCAAAGAAGATGGTGCTGTACAAGAAGACAAAACATGATCCAGGTGACCACTGACTCTGTGAATCAGCCTCCTGGGTTTAGGTAGTGCAGCAGCTTCCCTTTGAGTTCCACACCTGCTCTGTACCCTACAGTCTTTCTCCACATTGATTAGACTCAATCAATAGTTATACTCTCTGATTAAATTAAGCAATTTCCAATGTTTATCTTTGCCATCTGTACAAGTTAGAAGTTTTATTGATGGTGTGTGATAGCTTTGAGGAAGGAATGAAGTCCGGGGAGCTGTATGATACTGAATTCTACATGATGTGGGAATGAGGAAGGAGAGAGAG
>JAQHUG010000261.1:1625764-1647355 GCA_028555095.1 Dicrostonyx torquatus | reverse complement strand
TAATAATTTTCATATCCATCAATTTCTGAATTTTCATAATTCCATTTTTCACGGATAAGTAAAACCCTCTTTCTGTTTACAGATTTAGATGGCATTGAACATCTATGTCCTTGATATTTAAGGACATCACATCTTGAGGAAGGTTGTCTGTGCTGCAGTCTGGTTTGGAGATAATCCTGTATGACCCCTCAAGCTCTAATCTCTCCAAGCTGGCATTTGCTGAAAACCTGTGTCCCCGGTCTGCCCGCTCATCACAATCCCTTATGACCTTTTGCGTCATACCATCCCCTTGTTATAACTCTTTAAGTAGCTGTTTTTCACTCCCCTCTGAGGAACTGCAGATATGGAGACCAGTCAAGCTGCAGTCTGCGATGTAGCTAAGATGACAGAGTCCTTACCAGGCATGCGCGAAATCCTGGGTTTACCTGTCACCACCACATAACCTGGGCGTGGCGGCTCACACCTGCCATGCCAGAGCTCTGAGGTGAAGGCCGGACGATCGAGAGTTTAAAGCCAACATTACATCACATAGAGAGCTGAAGGCAGCCTGGAGTACATGAGATCCCCTTTCAGAAAAAAAAAGAAAAGAAAAAGGGACTGGTGAGATGGCTCACAGATAAAGAGCAATCATCTGGAACTCCAGTTCCAGGGGACCCAAAGTCCTCTTCTCAGCTCCTGGGACGCTAGGCATGTATAAATGCAGGCAAGTAAAGCACATGAAGTAAAACACGAGTGTAACAATAAAGACGAAAAGTCTGCCTGTTCTCTGTAGCCTGCGGGGGTCTGGCCTGTGCTTCCTGGGCCTCCTCTGCCCCGTGGCCTTCGGTACAGGCAGTTTGGGTGGGACTGCAAAAGTATCAAATGGCAGTTCTTCCAGGGACTTGGTCTCCTGATTTCAGATGGAAATTGGCCCAAATCCTTTTATCCTCAGATTACCCAATGTTTATCAAGGTAATCTGGAGCTGATCCTAGATAAAAAAAAAAAAAAAAAAAAAAGTATGTAAGATATTACCTTCTTACTTCAGATAAGGTTTGATCACATTTTATCTTATTTTCCTGTTCTGCTGTCCAGCATGGAGAGTGTCTATGTGGTGTGGGAGGAATGGGACACAGGGAAGCTTTCCTGATCGGCACGGGGACCAGGCTTGAGTTCAGAACAAGACTCTGTCCTCTAACAATGCTGCTGTGAGATCAGATGGGATCACAGATGCTAATGTTGCGTTGGCCTTGAATCCAGTGACCTGCACGGGGATCATCATAGGACCCAAAAAAAAAAAAAGTCTGTGGAAAGGGAAAAAAAACATTGGCTAATATTTCACAATATCATATTGCTACATTTGTAACTATTTACACTTTGCAAATGTACTGGGTCAGCAAGGAGGATAAGAACCAGGAAGAGAGAAGGCTTTTCACACGTACATCCTTCGTAACTGGGTCAACTGTGGACTGCATTGGTCTACAACCAGGAAACCAAAATGACTGGTCATATAAAATGGGGGATATTCTGGTGTGGGAGGTCCTTCTGCCTGTGTGTTGCTTTTATTGGCTAATGAATAAAGAAGTGCTTTGAGCCTATGGCAGGGAAGAACAGAACTAGGCAGGGAAAGCTAGGCTGTATGCTCAGAGAAAGAAGGGCGGGGTCAGGCAGATGCCATGGAGTTGCCATGGGCCATGGGAGATTGATGTGCTGAAACTTTGCTGGTGGGCCACGACCTCGTGGTGATACACAGATGAATAGAAATGGATTAAATTAATATGTAAGAGTTAGCCAATAAGAAGCTAGAGCTAATGGACCAAGCAGTGATTTAACTAATACAGTTTCTGTGTGATTATTTTGGGGCTAAAAATGTCCAGGAACCAACAAGCGGCACCCTCCTCCAACAATATTTAGTAAGAGGAACTGAGTTATAATAAGCAATTGACTAAGATAAGTAGAACTTCAAAGAGCACCCAAGCCTGTGCCTGGGTACTAAGGACACATTTAGTGAAGCCAGGGATCTTCCCCAAGGGTGGGATTTACACCTCACTGGAGAAGGTGTGGCTATAGACACTCATGGAAGCCCCCCCCCAAGTGGATCCATCCGCCTTAACTAAAGGTCAGAGAGTTTAAGCCTATTCTTGTGCCTTCCGGTTATTGACAGATTTGACTTAAGGTGTGGCTACTAGCAAAGATATCTTGACCTAGGGCGTGGTTACTTGGTGTTTTGGTAACCACTTTGTTCCTGTATCATGGTAAAAAGAAGTCTTTGGCTTTCTTCCCCTTTTTTTTGGATTGGGGTATTTAAAGATCAGAAGAAATAACTGTGGACAGATTCAGTATTTACTGGGTTTCCCATCCCGGTGGTACTGTCCTATGTCTCTGTATTTTGTATCTCTGCTTATTCTACCTAACATTTCTAACCCGCATGCCCCCTACCCTGGAATGTACGAAACCATCGAGGCTGGACCCCGACGGATGTCACCCCCATGTGTGGCCACGACAGACACTGGAAAAGGAAATGAGCCGGAACTGCTCTCCAGTCACCACTCAGAGGCTGGTAGGCAGAAAGTCATTGCTGGCAGTGATCACAAGAAACGCTTTCCCAGAATGCACTTTGGCTGAGATGGGATAACCAGCGTCAGGACATCTGCGAGACTCAGTGGAAAGCCACCAACCAGGCTGCTACTGAAACCTGATAAAAACTAGCTCATTACATGTCCACTCTCCAAAGGCTGCTGCCAACCGCAGAGTAGGGGTCAGAAAAAAGAAAACAAAAGCATGCAGATCTCAGAAGAGATGGTGTCTCAATTTTCCATCCTGCATTCTACTGGCAATTCGTAACATAATGCCAGAGGCAGAGATGTCCTCACTGGGTTTTGTTCTACTATCGAGAGACAATGAAACTTGAATTTGGAGCTGAGACGCAATAATTAATAACTGATGTGTGACGTAAGCTCAGTGTTAAATGCATTAGGAGAGTTTATTGCTGGGCTGGAGAGACAGGTTAGCATTTTACATCACCACACTGAAGACCAAGCTTCTCACGCGTGCGCCCTCAGTGTACAAACCACACCCAAATCATAGCAGTCCTGACGAAGTTAATGGCAAGAGACTGAGGCAGTCTCTTCCTCTTGGTCCTATTTTCTCCCTGCTACTATCATGATGCTGAACCCAACAAGAATTTGACCAGTCATCCTGTTCTCTTTCTCTCCCTCCCCCCATCCATCCCTCCATCCATCCCTTCCTCTCTCTCTGTGCCTGTGTGTGTCTCTCTCTGTGTATGTGTCTCTGTCTCCCTCTCTGTGTATGTGTCTCTGTCTCCCTCTCTGTGTCTGTCTCTCTGTCTCTGTCTGTGTTTCTCTGTGTGTGTGTGTGTGTGTCTGTCTATCTGTCTCTCTCTCTCTCTCTCTCTCTCTCTCTCTCTCTCTGTGTGTGTGTGTGTGTGTGTGTGGTTTTGTTTTATTTGAGACAGGGCCTCACTAAGTAGCCCTAGGTAGTCCTGAACTCAGGCTGATCTTCCTGACTCAGCCTCCCAGTTGCATGAAATCACAGTCAGTTCTTGACTATGCCTGGACCTGAAATTCACTCTAAAAAGAACGAGGGCCAGTGTTGAGTTGTAAACCAAGGAAAGAGCTTTGGATTTAGATTTAGGTTGGGATTTTCATCCGGTTTTATTACTTATATCCTAGAATTTTAGGGTTTTTGGTTTTTCAAGACAGGGTTTCTCTGTAGTCTTGGGGCCTATTCCGGAACTTGCTCTGTAGACCAGGTTGGCCTCAAACTCACAGAGATCTGCCTGCCTCTGCCTCCCAAGTGCTGGGATTAAAGGCATGTGCCATCACCACCCGGAGAGTTTTAGTTTCTTATCAATAAGAATTATCTTACCCTGCTGGGCAGTGGTGGTAAGTACCTTTAATCTCAGCACTTGGGAGGCTAGAGCAGGTGGATCTCTATGAGTTTGAGGCTATCTTGGTCTACAAGAGCTAGTTCTAGGACAGGCAACAAAGATACAAAAAAAACAAAAAAAAAGAAAGAAAGAAAGAAAGAAAAGAAAAGAAAGAAAATTATCTTACCCTAATATACCTCAATAACATTATAAAGATCACACCCAACCTGTCCTGCCACTAATCCACAGACACAGGGTGCCCATGCAGCTCCCAAGAGGCTCTCGGTCCTGCCCACCACTTTGGAAAGTCCAGCCCCTGCTCAGGCTGCCCCATACCCATAGTATCTTAGAACACCTACTGGACCTACAGGGTGGTTTGGAAATGCCCTGGAAGACACATCTTGGCCATCTACTGGCTGCATCCAATACAGAAAAGTTACTGCCAAGACCTAGAACTGGTTTGCAGTGTGAAGAAGTTAAAAACTACCTTCTCCACGATGCCACAGCATAACCCCCTAACACCCATAAAAATGCTACAGGGAAAAAGTATCACAAGATTACTAATATTCTGTATATAGAACACAGCACTTGCTGAATAAGTCATGGTTGCTATTAAGTGGCAATTTCTATTGCCCAATCCAAATATAACAAAGTCATGGTTGATGTGCCATTAAAATCCTTCTGTATTCGAGAAATGCACTGTTGATACACTTTTATAACAGATTAATACTTCAATGCTAAAGTTACACAAACACCCACACACTGTCTGTTAAAAAAAATTCATCTTTATTGAATGAACAATCCATAAACAGAAGTCAGCTCTACATGGATCAATTTTCTCTTCACTTCCCACCATTTCATTTGGATTCTTGAAAACAGCTTTTATGCCTTTAGATACAATCTGCTTCCTTTCAAATTGTTGCAAAGCCAAACACAAAACACTGTATCTTTTAAAGGTACAAAAATAGGTCCTAGGACACAACACCGTGAAGAAGTGGAGACGGCACAGCTCTGTGATCAGGTCTTCTGCTTGGGTGATGAGAGGCTCGGAAGGTCCCTAGCAGTGCCCACAAAAAGTTTACACCTTTTTGCAGAAATGAACAATTTGCTTACTTCTCTATGGTTTTCATGTACATAGTTTCAATCTTCCGCAGAAGCTAAAATATGAAGGCCATCTACTGTGGCAACAGAAGCGGAGGAAGAGGAGAATATTCAGACATTGGCTCCCTAAAGCACTGAAGTTAGTTTCCTTGTATCCTTTGTGAAAGCTGCCATTATAAAGGACTGCACACTAGGTAGCTCACAGCTACGGGGATTTATTGTGTCGCTTCCAGGGGTCAGAATTCAAAAGCAGGCATGGGAGGGTCATGTGGTCTCTGCAGTCAGTAAGGAAGGATCTGTTCCAGGGCCTTGCTGGTTCCTGCTCATCCCTTGGCTTGTGGCCAACTATAATTCCAATCTTCGCATGGCATTCTCTCTATACACATGTCTGTCTCTACGTTCAAATTTATCCTCTATTTGAAGGTCCTGAGTTCAATTCCCAGCAACCACATAGTGGCTCATAGCCATCTGTAATGAGATCTGGTGCCTTTGTCTGGAATGCAAGCATACATGGAAGGAATGTTGTATACATAATAAATAAATCTTAAAAAAAAAAAAAAAAAGAACGAGGGCCAGGGCTGAGTTGTAAACCAAGGAAAGAGCTTTGGACTTACAAACAGGTTGGGATTTTCATCCGGTTTTATTACTTATGTCCTCTATTTGAAGACACTTATCATGTTGGGTGAGAGTACACCTTAAAGATGACTTCATCGTGAATAGGTTGTACCTTGTTTCCAAATGCAGTCATTTTCACAGGTAAGGGGGTTAAGAATCTGAAGGAGACACATTTCAACCTGTAACTAGCACCATTTTCCTCCTCCTTTTAACTTTGCCAAACATAATGGCGCCCGGCAACTCCTCATTCATTTGTTCAATTAACACTTAATTACACATGCCAAGCTCTGTATTCCGTATTGATGGCCGGCAAAGACAAGCTGGACTCAGAGACCCTGTCCTTGAGAGGCTGCACTTTGGAGGGAAGCAGAAACTCAGTTACTATCTTGGTTAAGTATTGTTGTTGAGGTGACATAGCTAGGTACGGTAATAAAATGTTTTGTTACTGTGTCGAGTGATGTATCAGACACAGGCTCGGAGGACTCAGGGAGGCGCTATGTTTGTAGTAGATGTAAGGAATGTTTTCACAAATTAGGGAGCATTTTATTTGGATCCAAACGGGGTATGATGAGATATATACTTTAGGTAGTTCAAACGTCTTTGCAGTGAGCTGTAGATCCCAAAGCGCATTCCTCTATAAAAAGAAACTCCAGCACAATAAAGAGTAAGAAACAAACTGCAAACTCCAGGAGGACTGGGGTTCTCTTGTTCGACTTTAGCTGTTTCGTTACCTCCTTTGCACACTCCTGCTTCATTCAATAAGCGATGGCTATGCTGGTCCTAATGGCACAGGCGCCTGTAACACTGAAGCTGGTCTCCTGAAGCTGAAGCCAGGTGTCTAAAGACATCCCTGGCCTACAAAGTAAGTTAAAGGCCACCCTAAGCAACTTACCAATATCCTCTCTATATACATACATATATATATAATATATGTGTGTAAATATATACATATATGTATAATTTTATATATGTATAATATATGTACATGTTTGCATATATATGTACATATATATGTATAATATACTGTCTCTATGTATGTGTATATATATAATTTCATGAATAATATCAGCACACAGGCGATGCTAGGACTCAGGGATGGGGACATGAGAATCAAAAGTCATTCTCAGTTCCATAGCTGGTTCAAAATAAACCAGGGCTACATGAGACCCAGCGGCAACAAAAAGGGCACTGTATGTCCAAGGCATGACATGTGGTTTATTGTTGGAAAGTCTGGCAAAGGTGCACACGTAGCCCCGTGTTCTAGTTAGATTCCAATTGATTGGATAAAGCACCATGACCGGAAACAACTTGGGCAGGAAGTTTACAGTTAACTAGTCCTTCATGGAGAGAAGTCAGGGCAGGGATTCAAAGCAGAAACCTGGGGACAGAGCTGAGACAGAGGCCATGGAGAGAGCTGTTTACTGGCCTGCTTTGTCCTTATACAACCTGCCTAGGATCACCTGCCTAGCGGTGGCACCACCCACACTGGCCGGGTCCTCCCACATCAGTTATTAATCAAGAAAATGCCAACAGACTTCTCGACAGGTAACCTGATGGAGGTCTTTCCCCGTTGAGGTGCCTCTCCCCAGATTAACTCCAGTTGACAAAAAAATTAATCGATATCCACTAAATACACCCCGTGTAATAGATTAGGGTTGATAAACTGACGATGTACCGACAGTATTATGAAACGCTGGGAAGTGCTGAATTAGCTGGTACTGGACCGCTCTCCTCCGGAGCTTGTGCAAAAGTGCGCGCGCCAAACAGAAGAAACGGCTAAAGGGGGTGCTGTCCGCTCCTTCCCGAGCAGGGAACTCCGGTTCACGCTGGAATGCGGTGGTTCTCTTACTCCACGTCTCACCAGCTCTGCCTGAACTCTCGGGGTACACCGCCCTGGCCCCAGACCGTCCGCACACGCCCGGGAAAGAACCCTGGGCGCGCTCCCGTGCCCCGGTCCCTTCGATCACACTGCCAGGGCGCCCGCGCGCGCCCCCGAGCCTAGCAGAGCGCGCAGCGCGCGCTCGCGAGCTCCCCGCAGCCCCGTGCTCATCCGGGTCTCGGCGAGCCTCAGCCAATGGAAGCCGCTCCCGGCCCCCCACGGGAGGGGGGAGCGGGGCTCCGCCTCCTGCCCCTCCCCCGCGGCCTGCATCCCCTGCGACCGTCCTGGGGGTGGAGGACACACGCCTGGGCGGCGAGCCCGGCTCCCCGGCGAGCACTGAGGTCCCGAGCGCCCAGCGGCCTCAACCGGTCCAGAAGCGCCCGGCAGCGCCGCTCACACCGGGGTCCCGGCCGGCGTAGTAAACACACTTCAGAAACGTGAGGTGCCGGTGGTCACGTGGGGCGCGTGCCGGCCAATGAGGAGCCGGGGGCGGGGCGGAGGCCGCTGACGCGGCGGAGTCACCCGGGCAGCCTCGGGACCGGTGACCGGGCCGGGCTGAACGAAACGTCCAGGCAGCCGGCCTCGGAGCGTCCGCCGGCCGCGATCAGAGCTGCCTGCCCACTCCGGGGACGCACGGGCCCGCGTATCGGTCGGTCGGTGGGAGGCCGCTCCGGGCGAGCCACCGTCTCCCCCGCGGGCCGCCTCGCTTGGGCGAGGTCTCCGTGACAAGCCTCCCGGGGCGGCTGCGGCCAGCTCGGGCCGTCGTGGCGGCTCGAGCCCCGCGCGCTCGCTTGCGTTCCGGGGGTCGCAGGCCCTGGAAGGTATGCGTGTCCTCCGGCCGCCGGCCGCGGGCGCGGGCTCCTGAAGGACGTCGCCCGTGGACCACAGCGCCTCGGCAATCTCCATTCATCTGCCAGCTGCGCGCTCGCCGCCTCCGCGCCCGGCCTCGGAGCCGCCTCCTCCCGTCCCCGCTCTGCCGTCCCTTCCCGGCTCCTCGTGTGCGGAGGTTCTCCTGGAAGCGCAGGTGTCGGTTATGAGCCCGGCTTCCCTCCCTTGAAGCTCTCGGTAGAGGAAGTCGAGGTGACCCTCCGCGCCCACCCCACCCCCGCCCGCGGCATGGGGGTGAACGCCGTGCACTGGTTCCGAAAGGGACTCCGGCTCCACGACAACCCCGCCCTGAAAGAGTGCATCCAGGGCGCCGACACCATCCGCTGCGTCTACATCCTCGACCCCTGGTTCGCCGGCTCTTCCAACGTGGGGATCAACAGGTGGCGGTGAGTCCAAGAGCGCTGGGGAAACTGATCGCGGTGTACGCGAACCTGGGCTTGATGACTTAACTAGCGCAGATCTGAGATTTGGTTTTTCAGTCCAGGGACCGAATTGCTTACATCGTTTAAGGATCGTAGATGTGGTCATTGCTAAATGGTAGGGACTTTAATATTAAATAGAACTGTCGTCCTGGAACGCCATCGGTAAGTTATGTGTCTGTGTTGATGAGAACTTTTTCTCTGAATTGTGATCTCTAAGTCATTGGGAAATGAAACACTCCCAGGCCTCGATTCCTTTGGCCCACGAAAGGGTTGTAATATTTACTGTTGACGTGTGTGTCTAGGTAACTCATAATGCGGAGAAAAACCATTCATTTGTTATAGCCGGTTCCAGATCCAGCTCTCTTCCCCCTTGAGGTTAGGGGAGGAAAAGCAAGGGAAAGGATTACCTGAGTTCTCTGCTCAGCGCGTTCTTTCTCTCAACTCCTCCTTGTGGT
Source organism: Dicrostonyx torquatus (assembly GCA_028555095.1). NCBI lineage: Eukaryota > Metazoa > Chordata > Mammalia > Rodentia > Cricetidae > Dicrostonyx > Dicrostonyx torquatus. Next base: position 1,638,129 of record JAQHUG010000261.1, on the reverse strand, counting down.
TGACAAGATTAAGCACAGTTTTCTCTTTCGAGGTAAAATATCCTTCTAGGGAATCTACACTGGAAGAAACCCCTCAGGACTTTTTAGGAGCGGTTGCTGCAAAAACAGGATAGATGATTGTGCGGCGGAAGAGTTTGGCAGATGTGTTGCTAGTGTCTGTGCGAGGCGTAGCTTTGAATGGGAGAGACAGGGGTGTGAACGAAGTCAGCACTCAGGCCTGTCTGCGACAGGAAAAAAATATATATAGTCTTTTAGGTGATAAGACGTGCTGCAAAGAACGAGGTAAACAGGAGTGGAGATGGAGCCACAATCTCAAATACTGTTGGGTAGCTGGGGACAGAGCTCACTGGAAGAGTACTCGCCTAGGATGTGTGAGGTTCAGTCCTCAGAACCATGGGGAAAACTGCCAGTTGGTGTACAAACTTGACAGCGGGTTTGAAAGAAGTGATGGGATTGTAGCTGTCTAACTGAGGACATTCCAGGAATAGGCCCTAAGGTGACAGTGTACTTGACCTTTGGAAGGAGCAGCCAGTCAGAACGACTGGAGCAAAAGGAGTGGGGAGCAGGGTCAGGAGGTTGGAGCTGTGATAGGGACAGATGAAGAGCTGGATAAGCAGGTGTGAGGTCTGTGAGTTTGCTCAATGAAGAGGAAGTGAGCACAGGATTAGGAGCAGAGAAGTGTAATCTGACTCAAGTTAGTGCACACTGAATGGGGGATGAAGAGGGACAAGGAGCGAGAAGGCCTCTTAGGAGACTGAACTTACGCAGACGCAAGGCGAAAATGGCTCGCACAGAATGTGCTGGCAGGTTGGCTGTGTGGTTGAGCAGAACAGGGGCTATGTTTCCATAGTCAGAAGATGATAGCAACCCTAATGTCCGTCAGCTGATCAGTGGACTTTGTAATGTGGTGTATCCTTGTACTAGTTAGTTGGCCTTAAAGGAAGGAACTATTGATAAATGCTGTAAAATGTGTAGGTGAACCGTGAAAGCATGCTAGGTGAAAGACGCTAGTCATAAAATTTCATATATTATATGGCTGTGCTTATATGAAGTATCCACAATGGGCAAATGCACAGGGACAGAGGGCAGTTAAGTGATGACTTAGTCCTGGGGAAACTGGGACGCTTAGAGGGCGTAGCTATGGGCACAGAGGTGATCAGAACGTCCTGGGAAGTTACGGCTGCACACCTCTGTAAGTAGCCATTGAGCTGTGCTGCTTCTCTGGTCTAGGGTGATGCGCTCTTGTGAACTCTACACTGTGTTTGCTGTTGCCTCTTATACATTCTCAGGATGAGTGTTCGGTATCATCATCTGGTTTGGGTTACTATAACAACACGTTACAGTGGGCAGTTTACAAATAAGACATGCCTTTCTCAGTACTAGAGTCTGAGGCGACCAAGATGACAGCTCCAGTAGAGCGGATATCTAGCAGGAGCATTTGACTGTATAGATGGCGTGTTCTGTGTGTTCTTACGTTGTGAAGGCAATGGAAAGGTTCTCGCAGGCCTGATGATGGGATTAATCACACCAGTGAGGGTAGAGCTCTCCTAGACTGCCCCATAATCCCATCACATGGAAGACTAGGTTTCCTCGTGAGAATTTGTGGGAATGGAAATGCAACCTTCAGACCATAGCAGGTGTAATATGTGTTCCTTTCTCTCTGTGTGAGGAGCTCCCATCCTTGTAGAGGACAGAATGTGTGTGCAGGGCTGTGTAATAGAAGAACAAAGCAGCGTGTGAAAATGTAGACCTAAAGGAAGTGACGACACATGCTGGGCGGGGTGTGGTCCTGCATTCTTCATAGCATGGTGACTACATAGTCGTCATCTGAGAAACACTGATTTAATTTCCCTTATAGATCTAGGGTTTAAGAATGAGGCAGTTACTCTATTTAACTTAGATACTTATGCATACCTTAAAATTATGACTGAGAAAACCTTTTAGCCAGGTGTGATGATACATGCTTATAAATAAGTCCAGCACTTGGGAGGTAGAGGCTAGGAGAATCATAAAGTCAAGGTTGTCCTCAGCTACATAGAGTAATTTTGAGGTCAGCTTGGACTGTATTAAAACCTATCACAGGAAACAAAATTTTAAACTTTTTCAGTGAATATTTTACTTTTATCATTTAAACATTAACTACTTAATTGAAACTATCACATATAAGGCCTCTTAATTTTTAATAACTAAATCTACAAATGTGCCTATATGCTTACCCATTTTCCTTTTAGTATATGATCTCAATGCGAAACATGTAGATCACCTTTAACATACTTTTAGTTCCATAGATTCTAGTTTCTCTAACTTTATATCCTTATTTTCTTCAAATGTCTGTATTTAACCTACAACTTCTGGTTTTATATGTGTTACTGAAATATATAGTACATGTGAACTCGATACAGTTATGGTTCATCTTGCTCTCGTGTTACTGATAGGCACTTGGAGTCTTCTCTTTGTGCCTTGGGCTTGCTCGCTGCCTTATGATGGTGTACATCTGTAATCCCAGGACTCAGGAGGCTCAGGCAGCAAGGTTGCTGAAAGTTAGAGGACAGCCTGTACTCCATTGCAGGATGCTGCCTCAAAAGAGAAACAAGATAAACAACCTCCTATAAATATAATAAATAGCAATAATATTAAAAGGATCACCATCATGCCGGGCAGTGGTTGCTCACACCTTTACCCCCAGCACTCAGGAGGCAAAGGCAGGCAGATCTCTGTGAGTTCAAGGCCAATGTGGTCTACAAGAGCTAGTTCCAGGACAGACTCCAAAGCTACAGAGAAACCCTGTCTCAAAAAAACCAAAAAAAAAAAAACAAAAAACCAAAAAATGCAAGGATAATTCAGTACTGGAAATACATTCATATAAATTGTTGATAATTAGTAATATAAGTAAGTAAATAAAAGAAAAAATTATTTCCAGAGATGTTGAAAACACTTTTAAAAAGTCCAACATTTATTCTTATTGGTTTTAAGCCAGAAACAAAAGGATACTTGGTGATATGGAAAAGCAACTCAAAGAACCTGTCAAGTCTGGAGCAGGATGAAAGCTGTGTCAACATGATATGCCACAGGCAGTCTGCAGTGTAAGGACCACAGACGTGGGGGAGGAAGGAGAGTACTGCTGTTTTTAGATGGAATGACAATGTATGTTGAAATATCCAAGGTCACATGGTAGCAATTCAGAGGTGTTGCTGGATACATTACATCTTAATCTACGATACAGAAGATTGCAGTAAATGTGGTTGAACAGTTCCCATTTCATAAGGTCTCCTTTTCCTTGTTTGTAAATGAAAGCCCTGCTTTGTTTCCCAGCCTCCCAGACCTGAATAATTACAAAGGAACTATATTAATTACAACACTGCTTGGCCTATGACTCGGGCATATTCCTAGCTAGCTCTTACATCTTAAATTAACCCATTTCTGTTAGTCTGTGTATCACCACCGGTAACGTCCTTCTCCTTCAGCACCTACATGGCGTCTGCTTGACTCTGCCTATTCTCCCTCTATATCTCTGTTCAAACTTCCCGTCTGGCTATATTCTGCCCTGCTATAGGCCAAAGGAGCTTCTTTATTAACCAATGACAATAAAATATATTCACAGCATACAGAGGGGAATCCCACATCCCTTGTTCTCCTTTAAGTTCAGGGATAATTTTTGAAGACAGAGTGGGAAAGTTGTCAGAGCCAGAGGCAGTAGTTATCTGAAGCAAGGCAGTATTTGCTGGACACAGCAATGTCTTACCCCAGAGCTAAGCTGAATGCAGATGCAGACAATAACGTGTATATTCTTCTTGAGGCTGCTATTCAATAGTGTGGGGTGAGGGAGGTATGTGGCAGTAGGATTTCATCAGTTGTGAGTATTCTTCAGGGGCTCATCAGCTTGAGTCTTCCCAGCAAGAAGAGTTCTGAGGTCTTCCAAAGCCCTGTCACAGGTTTCTGCTCTTCTTCCTCTCCCTTTCCTCTGTTTGTCCCACACTTCTGGAATTCCCTCCCTTCGTCTCTGCTGTCCAGCTGCCAGAGTCTTGTCATTTCCTCATGGTCACGGAAGTATCTTGAGAAAGCTAGTTTCTTTAAAATTTAAACTCTAAGTCAGAGAATAGTTAAAATATGATTGAAGTGGAGAACCTCTTTCTAGCATGTATCCTTATAGTGATATTTATGTTTTAATAAAAAAAGCTTGCCTGAAAATCAGGGAAGCCACTAGAGGCCAGGCAGTGGTGACACACACCTTTAATCCCAGGAGTTGGGAGACAGAGGTAGATGGAGCTCTGTGAGTTCAATACCACCCTGTACTACACAAAATCAATGCAGAAACAGATCCAGGTGGTGGTGGCTCACACTTTTAATCCCAGTACTAGGGAGGCATGCCTTTAATCCCAGCACTAAAAGGGAATATAAGACAGGAGGAGACAGAGGCTCAGGGCTCAGTCTGCAGCCAGTCACTCAGCCTTGGTAGAGGTAAGACTTCTCTAGTAGCTTGACTGTTTTCCCTTTCTGATCTTCACCTTGAACCCTAATATCTGTCTCTAGGTTTTTATTATATGTGCTACATGTCCCTGAAAACAATAAAGATTGATAAGTTCAACTATATGATATATAAATGTTGTACATGCCCATATCAACATGCTAAAGAAAACATATAAGACCTGCTAAATGATACAAGTATATATGGTTAAAGTTTGATTTTCTTAACCCATAGAGGCCTCTGTACATTAGTGAATTATGAATCATGCTATCTTACACCTTTTGTTGATCTAGAGTATAGTATAGGCCAAGTTGGAAACTGCTTGGTTTGAATTTAGGACTTTAATGTCCAACTTAGGGACATTTAATCCTAAGTGTTACAGTGTTGCGAGATGGCCCTTTACGAGATGATGACGTCATAAGGCTATGATATGAACATGGGCTTCTTGTGTACGTGTGTTCAAATCTTCCTTTCCACTTTCTCCAGTGGGACAGTAGAGCAGAAGGCACTTACCAGATGTTGGTCCTTGGGTCTTAGACTTTCTGAACTATAGGCTGAGGCTGTTTGTTTCCTAGCTGCCCAGACCCAAAATAACCACACAGAAACTATTAATTGCAACACTTGGCCAGTGAACTCTAGCTTATCCCTAGCTAGCTCTTACCTCTTAAATTAACTCATTTCTATTATTCTGTGTATTGCCACAAGATTGTGGCTTACCAGGTAAAGCTCTGGCGTCTGTCTCCTTCAGCAGCTACCTGGCATTTCTCTGACTCCACCTTCTTTTCTCCTCTATCCCTGCTTGGAATTATCACCTTGCTCTATCTATGCTGCAATAGGCCCAATGCAGCTTCCTTATTAACCAATGATAATAAAATATATTCACAACATACAGAGGGGAATCCCACATCACTGGACTGTGAGCAAAATTTCTATAAATTATGGATTTCCCAGTCTTTGGTGATCCTGTTATAATTGCACAAAATGTTCAAAAATGGTATTGTTTTCCTAAAGGGTTTACATAGTAAATATTTTAGGCTTTGTAAACCGTGAGTAGAGTGGTTTATGTTTTACCCTTGAAAAAATACAAAAATGGTTCTATCTTACAAGCCATACAGAAGCAAGCAGTGCGTTGTATGCGTTCCTTCTATGGACTGTGGCTTACAGACCCTTCTGTAACTTGTTCCTTATTTCTTTTATTGAGTACTTTTGGCTTTGGATAGTGTTTGTTTTTATTTATCTGATTAATCTTTGAATACTGGTTCTTCTTCCTGGTACTTTTCTTTGGGGGACGGACATGAGGTCTGCAGGCAACATTAGAGATTGAACACAGAGCCTCACACAAGCTTCACGTGTGCTGTATGGCTGAGCTACATGTCCGGCCTGCTCTTCAATCTTCTGAGATAGGAGCTCACTAAGATGCTGAGGTTTGCCCTGAACTTTGAATCCTTCTGCCTCAGCCTTCCAAGGAGCTGCAGTTTCAGGCCTGTGCTGCCTGGTCTAGCTTGTGTGACTCTTCTGTAGCATAGATGAATAACCTGCTTTGAGTTGTTAATCTTTGATAACAAAATATGATCCCTTCACGTTTATCGTTATCACTGACTTTAGAATTCTAGTCTTGCCTTTTCCCCTATATTTTTCTTTTTCTATTTTTAAGTGAATTTTTATCCTTACTGGTCTTTTTTTGTAAATTGACAATTTTATATTTTTTTATTTTTTAGTAGTGGTCACTTTAAATTTCTTTTTTCTTTTTTTCTTTTTTTTTTCTTTTTTTTTTGGGGGGAGGCGGGATTTTTGAGACAGGGTTTCTCTGTAGTTATTGGTGCCTGGCCTGGAACTAGCTCTTGTAGACCAGGCTGGCCTCGAACTCTGCCTCCCAAGAGCTGGGATTAAAGGCGTACGCCACCACTGCCCGGCTAAATTTCTAACAGTATATTTGCATCTAATTATATCGTCTTATCAATTAAGAATTAAGCAGTGTCTGTGACCTTACCCTCTGTAAGATAAACCAATTAACACATTTTCTTTTCCGTCTTTTGTCTCTAAGTTTTAATTCAATATTTTACTTTATTTCTAGAATATTTTCACCAGTTAAATTAAACTTTTATGGCCATATTAGTCATAATTGTTTGGGATTAACTGCATTTTAACCACCATTTATACACCACTTTTTGATATTTTTGAGCCCCAGACATTTCCATCAATTATTTATTTTCCTTTTCTCTGGAATTCTTTTTATTCTTTGCACATTGGGGCAGGGTGCTCATTTGTTTGTTTTGAGATAGGCTTTCACCACTACTCAGCCTAAGTGACATTGTGACAATCCTCCTGCCCTAGACATCTGAGTGCCACATTATAGGCATACACCACACACCATTCTGGCTGTTGTTTGGATTTCTAAATAGTCTTAAGATTTAGATGATGTTAGGGCTTTTAAAACAGCGACTCTTTATAACATAAGCAAATCAAGACAGTACAGAGAGACTTGGAACTTGATGTATCAACTAGAATTGCATCTTAAATACTGTGTAGATATTTTATATGTGTCTCTATGCACATTAAAGGTAGAGGTTTGTGTGGAAAATAAAGTTTGAATAGGGAAATAAATATGGGTTCATATTATATATGCCATTAAAAAAGAATTTAATGCCAAGCATGGTGGCCTATACGTCTAGTCCCAGCACCTGGGAGTTGGAGGCAGGAAGATGAGGACTTCAAGGTCATGCTCACTACACAGGGAGTTTGAGGCCAGCCTGAGCCAGTGAAACTTTGCCTTAAAAAGCAGGCTGCAGAAATGTCCCAGATGTTCAGGAGGATCTGAGTTTGGGTCTCCAGCCTCCATGCCACTCATGTGTAGAAACAGGCAGATACCCAGAGACTGGCTCCAGGTCCATTGAGAGAGCCTAGATTAAAAGTAAAAGTGCTGGACGTGGTGGCACAGACCTTAATCTCAGCTCACAGGGGGAGGAGGGGCTCTGTGCATTCATTGAGGCCAGCCAAGGACAAGTAAAAGAGGGACCCAGTCTATTAAATACGTGAGGAGATGTGGAAGACACTTGAGCATGTGCCTGAACACGCCTGTAACACACACAAACAAGGGAGACAGAAAGAGATCTAATAGTATTGAACATGAGGAAGTAATTGCTAAACTTGGAATAAATGAATACAAGTATCAGAATTATTATTTTATTGAACTGTAAAAGTGGTGTTTGATGGGCAATAACATCATCACCTCAGTTGCTTAGCAAGGCAAGCTTAGTTAGTAGTAGAGCCTTTGCCTTGTTTAATGCTCAGAACCACCCCACAGTAGACAGACAGACAGACAGACAGACACACACACACACACACACACACACACACACACATGAAATAATAGCCGGGCATGATGGCACACTCCTTCAATCCCTGCACTCAGGAGGCAGAGGCAGGTGGATCTCTGAATTTGAACCCAGTCTGATCTACAGAGTAAGTTCCAGGGCAACACAGAGAAACCTTGTCTCCAAAAACCAAAATAATAACTAACTAAAAGAATGAATAAATAAATAATATGCTTGTTCCCTTATCTACAGGGATACTTTCCAAGATGTTTCCAGGTGCCCCAAAACACCACTGATATATAAACACACATACCTCTTAAGAGGTTATTAACAATATTAACAGTAATAAAATTGAGTAATTTTAGCAATATAGTTCAATAAAAACTAACTATTGCTTATAATTCCCATGAATTGCTTATTTCTGGGATTTCTGATTAGTGTTTTTGAGGCCTCACTTGGCTGTTGGCAATGGATGCTACAGTGAGTGAAGGCACCGATAGAAAGAAGCCTCTGTAGCCACTGTTTCTTTCAGAGGTGGGTTCCACATGAAAGTGAGCAAAACTGTTTAGAGAGATAGAGTGGACCAGCAAGGTGGGGGGTGAAAGAGAAGATTGGTTGATTGATTTCTATAAACTTATAGTAAGAGTTAGCCTGGGGTATCTCTGAATTAAGACAGGTTTGTTTACCCAGGGAGTCACAGACTGTGTCAATTAACCACTCTCTGATGTTACTTCATAGAAGAGTAAGACTACATATAGACCCAGCATCTGAGAACCTGAGGCAGGCATCCTGAGATTTTGAGGCTCTTCTGGGCTACAAGGAGAAATAAAACTTCAAGAAAGAAAGGAAAAAGAAAAATAATATGTTATGGGACAATGGTCATTTATTCTGTCTCTTGTATTATTTTTAATAAAATGCTGATTGGCCAGTATCCAGGCAGGAAGTAGAGGTGGGGCAATGAGAACAGGAGAATTCTGGGAAGAGGGAAGCTCAGGCTGCAGTCATGACCCAGCCATGAGGAAACAAGATAGCAAGATGTGATTGCCTTGCCAAAAAAGGTACCAAGCTAATATAGACAAGAATTATGGGCTGATGTAAGTTCTAAGAGTTAATAATGAAGCCTGAACTAATAGGCCAACCAGTTTATAATTAATGTAGACCCTCTGTGTGATTCTTTGGGACTGTAGGATCCGGCGGGACAAAAACTTCTGTCAACAATAATGGAAGCTCCTGGGGACCACAGGAAATTTTACAGCAAAGCAAAGAAACCGTTGGAGGTTTCAGAGTCTAGCTTGGCTCTTGGGTTGTAGGAGCTGGCGGTCTGTTAACACATTTTAAAAGTCTTGGTGGTTGCAGGCAGGCAGCGCTGACTTTCAAACGGACTGAAAATTGCCCAAGGTATTTGTTTATGGCCTACAACATGGTCGTTCTCTGTAGTAACACAGTTCAGCCACTTAGCCTTGTGGAAACTTTAACAGACATGGCTATTTTTCACCTCTGCCATCATGAGAGAACCACAGTGGGGAACTGTAGCACTCTCTCCTCACTTTTGCACCTTGGGAGGCAGGCATTTTAGCACAGACTCCAAAGCATGTTACCTTTTGCATCTCACTAACTTCATTTTGTTCACATTCACTACTTGAGGCCAAAGGTCAGGGCAGCTCGGTACACCTTCCCATAAAGCTGCAAGAAATGAGTCAGTGGTGCGGTGGTACACACGCATCTGCAGTCCCAGCCCCCGTCTGAGGCAGGAAGTTTCAAGCAATTTCCAGGGTATTCTGGGTAACAGCAAAACCTTGTCTCAATAAACAAAGCAAGAAAACAGTCTCGTGCTGAATAAGTAGGATGAGGATTGTATTAACAAGAAAGGGGATGGGGGTGTAGCTTTTAGAGAAGCACCCAGAATCCACTAGAGAATATATGCATCAGTGTCTAGTTGAAAACAACTTAGAGAGTATCCATTACAGATGAATGCAGTTTTAAAAACATGCCACAGGGCTAGGGTAGCTATTTGTTGCAGAATGCCTACCCAGGTATGAGGCTCTAGGCTTGATAATTAATACTACAAAAATAATAGTGAAATGAAAGTTTTTAATTGTCATCTTATGGAGCTGGAGACTTAGTGGTTAAGAATGCTTGTAGATCTCGCAGATCTGGGTTTGGTTCCCCGCAGTCACATGACAGATCACAACCATCTGCAACTCTAGTTTTAGGGGAGCTGATGCCCTTCTGACCTCCACGGGCACTGCTCACACCTGCTACACATAAGTGCAGATGAACCATTTCTGCACATACAAATAAATAGTTAAACCCCAAACCTTTTGTGAAGTTCTCATCCCTCTGCTAACATGATCATGAGGGTTAATTAGAAATTGCTCTTGCTCCCCACAACTCCTTCCTTTTGTTTTCAACCTCTATAATTCCTTCTGCAAAAGAGAAACTCCTCCTGAGTTTTCACGTAAATGGCTGCAGGAGGTCAAAGTCCATGTCGTTCTGCCTAACTGTGTCATTGTGTCACAGCCTGCACTCTGAGACTACCAGCTCCACCTCCCTCAGCACTGAGGAGCCAGGTTAGAATGGCCTTGCCCACGCCCCAGTGAAGTGGACTGTAGCAGCACAGAGAGGAGCCACACATGCCGTGGACATCAAAATACAGACTAGGGCTACACGCGCACGCACACATGTGCACACATGCACACGATGTAAAGGTGCAGAATAAGGTCCAGAACAGTCACTGTTGGCTGTTCAGGGAGTAAGATGATGAATTGGGAGCTGCATTGTTTGGAGAAGACTGTGTGCTACCCACAGCTGAAGGAACCAGGCTGCCAAGTGCATGACCTGAAACCAAATGCAGGTCTCTTACATTTGCCTGCGTCAGGTCCTAAATCTATATAATTTGATGGCTTTTGATAAACTGATAATGTCCAGGTAACAACAGTCTCAATTATAATAAACAATGTATCTTTTTACCACAGAAAATTCACTCATAGCCCTCTTCCAGTTTTGAATGTTTAAAGCAAACAAACAGTGCTCCTTCAGTTCAGACTTGCGTCTATCAAATAGTTCCTTACGGTGAGGCTTTTCCCCACCCTAACCCTAACCCTGATTAAAAACTGTGCCCCTAGGTGCTGAGGAGGTGGGCCAGTGGGTCAAAGGGCTTGTCAAGCCTAAGACCTAGGTTCAGAAACCCACCCCATGTTAACATGTGTCTGTATACCCATGGGGGGGGGGGGTGAAGAGACAGCAAGACAGACTGATCTCTGGACCTTGCTGGCTGGTCAGCCAGACATGACTTTAGTTAGCTCTAGAGTCAAAGAGATTTTGTCTCAAACTAGGTGGAAGGCAGTAGAACAAGACACCCGGTCTTGATCTGACTTGTACACACACACACACACAAACACGCACGCACACACACACTAAATAGCATTATTAGCAATTTACACTTAAAATTTATTTTTAAAATTCCTAACACATTAAAGTTGTTAATTTACTTGATTATGAGCTGATTCTCTCATCTTTAAGCTTTGGGCCTGTGAGAAAGCTCATGGGACAGAAAGAGGTGTTATGTTACATCTCCACTCTCAACCACAGTTTTCTCATCCGTAACTGGATAGACAGACTTTATCTTTTTAAGCTGTGTGTTATACTGCTTTCTGATTCGCTGGTTTATCCATCTTAGTGTGTTGTGTTTTGCTATATAACACACTAGACACTATACTTTATAAAGGTGTGGTGCTGTTCTCACAGGGCACCTGTCTTCCCTGCCTGGTGTCATAACCTGGGTGAAGAGCAGAAACGGACATATTTGGCTGCATGCAGAAGAGACCAAGTGTGTCAGGTGGCCTTGCTTTATGACAGCCTGCTCTCGTGAAAACCAACTTGATCTTATGAGAGCTAAATTAATCCTTGTGAAAGGGGCAGGATCCATGACTTAGCTTCTAGCAGGGCCTTCCTCCTAAAGATCCGCTACCACTTAATGCCTGCAGATTAGATGTAAGCTCAGAACTACACAGATCTTACCAAAGCACATAACATCATTTCATGTTTGCCCTACATACACAGGCCTGCGGGCATCGCAGGAATCGTTCCGCTTGGCTTATGATTGTCTCATCAGTTCGTGTTTTTAGTCTTGTCTACAGAAGTATTAAATATTGTGCAGTATTTTATAGTGTGGTGGGTGCTTTTGTTGCTATATTGTGAGTACTTGGAAGGTGGTTTTCTTTCCTTTTTATCTTGCACACCTTGTAATTATCTGATCTTTTTGCTTGAAAAAGATCTTTTTGTTTGCCTAAAACATAGAATTTAGAATTTTCTTCAGTGACATCTTTTCAAGAAAAAAGCTTTTTGTCAAAATGTGTCATATCGTATTTGTTTTAATTGTTGAAGGCTGTTTTGGTGAATATAGAACTTTATGTTGCTGGGTTTGTCTTCAGCTAATTAAAAATACTGTGTCCTCTCTTAAATTCCATTGCTACTGTCAAGAATGATTGCTAGAACCACAATGGCTCCCTCAATCAGAATGTCTTTCTTTACTCTCATCTCTGCCTTCACCTCAACTACCCCGTTCTCTCAAGTTCTCCTCCTCC
>JAQHUG010000261.1:1601357-1618969 GCA_028555095.1 Dicrostonyx torquatus | reverse complement strand
TAGGCACACTGTCTCGTCTCTCACAGTTCTCTTGCCTCGGTGTGTGCCATCACCCCTGATTTCAATGTCCTTTGTAGCTGCTAGGGCCATGTCACATGTTCTTTGTGCTCTCAAGTCCATTTTGGTAAATTTTATATTTCTTCAGGTCATGTTTAGTAAGGAACTTATTCATCTTAAGTTTTTTATTTTTATCCACGTGCTCTGTGTGTGTGTGTGTGTGTGTGCTCGTGTGTGTGTCATGTGTGTACCTGTGCATATGGAGGCCACAGGCCAATGTTGAGCATCTTTTAGAATTGTTTTCCATCTTGTTTTTTGAGACAGGGTCTCTCGCTGAACCTGAAGCTCACCGATTTGGTTAGACAGGGTGGTCCTTGTGTTCCCTCCTTCACAGCAGTGGGACAGCAGGCACAGACTCACACTTTTCCACAGATAGCGGGAATCAGACTCAGGCCTTCATGACTGCTGAGTGAGACATCTCCCACAGGCCCTTAAGTTTTTAATTTATTTGCATAAAATTTTTTCATAGTATCTTTTAATTTAAAGCCATCTATATCTGAGATTATGCCCCTTTTCCTTAATATTGCTTATTTAGCCCTCTTATTTTCTTAATTACTTTTACCATAAGTTTATTATTTTGTTTTGTTTTCCTTTTCTTTTGAGACAAGGTAGTCTCAAACTCATAGTAACTGTCCTGCCTCAGCTGCCCAAGTACTGGGATTATAGGCATGAGCCACCATACTTTTTATATTACTTTTGTTTTAATATTTATATTGTTTCTTCATATGATAACTTTACCTTTTTTCTGTTTTTATAAATATGTATTCTATTTTCACATCTTTATAATTTCCTTTTTCTGCTTTTCTATAGGGGTTACTGGTGTTTTTCTAATGTAATTTAAAATCTTTCCTAGTTGGTATTTAAGCAGATATATTTCCTTCCTTCTGCTGTGATATAGACATTAGGTTGTGTGCTCCCAAAAAGTTCCGTGGCTGAAGACTTAGTCCATAGGCAGGTGCTGTTGTGAGGTGGTGGAGCCTTTAGGGTAGCGTCTAGTAGGGAGTCCTGGGTTGGGGGCTGTGGAGTCACACCATGTTTTCATCCTTTCTTCCTCCCAGCTCTGACTCATGGTCCTCTGCAGTCCCACCATTGTCCATAGCACAGAGGCCCAAACATTAGACTGTCCAGTCTACACCTCAACCTCCAAGACTGTGATTTAAATACACCGCTTCTCTTTATAGAGTTAGTTGTCTTGGACATTTTGCTGTGGTGAGGTAAGACTGACTAACGCAGCACCACTTAAGGTACTTTAACAAGTTTTAGGTGTATCTTCATTATTTTTCAGATCGAGGCCTTTTCTAAATTACCACCACATCCCCTCTCCATATCTTGCTTCATTTTCTGTACTGACTTTCTTTTTACTTCTTCTAGTTCTTCCTTTCCCCACACTCCTGCCTGATCTTTCTCTTTGTTACCTTGCTTGAGATTCATGTGTTTCTTAATTAGTACCTTTCATGAGCTCCAAAAAGTTCTCAATTATTTTTAGATCTTTTATTTGCAACCCAAGTGATTCTCCTCTGTTTTGTGATCGATCGTTTTGTGTGTGGAGCTTTTGATGGGATTTCTCCGTAGCGTGTATTGAAGTTAGAAATCTGTTAGGGTCTGTTATTTGTGCATGCATATTTGTGGGAGGGAGGGTCTTGTGCGTCACAGAGAGGCATAGGTAGACTTTAGCATTCTAGATTACTACAAACCTGTTACTACTTTAAATGCTTTGCTTGAAGTGTTTTCTAACACATAAATTCCTTGAATTTTCTTTCTTTTTTAAAAGATGTGTTTGTTTGTTTGTTATGTATACAGTGTACTGTTTTGCATGTATGCCTGCAGCCAGAAGAGGGCACCAGACCTCATTACAGATGGCTGTGAGCCACCATGTGGTTGCTGGGAATTGAACGCAGGACCTCTGGAAGAGAGTCAATGCTCTTAACCTCTGAACCATCTCATCAGCCCAATTTCTTAAATTTTCAATGTGATAACACATTCTCAGGGCAGATATTTGTCAATAAAATTTATTTTGAATTGTATTATTTTAGATACATAGGAAATATGACAAATAATTCAGAAAAGTCCTGTGCTCTCCATCTCCAGTTCTCCCTAATATTAATACAGATTGTTTTTAAAAATTTGAGATAGTACATTATTTACCAAAGTCCAAGTATTATTCAGATTTCACTATTGATTTTTTTTCTTTCTAGAATTCTATGCAAGGTACAACAATGACTCTCGTTAGCAATTTCCTTCATCTGCTTTGTAACAGTTCTTCAGGATTTTCCTGCATTTTACGACCTTCATTGTTTTGAATATTATATCTGTATTTTGTAGTTTGGGTGTGTCTGATTTTTTTTTCCATGATTAGACCAGAGTTCTAGGATTAGGAAAATCTTATTAAAATGTTCTTCCTGGGACTGGAGAGATGGCTCAGTGGTTAGGGGCATGTGGAACTCTTGCAGAGAACCCAGGTTCTGATCCCAAAACCACATGAAAATGTACTTCCATCTGTAACTCCAGTTCCAGGAGATCTAGTGCCCCCTTCTGGCCCCATGGGCACCAGGCACGCACATGGTATACATACATGCATGCAGACACACACTCACACATACTAAAGAAAACAAAAACAACTACAGTGGTCTTCTCACTTCATCACCGTAGAGTGCATGTGATAACAGACGTGTCTGACTTAGTGTTGGTATGTTTGAGCTGATCATGGAGTTTACTGTGATGGTGACACTGTTGTCCACTGTAGATTTACTGTTATACTCTTTCCACTCAAGGGTAAACTTTGCTTCTTTCTGGGACTGGGAAGAACGGGCAGCTTATTCTGTGACTTTTAATACCTGCCATACTTAGATTTGAACTGCGAGTGAAGCTTGTGGGTGCTCTGACTGGAGAAGAAGGGTCTGTTGTTAGCTTGCCTGCTCTGGCGGGCCTTGGACTCCTGTTTCCTGTGTCCTCAACCTGGATGAAGCCCAGGTTCCCAGAGGTTTATAGGAATCCTCAGGCTCATGCTGACTCTACACCTGCTTTTAGAGCAGCCCAGGGAATTGTTTTAAGAAATGTTCAGTTCTCTTGTTTGTCAGCTTACCAGCTATTCCTCAGGAGAGCGCCTTGACCCAGTGTGCTGTCAACAGGGTAGTAACAGACTTTGACATTGAGTTTTTAATACATTTTGAAACGTTAAAACTTGAGGGACATACACATTATTTTAGAAAGTATATCATTTTTCTAATAACACATTCCCTGTCATTCTAACCTTTTAGGAGTTTTCTTGATTTAGACATGATATTTTCTCTGATTACCTTTCCTGCTTCAGTGTCTTGATTGATTGATACCTATCGTTCTTTCCTACCTATGCAGTTGCACATACACACACGCACACACACAGGCATGTGCACGCAGGTTCCTTCTGTGAGTAGATGAGCCTCAGCAGATCTGTCACACAGCATGAGTGAGGAATTAGCGACCTGGAGTGCCTGGAGTCTGGGAGTAGCTTGTTTACGTGGCTCAGGTGTTGAACTGTTGGTCTCTGGCTATTGGAACATGGTATGCTCTTATACATGGATTAGTCCATTGATAGAGTCATAAGCTGATGGAATTACTGCGAAGTGGTAGAAACTAGGACACGTGACCTAGTTGGAAGAAGGACGTCATGGAGTAGGGATGGAATGTGCCCTGAAAAGGCAGTTCTTTTCCTGGGGTCTTCCTTCTTTCTGCCTCATTTCACTTCCCCTCATGCTCCCTGCCATGGTGCCCGTGGACCGAACTCTGCGGAACTTTGGCCCAAATGCAGCCTTCATCTCATATGTTGTTTTTGAAGGTATTTTATCACAGAAAGAAAAAGTGAACTGATACAGTGCCCATCTTCCCCAAACTCGAGGGAAAAAGAAAACTGTTGCAGTCATCTTATGTCCTTAAAGCTGGCAGGTTAGTTTTTCTGATGTATTATTGTAATACTCCATGTTAAAAAGATAAAGACAAGCATACTGGCTAAGCCAGTTAAAATTATATGACTGCTGTGGGACAGTGGTCTTGTACCCTGTAAAGATTTGTCTCTTGTACTTGTTTAATAAAATGCTCATTGGCCAGTAACCAGGCAGGAAGTATAGGCGGGGAGACCAGAACAGGAGAATTCTGGGAAGATGAAAGACTCAGTCAGCAGTCATCACCCAGATACAGAGGAAGCAAGATGAGAATGCCTCACTGATAAAAGGTACCAAGACTTGGCTAACACAGACAAATTATGGGTTAATGTAAGATATAAGAGTTAGTAAAAAGCTTGAACTAAGAGGCCAACCAGTTTATAATTAATGTAGGCCTATGTGTGTTTCTTTGGGACTGAACATCTGCAGGACCAGGCAGGACAGAAACCTCTGTCGACACATGAGTTCTTAATTTGCCAATGATGAAGAGCAGGCTTGCACCTCAGAGACTCTTGGTGTCTAAACTCAGGGATTTGGCATTTTTAAAGCCAAAAACAACATGACCATGATTATATCAGAGTTAGATGAGGGTCAGAGTAACCTTGATACGTTCATGCCTGGCAGAGCATAGTAAGTACTTCAGACATCACTTGACAATTATTTTGACATATACCTTCTTTAGTTATTTTGGTTTGCATGAATTACTTTGTTTAATACATTTGGGCCATGGCCAAAGTCGTGGAAGCCTCAGATGTGCTGCCTGGGTCTAGAGCTGTCTGAGTGGACACAGATGGAGTCAGGGTGAGATGGCGATGCCTCAGTCTCTGCTGTGTCAGTGCTGTGTCAGCAGAGGGCACAGTCTTGGAGTCAGGCATGTCATATTAAATTCTTTTATGATTTTTTGTTGTTGTTGTGAACTTAGCTTTTAACTGCTGAGCCATCTTTCCATCCCTTAAATTCCTTTTTTCATCTAATTTTTTAACATTTGTGTGTGCACACACATGCCCATATACACATGCGTACACTGTGTAGCCTGTGTTAGGAGACCAGATGATAACTTAGGGGAATGAGGACACCTGGAAAAGCACTATCTCTCCAGGCACACCCCACACATCCTAGTGTCTACCACTTCCCAATAATTCTATCAACTTACGACTCTATTAGTGGACTGTCCATTTATGAAAGCACATCATGTTCTTTTTATTTGTTTGTTTGTTTTGGTTTTTCATGACAGGGTTTCTCTGTGTAACTCACTTTGTAGGGCAGGCTGGTCTCGAACTGCCTCTGCTTCCCGAGTGCTGGGATTAAAGGCGTGCGCCACCACCGCCCGGCTCCACACATCATATTCTCATATCCTTTCAATTGTGGCACGATCCATTGTCTCCTCCTTCCGTGTGGACCCCAGGGACTGAACTCAGTTTCTCAGGCTAGCCCCAAATTAAAGTTTTTTTTAATGGAATATTTTAAGGGTTGTATGGCTACAATAGCAAAATAGACATGGAACAAATATTCCCTCCTGTCATACTTCTCCACTGACTATTGAGTCAAGCCTTTAAAATCCTTCTCATTACTTAATGTTTGATTAATTAGGTAGCTATGTATGGTACTTCTACTATATGTCAGGAATTATCTGGACATTGGAAAGTGATAAACCTGGCCTTTGTCGAAATCCAGGTTTTTCCTTCTCTTTCTCCACCTCTATTACTGTATTGATACTAAAAGGTTCTCCTCAACCATCACTAGATCCTTGAAATTTTAATATCTTCCCTACCTTAGAGAAGGAGGAAAAGCCAAGAATGCTTTCTCCCTTCTGGTTTATTACCCTTTCGTGCTACACGTTGTCCCCCATCATAACAGGTGTGATGTGTGTCTCTATAGCATGTACGTTTTAAAGTTCCGGGGACATTAAAACCCTCTCCTAAATTAGTTATCACTTCTTGAAAGGCATTTTAGAGTTTTTCAGAGGCAGTGTTGGTTGTTAAGATGGTTGGAGAAAGCTAAGGGACTGGTGTAGAGATGCCGGAGTGGGTGCTGCCCTTAGAACTGCACTGGTGTCTCCAGTAAAAGGTTTTCCATCTTCCGAATGGAAGCCTAAATTCACTGTACCTCATATCAGCAGGTATGAAAATGCTGTTTTATATTGAGATTTTTCTGATTTTATATACTACTTGTACACATTAGGGAAGCTTCAGACTTTAATAAATCTTGCTTAAAGCTTCAGGGAATAATGATAGTGCTCATTCTGTTTAAGATGCCAGATACAACTACATCAACCTGCTTCTGCAGCTTTTGAACTTAAAATTGTTATGTAATGTCTTTTTTCATTCAAGGTTTCACTATGTTCCCAGGCCCTGAATTTAAAGCCTGTGTTGTTAGTCTGTGCCACCATGGCGAGTGTGTACTGCAGGCCTGGCCTTCTGATTTTATTACTTTAATTTCTTAGCTTTTGAAGTTTGAGAACTGAACCTAGAGCCTTGACCATGTTGAGCAAGAGTTCAACTGTTGTAGTGCAGCCACAGTCGTCTTGGTCATGCCTGACCACCCACACCAAAGCCCCGTTCTGCCTCTGTTGGCTTCTTTGTAGGCAGGTCTCAAAGGGGTAGCTATAAGTAATTTTGTTTTAGGATTTAAAACAAGGCATTAAAAAGTATTTGTCCTATAACTTTGGGTTCTTTTTTTGTTTGTTTGTTTGTTTTTTTGTTTTTTGTTTTTCGAGACAGGGTTTCTCTGTGGCTTTGGAGCCTGTCCTGGAACTAGCTCTTGTAGACCAGGCTGGTCTCGAACTCTCAGAGATCCTCCTACCTCTGCCTCCCGAGTGCTGGGATTAAAGGCGTACGCCACCACCGCCTGGCAGCTTTGGGTTCTTATATGAGTCTGTGAATGTGTGTTCTTAATTCTGAGCCTAACAAGTGCAGAATTGTCCTGCATGATACATTTTGTCTACATTGGGTACTTAAGTAGTAACCTTGGGGAAATTAGCCTTCATAATATATATTTTATCTATATTAAATCCTAAAGTCTTGTCTTCGGAGGAAATGTGCACCGCATTTGACAAACTAAATGAAAGCACTAGTTTATTAGAAAGTTCTGAAGATGGAGCATACAAAAACCTTATTCCATACTTAGAGATGCAAATTACGATTCTTAATTTTAAAATCTCTGATAAAATGTTTGGTATGATTGAGAATCTCATTTTTTTTAGTTATAATAGTAGGTCTACATCTTTAATTTTTTTCTAAATTGAACTTTCATTTCATATGTAGAGGAGATGGTCTTCATGTGGTTTTAGTTTATATTCTATAGGGTCAACACTGTATGGTTTTGTTTAGGAGTTGTAAGAGTATTTTACTCTGACAAGTGTGTAAGACAGTATGGAAACACCAGCTTTAGCAGATGGCTTCGTTCTGGTGTGCACACGTGAACTCGTAACACCTTGTTTTCAGTAGCAGTGGGATTTTGTTATATCTTGCCCTTGCTTTTTTCAGACTACTTTATAGACAGAACTAGAAATACTAGTTATATAAGCTCTTGTAGCACAGACTAGAAGTAGGTCATTGTGATGGGAGTATGCTAAACCACCCACTGGTTGCTATAGCAGTGACCTACTTTAGAAACTATTTCTGTTGATTCATGTTGAAATCGTCTTCTGGAAGTGCATAAGGAAGTTACTACATGTACGCTTCTACAGTAGTAAAAGGTAGTGGTTTTTAGAGAAAAAAATCCTTAAAACATTTAAAATAAGGAGGTGCACTAGTGTGTCTTTATTTCAGAGTGGTTCATTCAGTGTTATAATTAAGTTGTGCCTTTGTCCAGTGAGGGGTTGTCGTGAGTTTACTAACATTTGGCCTATTTAAAAACCAGTCTATTTTCAGCCAGATCTTGCATTGGGAGCACATGGCTGCAATGTATGCCAAATTTGTCTGCTCGGGGTTCAGTGCTGTTTTAAGGCACACATTCTTACAATGTGGGAGTGTTTAAGTGCTGTGTTCTCTGGAGCACACAGTCTGAACTCTGAGTAATCCTATTCCCAGCTGAGGACAAAGGGTTAGATTTTGTGTAGTTTTCAAATACTGGTTTTTATTTATTACTAAAGAAAAACTTGTAATCAGTGACTTGGTGCTCTGAGTCCACACTTTTTATGGTTTATTTTTATATAGCACCACCACAGACTTGCAGGCTTAGAGATTAGTCGATTTGAGTTTTAATTTTATTGTTCCTTTTTAATAAATAAGTATTTGTATAGCATTGGCCTTGTCACTGGGGAAGATAAAACCTTGGTTCACAGCCACATTCAGTGAGATTCTGTATAGGCCTGGGCATCCAACTAATTCATCCTTTCCTGTTGTCATGTCCATGTGTTTACCTATGTATACACATGGGGTTTGTTTTCAGAAATAGATACTACTCTCTTTTTTCTCTCTTTTCCTTTTTTTTTGATTTTTTTTTATTACAGGAAAATTTTACATTTACTCCCCTTGTTCCCAGCCCTCCCGCTCCCTCCCCACCCCACCGCCCTCCCCCTGCTTCCTTAAGATGGGGCAGGATACCCTGCCCTATGGGAAGCCCAAGGCCCTCCCCCCTCCATCTCGGTCTAAGAAGATGTGCATCCATATAGAATAAGTTCCCAAATAGCCAATACATGCAGAAGAGATAGGTCCCGGTGCCATTATCATTGGCTTCTCAATCAGTCCCCATTGGCAGTCACATTCAGAGAGTCCGGTTAGGTCATATGCTCATTCAGTCCCGGTCGAGCTGGATTTGTTGAGCTCCCAATAGACCAAGCACGCTGTCTCTGTTGGTGGGCCAGTCCCTCACGGTCCTGACGTCCTTGCTCATCTTCTCCCTCCTTCTGCCCTTCCCCTGGACCTTAGTAGCACAATCCCAGCTAGGTACTCGGGCAGCAGAGGAGTGGGTGCCTGAACTGAACTTGGTTCATAGTTACTTTGTTGAATATCTCTCTTTTCCTTTAAGGCAGGTCAGATGGACTGCCTATGTAGCCCTTGGCCTTGGGATCCTTCTACTTCATTTCTTGAGTATTGGGATTACAAGTGTACACCTCCCTGCCCATCTTAATAGAAACAGTCCTAAAGGGAACGTAACAGTGACTTCCGTTTAATGTGTATCAGCCATGTGCTCCCAGTTGATTTTACATATTTCTAATCCTCTCAGGACCTGTGTAAAGCAGCCATACTAGCATCTTATCCTACTTCAAGTCTTTTCAGTAGACTGCAAGACGTGTGGCCATGGCATTTGCCAGGTTCAGAAACTAAAGCCTTGGTTAGGGAAGCCACGGCATGAAAAATTAGATACAGGAGCTGCACATGAGGGAGGTGTGTGTGTGTGTGTGTGTGTGTGTGTGTGTGTGTGTGTGTGTGTGTGCGCACATATACATGTTTGCATGCAGGTTTGTCTGCTAAAAGGAATGATTTGAACTTTCCTTGTGATGGAATACATTCTTTTGATAGTTGAGAGAGCAGAGAAAGTGATTTCAGCTCTAAGACTTCAGACTCGGTATAAACTTGAGATGGGAACTGACAAAAATCCTTCAAAAATCCTGAGGAAAGATATCACATGTTCAGGAGAACAATTGTATACAAAAGAGTAGTAGCTTGGTTTAGTGTAAACAGTAGTGGCGTGGGATAGAAGATGAACCTGGAGCCATTGGATGGTGACTGAGAAAATACTTTGCTCTTTATTGAATAAAGAATGAGTCTCAAAGACCTTTTTACAAGAATATGTGCCTCAAAGAGATCTGATAGTGTGCACTGAGGTGGATTACGGTGGCAGAGATTGTTGGTAGGCAGGGCTATTTTAAGACACTGCAGTAAATACAAGCAAGAGATAAAACTACCATTATTGTAGTAGAAATAGAACACCAAGTATTCAGTAACACATAATAGTGCTCACCATGTACAGACACTGTTCTAAGAGCCTCGCATAAGGTAATTTACTCAGCTTCTACAAAAATTCCCATGTGTGTCCTACTATACTCCAGTTTTATAGAAAGGAAATTGAAGATTTTCCGCAGGTGATCAGAGTATAATACGTACTGCTAGACTTGCTAAGAATATGGAACATCTGTGCAGTGCATGCTGGGAAACACGAAGTTGCCTGTCGCTCTCTAAAGGTGTTTAGCACCAGTAAACCAGGTGCCGGAGATCGGGCCCCACCCTTCCTACTCGGAAGGAATATGTGCTGGAATCAATTCTGAGATTAGTGCATTTTTATCTCCACTCAAACTCCATTTCTCAAGGGTAGATATAATAAGTATCCTGGTAAGTAACATTCCAGTTATCTCCTTATGCACAACTAAACATAAATAGATACTATGATATAAATTTTATTTAACCAAAGAAATATGCATGTAGCTTTTTCTATATTTGTGGTATATACGTGTTTATCATTTTCTTGGTTATATGAATATGATGCATGATGTTAATCTAGATTTGGTTGTTTATTTTATGAATTAATTCTATTCTTTTGGTATTTTTCTTTTCCCACCTTGCCTATTATAGATATGTTCCCATCATTACGTTCAGTATGAAGCACACTTCCAGTTTTGGTAGATCACCTCTGCCTTGGATTGTCTCTGCAGGATGTTTGAGCTTTCTGCTGTGTTTACTTAAGCAAACTAGCTCATTCCATTTCTTTTATCAAAAAAAAATCTTTGATGATCTTTATTACACCTGAGATATCTCAAATATACCTTGGGAAGTGGTGAGCTGGAGACGTGGCTCATTAGTAACTTACTGCACAATTGTGAGGACCAGAGTTCAGATCCTAGAAACACATAACATATAACAAGGTGCCCCTCAAATACCAGTCATGCCAGTGCTGCAGGGAGGCAAAAACAGGACTGTTGAGGCTCGCTGACTGCCAGTATAGCAGAGTGAAGTGTGAGCTCCCATTCTGGAAGAGACCCTGCCTTAAAGGAATAGGCGGAGACTTTCGGGGGGACACTGACACCCTCTTCTGCCCTTCATGGGTACGAACAGGCACACACCCTCCCCACACATGACTACTACCCACAGAGCCATATACATGCAAATAAATAATCTTTAATTAACCATTGTTGTAAAAATAAAATCTCTCTTTGGGGCTGCAGCTGTATCTGCATTGATGGAGAGCTTGCCTCACATGCTGGATTCAGTCTCTAGCACCTAAAGAAGCCGAGCATGGCACTCACTTAGAATCCCAGCACTTCTTGACTTCACAGCAAGATCGAGGATGGCCTGAACTACACAAGGCCACGTCCTCCCAACCCCAAGACAATCTTGCTAAGAAAACACAAGAAATTGCAGGACTGCCCATGAACACTTCTCACTTAGTAAATCATGCGTGTTTGTGAATAATGTGATGAACCTCAGATGTTTTTGTATCACAGCGTCCACTAACAGTAATCTTCTCTCAGAATAGCAGGACATGTTGGAGTGGTGAGTTGGTGTGGGGTTCAGGTGTTAGGAAGTAAGTCCAAACCAAGACAGAAAGGGGATAGTTGAAATTTAAAGAAAAATGAGAACAATGTTTTATTTCCTGTTTGTTTAACAACAGCATGAGACTTCTTAAGATAAAATGATACCTACATGGGCATTTCTATGGCTATAGAGAGCTCTCCAAAGTTCTCCAAAGCTATGAGAGGCTGCTAGAGGGACTATGTCAGACTGACTAGTGCACTTATGTCACTGATAACTATAGTTATAAAACTACCAGCAAGACTGAGGTATTGATGGCATGAGAGAAAAAAGAATACAAGATAGTCTCTAGTCGGAGAGTCTCTCAGGACAGGACCGTGTGTGTAACCTTTCAGAGGCAGGAATGTTGTGCTCGGTGTTGGGATGTTGGCTGCTGGCCGCTGGAGATTGGACACCACGGCTCTGCTTAGCTCTTGGCTACCATCCTGTAGCGTCTGTTTCTGCAGTGTGTTTTCCTTTTCGCCTAGCTTACTCCTCATAGTTGCTTCTCAGTGAGGTTGTAGTTGGTGAGAAAGGCAGACAAAAGAAACCTTAACCGGAAGAATGTAGAAGAAACAAAGCAGAGAGAAACTGAGATCCGCCCAGCGAGAGGAGCAGAGTCTGGGTGGAATTAATGGGCAATGGGCTTGGACTTTGCAGCGTCCCTTTTGGACGTGTTCCTGGGAACTGCCGTGTCCTCGCGACAGAAGATGGACAGTGAGCAGTTTCGCTGCTGCTTCAGAACCTTCCCAGATTACTTGACTGAAGAAGTCTGTGTGATCCCACCCAGTCCTTGAAACCTTTGTTTCAAATTAACCTAGTGTTCTCTATGGTCATGAGTTAATGGCATATGATTTAGCATCTGTCTTCTGTTAGAAGCTTTATTAGATTTAGAAAAAGACATTATAGTTTCTCCTAGGTGATTGCAACGTCCTCTAGCAGAGTATTCATTTTCTCTCATTTGCCTGTTTTGTTTTCTGCATCAGGGTCTCATGTAGCCCTGACTCACCCCAAACTTGCTACATAATTGAGGCTGATCTTGAATTTGTGTCTCTAAGGTCGTCTCTCAAATGCTCTGTTTACTGGTGTGTAGCACCGTACCACACCCCAGATGCTTAAATTATTCAGATACGCAGAGTTACCAAGTAGAACGTTTCCATTTTTTCCCAATAAAAGATATTCTAGATTCTTTGAAGTAACTTTTCCATAAGAAAATTTTCATTTTATTAGATTTGAACAATGAAACTTTAATTGCTTTGATATTTATTTACATAATTTTTTAAAAGTTAATTTTTTTACTAGATTATTTAGTGAAATTTAGTGATTTAATTCAGGACTTGCTTAAAATATTGGAGATTATGATGTAATAAAAATTCTTGTCAGTATGGTTTCTGAGAATACTGAGTCACCAGTAAATAAAATGATGTGTCTACATTTGTCATTTGTAGAATAATGTAGTGTTACAATATTTATACCTTTTAGATACATATTTTAAGATTTATAATATTTTCTCTCTAGATTTTTGCTTCAGTGTCTTGAGGATCTGGATTCCAATCTACGGAAGTTGAATTCGCGTCTGTTTGTGATCCGTGGACAGCCAGCTGATGTCTTCCCCAGGCTTTTCAAGGTGCACGGATAGTAATCTTTGCCAGAGCAAATAGTGGACAAATAAGACCACTTTCACAAATAAGTGAGAGCACGGGAGGGAGTTTTTTTTTTTAAGCTTTTTATTGATTCTTTGTGGATTTCATATTCTGTATCCTGATCCCATTTATCTCCCCCTCCCTTTGTATGCGTCCTCTGCTCTTGCGACCTCCCCCCCCAATATAAAATAAGAAAAGTTTAAAAAAAAAAAACACTCATCATGGAAGCTAGAGTGTGACACAGAAGTCACAGTACCCTGAGTCCACACATCCTTACTTGTGAGTTTTGGTTGCAGTGAGGCCTCTGGTTTCTGTTACATTATCGATACCAGGTCCTCACTGGGACTCTTCGTGGACATCCTGTTGTTGCCATGTGTCCTGGAGATCTTGCGGCTTTGGATCTGCAGGTCCGGCCCCTTTGTGTGCTCCAGCAGTTCACAGATGGGGTGGATGTTGGGTGGGTCAACTCACTGTCCCGGGCAAACTCATCAGTGCAGCAGGCAGCAAGGGGCGGGGCCAGTCCTCCTGCTCTCTGCTGTGCCCACACCACCAGGGCCAGCCAGCTCCAGTGTGTTGCCCAGGGGAGGTTCAGGGCCTGCTCTTCCCAAGTGCTGCAGCCAGTGAGGACCAGAGCCAGCTCTCTGCTCTCAGGACACCGGGACGTCACTCCCACGTGCTGCGGGGAGGGGCGGGGCCAGCTCTCCTGTGCTCAAGTTCTTGAAGCTGGCTCACCAGAGCCCTGTCTGTGCTGTCCAAAGGAAATGGTATTTTAAATAAATTTAAAAATGTGGCTTTTCTTTATTGACAGTGCTGATATAGTAAAATTAGAAAAAAGGTTAAAATGAAAAGTTCCTTTTTGGCCTCAGACTATTAGTTCTCCCCAGAGCAGCACTATTTCCATCTCCTGCGTATGCAAATATAAATACCCTTTGTATGAACAAGAATTCATGTGTGTTCAGACATCTGTGTGTCTGTGTTAGTTGTCGCCCTGCTTTAACAGTCAAATGAGAACGTATTACACACAGTCTTCTGTGCTCTATGCATATGTTGGAGGACATTTCATGTCATCTGGTCTTTTATATGATTCTGTAGTAGTAACATGTATGGGTGTGTTAGGTTTCTTCTTCTGGTTTTCTGTTGAATGTTTAGTTCCTCCTCCCATAGGCCTCTGGGTAACACAGTGTTGCCAGGGAACCTCCTTGTCCACATTTATGTTCCTTTGAGAGGGCAGTGACAGTTAATCTCCATTGTCACCTTGATATTTAGAATCACCTGGGAAATGGGCCTCTGAGCGTGACTGGGAGGGGGATTGTCCTGACTGTGTTACTCGGAGTGGCCAGGCCCACCCACTGTGGGTGGCACCATTGCTCAATGGGATCCTGGACTGTGGCTGGAGAAGGGGAGCTGAGGAGCAGCATGGCTCATCATTCCCTGCACCCTGATGCTGGACTCGGAGCCCCAGTCAGCCCTTCTCCCTGAAGGTGCTGCCTCAGAGAGCCCCATCACAGCAACAGGAAAAGGAGTTAACACTCAGATTTTAGCAGTAATATAGAATTATAGTATTGGGGGATTTTGTTTTGACTTGAATTAGAAGAGTCTTCCTAATTTCCTGGTCTTACTCCAGTGAAAACTTCTCAAGGTCTGAAAGAAATTAATGAGTTGCC
Source organism: Dicrostonyx torquatus (assembly GCA_028555095.1). Classification (NCBI taxonomy): domain Eukaryota; kingdom Metazoa; phylum Chordata; class Mammalia; order Rodentia; family Cricetidae; genus Dicrostonyx; species Dicrostonyx torquatus. The sequence goes on along the minus strand of JAQHUG010000261.1, from coordinate 1,604,237 downwards.
CAAGATCATACATTTAGCTCATCTGAGCATCTCAGACAGTCTTAAATTCTTCCCTTCCCTCTCACTATGCATAGCTTTCTAGCTATATATCTGCTTATGTTGCAGCTATTTGATACATCTTAGTGGGGTTTTTGTTGTTGTTGTTTTTTTTTTTTTTTTTCGGTTTTTCAAGACAGAGTTTCTCTGTGGCTTTGGAACCTGTCCTAGAACTAGCTCTTGTAGACCAGGCTGGTCTCGAACTCATAAAGATCCGCCTGCCTCTGCCTCCCGAGTGCTGGGATTAAAGGCGTGCGCCACCACCGCCCGGCTTACATTTTAGTTTTTAAAATGGCCTTTTTTTCCTGAATTTTCGAGGCAAGGTTTCTCTTTGTAGCTTGGCTGTCCTGGAACTCGCTCTGTAGACCAGGCTGGCCTTGACCTCAGAGATCCATCTGTCTCTGCCTCCCCAGTGCTGGGATTAAAGGTTTCTGCAAAAATAGCAATATTTCTAATGCAAAAGAAATGTTGCTTTCCCTGAATGAGAAGGTCTCCAGTGCTGGGAAGTAAATGAGATTTGCCTAACTTTCCTAGTATGAAAGAAACATTAGTGCTTACCTAATGTAGCAGTCTTAGCTAGTAGAGACTGTTTACTCCTGAAGAATTCTCATCTAGTCTAGGTATGTGGAAGAGTTTTGACAAGAAAGCAGACTGGAAGTAATGATAATACCTCCTCCACAGCTCACGAAGCAGCAGTGTGTGGAGATCAGTACATCAGTCCTATCTCCAAATCTATTTGGTATAAGTAAAATGTCTTCTAAGATTTTGGTATTACAAATACCACTTTTTTTATTTTGTCTTTAAACAGACTTTTTCTCAGACCAGCGACTATTTTTGTATTATGTTGGATTTTCCGCACTGGGACGGGAGAGAAGGTTCAGTGACTGACGTACTCACTGCTCTCCGGAGCACCCACATGACAGCTCATGGATGAGCCTCTCTACCTCTGGCTCCAGGAGATCCAGTGCCCTCTTTTGGCCTTTGAGGACACCATGCATTGTGCATACATTCAGGCAAAATACCCATACACACAAAATAGAAATAAACTTAAATATATAATTTAAAACTTTAACTCTGGACAGAATAGCATCATATTGTTTCATGCTGCCTTACACAGAGTCAGGGAAAGACACCTGCCACCAGATCTGACACTTGAGTTTGGTCTCTGGGCCCATATGGTGAAAGCAGACTGGCTCCTGCAGCTGTCCTCTGACCTCCATGGCATTGAGACGTGCACATGCATTCTCTCACACATGCTAGAATACATTGGATAGTTAATGCAATGCAGGTGCATGAATACACACACAGAGAGCCGTTATTTATTCTGACTTTTTTTCTTCAGCTACATAAAAAAAAATCTGTATTAAAGATCCAGTTGTGAAGAGCTCGCTTGGGTCTGTTCACACACCATCAGTCAGTTTGGTGTGACTGGTATTTTAGAGCAGGGCATCTGGGAATTACAGAATAAACATGCATTTCTGGTGCACAAAAAACATTCACCTAAGTGGACCACCCTCACTCATAAAATAGATATCAGAAAGTACAAACAATTGAAGTCTCACAAATTTCACTCTGAGTCCAATAGAATTAAATTTAAAATAAATAGCAACGTAATAGCAAATATGGATAACCGCCCCCAGCAGTAACAGGAAAGCTCATAGCTTTCTATATTGTCATAGAAATGAAGGAGACAAATAAGTAACGTTTTGCCTCAAAGATGGAAAAGGAATAAATTAAGCCAATCACAAAGTAGAGGAAAGGAAACGGTAGAGGACTGGAGGTGAGTGAAACAAAGCTGTCCTGGGAAGGCATGGCGCAGGCCGCGGCTGCTGGGCCTGCTCTCTGGCTCTGTCCTGCACTGTGATGTCTGTCCTGCACTGTGATGCACTTACTCGTCGTCGTGACATTAGGGTTGCCATGACAGCAGCCACTAGTGGCTGTTCTTTGCAAGCATATTTCAGAGGAGCTTCCTAGAAGAAAATGCTGTGTGAATTAATACATTTAACGTTCAGGGAATGTTCTCCCTGACTTTTCAGTTTTTCTTATGGAGAATGTTCACTGATTCATTCCCAGGGAAGAGATGAGTGATGTGTTGAGTTTAGGAGAAAGAGCTGGGTGAGCATGGTTCAGACAGGTCCTTTTCTCTTTCACACACACACCCTCCTCTCCTGTACACTGTCTTAGAGCGGGAGCCCATAACGTAAGGGGGGGCGTTCTGTATGATTGGCAGAGCGGGGAATGTTACGTACTTCTGTCCAGTTCAGTAGTGACGATCAGCAAGTGATTTCCTTTAACCTAGTGATACTTTCTCCAATTAAGGTTTACTGATAATGCTGCTTATATTTTTACCTTTAGCTCTTGACTTACGTGCCTGAACTCAAAAAGCAAAATAACAGGGAATATTAACTCACCTCAAACACTTAACAGCTAAAATATTATTTCTCAAAAAATACACAGAACTAATCGCAAGTTACGCGTTAGGCAAAAGGTCTTCATGACTTACACAATGAAGGGATCTGTTGTTAAATTGCAAGGAGCCCTAAGAAACCATACAGTTGCAACAGAATCAAGAGGACATCGGCTGCAATGCACAGAAGTGCACACACGGGAGCCATGATGCTTAGGGCTCACCATGCTCCCCCATGCTCTCTGCTCACTAACACATGATGCAGGCTAGGAGAGCAGTGTGTCTGTAATGTGAGCAGTCTTCACCAGGGGACTCTCTCATTGTGAGCTGTCTTCACCAGGAGACTCTCAGCTCTAGTGTGAGCAGTCTTCACTAGGGGACTCTCAGCTCTAGTGTGAGCAGTCTTCACTAGGGGACTCTCAGCTCTAGTGTGAGCA
>JAQHUG010000261.1:1568142-1592709 GCA_028555095.1 Dicrostonyx torquatus | reverse complement strand
TCCTGTGTGCTCCTGTGCAGTCCTGTGTGCTCCTGTGCAGTCCTGTGTACTCCTGTGCAGTCCTGTGTACTCCTGTGTGCTCCTGTGCAGTCCTGTGTATTTCTGTGCAGTCCTGTGTACTCCTGTGTATTCCTGTGCAGTCCTGTGTACTCCTGTGTGCTCCTGTGCAGTCCTGTGCAGTCCTGTGTATTCCTGTGCAGTCCTGTGTACTCCTGTGCAGTCCTGTGTACTCCTGTGTGCTCCTGTGCAGTTCTGTGTGCTCCTGTGCAGTCCTGTGTACTCCTGTGCAGTCCTGTGTGCTCCTGTGCAGTCCTGTGTGCTCCTGTGCAGTCCTGTGTGCTCCTGTGCAGTCCTGTGTACTCCTGTGCAGTCCTGTGTGCTCCTGTGCAGTCCTGTGTGCTCCTGTGCAGTCCTGTGTGCTCCTCTGCAGTTCTGTGTACTTCTCTGTAGTCCTTTAGAGTTGTATTTTGTTCTCATCATTTTTTTTTCCAGAGATTTGTTCCCCAGGTTACTGTGGTCAGATGCAGATTATTTTTGTTTCATGATAATAACATAATCATGGTGATTTTCTCTTCTCTCTTTCCCTCAGGCTTTGATACAGATGGCCTGTCCTCCGCAGTATGGCCCGGAGGAGAAACTGAAGCACTTACACGTTTGGAAAGGCATTTGGAAAGAAAGGTACAATGTCGATCATGTACTTCCAAATGAGCTTTCAGAATGATTTCAGTCTTGTTTAGATGGCGTCAGGCACATCCAGCGTGGCTCACCCACAGAAATGGCTGAAATAGCACAAATATAACAGTTGTGAAATCGCTGTCAGCTAATCATTTAAATCCATTTTTCTTCCTTTTGATTATTCTATCTGTTGCTAGTGTCATGGTGTTGCTTCTGATCCTCACTCCTGTGTCAGGTGACCTCGCTGGAGCTAGAGCAGGGTTGTACCTATAGTCACACTTCCCTGTCCAAGACTCCTGTATTCCTGAAACCAGATAATAGTACAGATTCCTGTATTTACCGAGTTTGTGCCTTTATGGCTGCATCATGATACAGTATCACGTACTTGTTTTTATCACTGTTAACACACATTGATTACACAAATTAACAAGACTCACATGTATTGGTCATGTTTATTCACCCCCCCATAAGCCCTCACCCATAAACTCTCACCATACACTTTCAATAAAGCTGGTTTCTAGTTAGACACATGAGGAGATGAATGCAGTCACTAGTGGTAAATTAGAATAGTTATGATCTATACTGTAATAAGTTAGTTAGGACCTCTAAGTTATTTGTGGAATTTTCCTTCTAACGTTTTCCAACTTCCTTCGTTTGACCATAAGCCTCTGAATTCGTGGGAAAGGCAGCAGTGGAGGGGACACGGTTGTAGTCCACCTGCACCTCAGAGTCACAGAGACACATGGAGGGGCCTCACACCTGATGCTGGGAATCTGAAGGTTGTGGGTGGCTTCAGTGACAGAAACTCACCTTTCAAGTTCCTTTCTAAAATTATTAAGTCAGAAGTTTGTAGCATTGATGATAACTGATTCCTCAAGGACTGTGACTTTTCAGTTTCTCAGTTTTGAACTCTGTATATGTGGGGGGACAAGGAGGGGTGGGGAACACACATGCCACAGGGATAGGTCCTCTCCTTCCGTGTGGGGCGAGGTAATTGAGCTCGTGTCTTCAGGCTTGGTGGCAGGCACTCTACAAACTGCTGGGCTATCTCACTAGTGTGGTTCTGACTCTAACGTGAGTGAGGGAATTATGTGCTTGTCTCTTGTTTCCAGGCCTGGGTGGCAAACTTTGAAAGACCTCGAATGAATGCAAATTCCCTGCTTGCAAGCCCTACTGGACTCAGCCCTTACCTCCGATTTGGTTGCTTATCGTGTCGACTGTTTTATTTCAAACTCACAGATCTCTACAAAAAGGTATTATCTGAAGTCAGAGCCTATTTCTTGAAATACTTTCAACATTTTTTTTCTGATAATACTTGTATGCTTTTTAATTACAGGTAAAGAAAAATAGCTCCCCTCCTCTCTCTCTTTATGGGCAACTTCTGTGGCGTGAATTTTTCTATACAGCAGCAACAAACAACCCACGCTTTGATAAAATGGAAGGGAACCCCATCTGTGTTCAGATCCCTTGGGACAAGAATCCTGAGGCTCTGGCCAAATGGGCAGAAGGCCGGACAGGCTTTCCATGGATTGACGCCATCATGACACAGCTTCGTCAGGAGGGCTGGATTCACCATTTAGCCAGACATGCGGTTGCATGTTTCCTGTCGCGTGGTGACCTGTGGATCAGCTGGGAAGAAGGGATGAAGGTGAGGACAAGAGAAAGCCGTCTTGGGCTGCAGTGTGAGGTGGGGAGAGGGTGGTGGGGTGGTTGAGGCGGAGGAGAGGGAGCACTTGCCTGCTTCCTAGTTTGGCTTTTCAGTGGGTAAAGCATAAAATAGCCGCAGTGTAGACAGTTGGAGAGCAGGGTCTAGTTAAGTTGCTTAGCCGAGAGTCATTTCTGTGGTTAAGCCAGCCTCCCATAAGAAAACTATTACTGTTGAGCACCCACACTCTGGCCGTGTGCGGGAGTGCACGTCTGTAATCCCATGCAGCATGATTGACACGAGAATATCTGAACCCAAGGCCAGCCTGGGCTACTGTCTGTCTTTAAGAATAACAAAAGTAATTTATTGCATAGATATATTTATAGGTGAGTTTCTGTCATATTCATCCGTGAGCTCTTAGAAATAGTTGGATTCCTATTACATGGAATTATCAGTCATCTTAGTAAGCCTTTAATACACGCATTGAAGCATATTGCATTTTCTAACATCACCATTGTAACTATGCATGACTTACATACATGCGTTAACTGTCACAACTGCATAAACTTTGCCAATTCAAAGGCTGTTTTTTTAATTTGAAAAAAAAGCAAAAGACTTTTAAAGTTGCCATTTATTTATTTGTGTGTGTGTGTGCGTGTGTACGCTCACTTGCATCTCAGTGGATGTATAGAGGTCAGAGGACAACTTATAAGAGTCGGTTCGTTCCACCATGAGGTTCTGGGAATTGAACTCAGCTCGTCAGGCTTGACAGCAAGCTCTTACCCCTCAAGGGCTATTTCTAATCCTGTTCTTTGGTGTTTAACTGTTGAGGATTTTTTCATGTCATACATTTCCTAGTTCCTACTTAATAAGTTTATTATTACATTATTTAGTTAACCTTCTTTTGGATCAGAGCATTTGAAATTTAAACTGCGATGCTACCGCATTTATAGAACCTTGTATTAGAAAGTCCTTTTGTCCAGGGTTCAAGACCATGATGGGGACACCCACAGAAACAGCTGACCTGAGCTACTGGGAACTCACTGACTCCAGACTGACAGTGGGGGATCTTGCATAGGCCCAAACTAGGCTCTCTGAATGTGGGGGACAGTTGTGGCTGGGGCAGTCTGTGGGGCCACTGACAGTGGGACCAGAACGTATCCCTAGTACTTGAACTGGCTTTTTGGAGCCTATTCTCTTTGGAGAGATACCTTGTTTGGTTTAGATACTGGGAGAGTCCTGCCTCAGAGTGATATGCCAGAGTTTGCTGGCTCCCCATGGGAAGCTTTATCCTCTCTGGGGAGTGGATGGGGGGAAGGGTGGAGAACTGGGAGGAGGACAAGGAGTAGGATCTGGGATTGGTATGTAAAATGAGAAAAGATTGTTTCTAAAAATAAATTTTAAAAAACAAAGCTCCCTTTATCTACCAAGCTTCTAGACTTTTTATTGCGATTTAGTTGGTAATATTTTTGCTTTCTTTCTTTTGTTTTAGTTTTAGCTTTTTTTTTTTTTTTTGAGACAGGTTTTCCCTATGTGACCCTTACTTTCCTGAAACTCATTTTGTAGACCAGGTTGGCCTTGAACTCACAGAGACCTGCCTACCTCTGCCTTCCAAGTGCGTGTGCCACCACAGCCTAGCTATTTTTGCTTTCTTAAAAGTGGGTTACTGCCCGATAGTGGTGGCACATGCCTTTAATCCCAACACTCGGGAGGCAGAGGCAGGCGGATCTATGTGAGTTCAAGGCCAGCCTGGTCTACAAGAGCTAGTTCCAGGACAGGCTCCAAAGCTACAGAGAAACCCTGTCTCGAAAAACCAAAAAAAGAAAAAAAGAAAGAAACCCTGTTTCGAAAAACTACCAAAAAAAATCTTATTTACTAATATCTTACACTTCTTTAAAAGTCAATGATCTGAGTAACTTTTTATTTTCCCCACAATAGTACTTCCAAAGTTATTGTCTTAGTCACTTTTGTGTTGTCATGACAACACACCATGACCAAGGAGCTTATAAAGAAAGCGTTTAACTGGGGTCATACTTTCAGAGGGGAGCAGACTGTTTGACCATCACGACAGGGAGCATAGCAGCAGGTAGGCAGGAGTGAAGCTGGAGCCGTGGTACAGAGTGCACATCTGAGCCACAGGTACAGAGCACAGAGAGAGAGGGAGGAAGTGGGAGGGGGCTTTGGGAATCTAAAGTCCACTGCCAGTGACACACTGTCTCCACAAAGCCACACTTCCTGATTCTTCCCAAACAGTTCCACCAACTACAAACTGTGTACGTGTGTTTGTGCACACATGCACACACGCCCGCTCCCCGTGGGGGCCATTCTCATTCAACCTTCACAGTTATAGAAGTAAATTCTATCCAGAAAACTGTATTTGCAGTGTATTCTTTCCCTGAAGTTGCTTGTTAGGACATATATCTTGCAGTGTTTAATTTTACAGTTCTATTCAGATTTTCTTCTCTTTTAATCGACAGTGACCTTAAAAATGCTGATTGGTTACTGTTGCTTCCGCAGGTCTTTGAAGAATTACTGCTTGATGCAGATTGGAGCATAAATGCCGGAAGTTGGATGTGGCTGTCCTGCAGTTCCTTTTTCCAACAGTTTTTCCACTGCTACTGCCCGGTTGGTTTTGGCAGGAGGACAGATCCCAACGGAGACTACATCAGGTGAGGCAGGGTGATGTTTGCGCGGTTGGAAAAGCTGCTCACGGGGCATTGGTGGCACACACTTTTAATCCCAGCACCCAGGAGGCAAAGGCAGGCTCCTCTCTGAATTCAGGGTATCCTGTATTCTTGATGAGCAGCAGAGAGAGTGAACACATCATTTAAGTGATACTGATTTGCTTTGTGTCACCCGTAATTCATATTCTGTTATAATGTGCAGTTCATTAAAACATTCTCTTCTCCCAAAAGGCGTTATTTGCCTGTCCTGAGAGGCTTCCCTGCAAAGTACATCTACGATCCTTGGAACGCACCAGAAGGTATCCAGAAGGTGGCCAAGTGTTTAATAGGCGTGAATTACCCCAAGCCAATGGTGAACCATGCCGAGGCAAGCCGTTTGAACATTGAGAGAATGAAGCAGATCTATCAGCAGCTTTCCCGGTACCGAGGGCTAGGTATGTCGGTCACGGTCACTTTGGTTTGTCTCCTCGTCAGCTGTGCAGCTGTCACTGAATTTTGCCTTAGTTGTAAGTTTAATAGGAAAACGTTTCTTTCCCTTTAGGTCTTCTTGCCTCGGTCCCCTCTAATCCGAATGGGAATGGAGGGCTCATGGGCTATGCTGGAGAGAGTGTCCCCGGCTGCAGCAGCGGAGGAAGTAAGTGCCGAGTGGCCTCACTGGAATAAGCATCACTGCTTCGAAACTGTCTGAAATTATGAATTGTTTGTGTCCATGCACATAGTGCATGCAGGTCGCCTTAGACAGGGCTCAGTTGCTGTGAAGAGACACCATGACTCTGGCAGCTCTTACCAACGAAAACATTTGATCGAGGCTAGCTCCCAGTGCAGAGGTTCAGTCCATTATCATCATGGTGGGGAGCATGGCGGCGTGCAGGCAGCCATGGTGGTAGAGAGGGTGCTGCTTCATGTTGATATGCAGGCAACAGGAAGTAGAACGAGACACTGGGTGGTATCTTGAGCACATAATGAGGCCTCACAACCTGCTCCACAGTGACACACTTCCTCCAGCAAGACCACACCTCCTAATAGTGCCACTCCCTGTGAGAATGGCGGGGAGCGGGGGGGGGGGAGTGTGACCACATTCCACCTCCCGCACATACACAATCCCCTCTGTCCATTGGTAACATGTTGAAGATGCAAGAGTAGCTGAAGGATTTATCATATACCTGCCTCGTGCTTTTGCACACGAGTTCTTACAAAGTCTGTGGTGCTGGTAGTGATTTTAAATGTACGTAACAGTAACATCAAAAGTCAGTGTGGGCTGGAGCGATGGTTCAGTGGTTCAGAGCACTTGCTGCTCCTGCAGAGGATCCGAGTCAGGTTGCCAGAGCACACACCAGATGTTTCACAGCTGGCTGAGTGTAACTCCATCTTCAGGAATCCGACACCCTCTTCTGGCCTCTTTAGATACCTGTACACACTTTGTGTGTGTGCATAAAGACAAGCAGACACACAGAAACATAAATTAAAACTACGTATCTGTATTTTTAAAAAGTGTATATGGGAAATTTGAGGCATTATATTAGTTTTCTAATATAATTTTTACAACCAAAAATCACATGAGTCTGAGTAACTGGATTCAAAAGAAAGCATCATTTCAGAAGTGCTTTCCTTTTAATTACATGTTCTAAGCTGGTATTAAAAATAAAGCGTTTTTCTGGGTTTTTGTTTGTTTGTTTGTTTGTTTTGTTCTTTTTTGTGGTGCACGCACACACATACACACCTCCAGCCACTGGTTGAGTGGGTGCAAGGGAGGACTCCCTGAGAGCCGATGGACCTACGGCCAGTTATTAGAAGATGATGGATTGACAGTATTTTAATTGTTAGGTGGAGACAAAAACCTTTTAGAACTAGACAACTGGTATGTTGTGGGGTGATCTCTAGTGTTTTGCTCATGCAAACCCTAGCCCCTGTCCTTTCTGTGGGCTCTTTTCTACAGTGCCTCACCAGGCTCATCCAAATTCATGACTCGGTGGCGTTTGGGTTGTGTTCTACCTCTGAGCTAACAGGCAGCTCTCTTTGGGGATTGCTTTTTTCTTTCTTTCTTTTTTTTTTTTAATGACTGGAAAATTCTAACTCTGAAATGCAAATAACTCTTTTTGTTGTTGTTTTTACATGTTTTTATGCTCAAAAAATGAGCGACAGACCCAGAGTGAAATAACTGCCACCTGTTTCCTAGTACCAAACTGGTTTAGTTTTAATTTAATTTTTCATATAATTTGTCTATTAAAAACTATCTTTGTCAGAGAAATGCAGATTGAAAGTGTTGTGAGGTAGGGCTTGACACACACCACATAGAGTGAGCAGCACCAGGCAGATGGGGCAGGATGGGTCCTAGGTGCCTGCTAGAGTAGGGCAGAGATCCTAGTACTGGGAAAAAGACAAAACAGGTGCCCCGGGGGAAACCCTGGAAGCTGAGGAGAGGGCGGAGTGTGAGAAGGCAAGCATGGATTTACTGCTCAACCCCAAATCCCAGAAGAAAGCATGTGCTCCCCACAGGCTGACAACTGATTGTGTGCCCATGCCATCAGATGTTAGTTATAAAAGAACGGTATGTTAATACATGTGTCATATGTATGACCTCAAAAACACTGAGCTAGACAGGAAAAATAACATCTTGCAAAAGTTATTTCTAGAGCAGTGGTTCTCAGCCCTCCTAGTGCGTGACCCTTTAAGATAGTTCCTTATATCGTGGTTACCTCCAACCATGAAATTATTTTCATTGCTACTTTGTAGCTAATGTTGTTACTGTTATGAGTCATAATCTGTGTTTTCTGATGATTTTATGCACCATCCCCATGAAAGTATCATTCGGACGAAGGGGCTGCAGCCCCTTGTTGAGAAGCACTGCTTTACAGGAAGGTGTAAGTTAGTGCTCACCCTGGGCTCGGGATGAAATGTCGGCAGTGGGGGTGCGGGACCTTCCAGGTGTGAGGAAGTGTGTCTGTGGCTGCACAGAGCTAAATTAAGTTTAAAACAGAGCACTGGGCCTACTTAAAGCAGATGAATTCAGTGAGATTGAGGTGCACCCTAGACTCACCTGCTGCTGTCGGCCCTCAGCGTTAGGGCAGCAGTGCTGTGTACTTACTGCCAGATTTTCTGACCCAGCTTACCCCCAGGTCATTGTCGCCCAGAAAACTCATCCTGGGGCAGTCCTTCCACTTGCCTCTGAGCATAAATCGCCCAGCTAGGCAGACACTACTACACGCTTATGTAGCAAGAACTCACGCTGTAAGTTGTTCGGAGTAGCGCTGTAGGGAGAGTAAGAAGAGCTCTCTCCCCTTCCTCCCTGGCGAGCCCTGCTTGCGCAGTTGAGTCCCTCACCCAGGTAAGTGGTGTGCCCGTCAGGCTCACGGTAGACACGTGTGTGGTTGACATCTTATTTCTAGAGTGGGCATGCTTTTGTTTCATTTTAATGTGCTTTTAAAAATATGAGTTAGGGAAATGAACTTAGCATCTGGAAAACTGATTGACTGACAGTATCGTTTCCTATGAGCAGTTGTCTGTAGGGAGCAGCTCGTTCATTTCCCAGCTGCCCAGACTCCAAGGATAATCACACAGAAACTATGTTATTTAAATCACTGCTTGGCCAGTCACCAGTATCGCTAGCTAGTTTTTTCATCTTTGCTTAACCCATTTCTATTTTATATTTTACCACGAGGTTCCTGGCCTGCTGGCAAGGTTCCATCCTGCAGCTCATGCCTTTCTCCTCTGGCAGCTCCATGGCTTCTCCCTGACTCTGCCTGCCCTCTCCTCCTCTATCTGCTTGGAACTCCTGCCTTGTCCTATGCTGCTAAGCCACTGGCCGAAACAGGTTCACTCATTAACCAGTAAAAGCAACACATGGACAGAACTTCCCACACCAGTTGTTTTTACAGGTGAAATGGATCTGAATGAGAAGTCATGATTTTAATAACTGTGCTGCTTAAAGCTCAGGAACCATCGTCTCTTTGGAGACGGGGTTTCTCCGTGTAGTAGTCCTGGCCGTCCTGGGGCTCTCTCTGTAGACCAGGCCGGCCTCTGCCTCCCGAGCGCTGGGATTACAGCCATGGGCCTAGTTTTTATGAGATGTTGAGGGTTAAACCCAGGGCTGCCTGCATGTTGGCGAGTACTCTACCACCTGAGCTGCATCCCTGCCCTGCCTTCTATTTTATTTGACACACGGTCTGGCGGTTCGTCTCAGGCCACCCTCAAATTCGTTTTCCCTCCAGGGTGCTGGGACTATGGACATGATAAATAGTTGGCAGGTTTGGTGTTTAGTTTTGCAAATTAGATCTCATAGGAAACTGGATTTGTTTACAGATCAGAAGCTGTCCTCTCCCAGAGCCGTGTGAACTAGTATCAGTCCTGGGACCCACTGGGAGAGTGCACACACACGCCACATATATACCTACACACTGCACATACATACACATACATCTCAAAATAATTTTTATCAATGTAAAACCAAAATCTGGAAACTACATTCTTAGCCATTAGTTGCTCATTGTGTTGTGAAAACTGTCTTACAAAAGCCATGTGGGGGAGAGAGGGTTATCTTATAGTCAAGGATAGGATCTACCATTGCCAGGAAGTGATGGTGGCAGGAATAGAGGCAGCTGGTCACGTGACATCCACAGTGGAAAAGCAAGTAATGGAAGCTGCTCAGCTTGCTGTGTCCTTTTATTCGGTTGGGACCCCAGCTTATGAGAAGATGCTGCCCACAAGGATGGGGTGCTCAGAGACTTGTGTCATATTGACAGTGTTAGCCACCATAGCCATTTAGGTAACTGTGTTAGAAGGCCTTTTACAGGCTCTTTTCCCAACTGCACATAGACCTATAGTGAACAGTAGGCATAAATGATTCATTTTAGGGGGGAATGATAAAATAATAATTCTCAGTGTAATTTAGAAAACTCAGAAACATATAAAACAGAAAAGATGCCCTGTATAGTTCCATTTAACATAGACTTATTACAATTTAAATGCATCTTTTCAATGAGAGATAGAAAGGGAGTAGATTCAGAGGGGAGGGGAAGAGGGGAGGAACTGGGAGGCATAGAGGAAAGGGAACCTGTAATCAGAATATATTGTATAAGAAAAGAATCTATTTTCAGTAAAAGGGAAAAAGAAATAAGTAGTCTTTTGGCATTCGTTTATTTCTTTACTAATCAGGGTTTTGCTATTTGGTCATAGCTGGCCTGGAATTTGACGTATAAACCAGGCTTACCTCAGACTTGTGGCGGTCTTCCTGCCTCGACTTCCCCAGTGTTGGGATTGCAAGTATACACCACTGTGCCCAGCAGAAATAAGTGTAGTCTTGAGCTGACCTACCCCATGGGCCGCGTGGCTGTATTTTCTTTTTCTCTAATATGTTTTGAGTTCTTTGTTTTGTTTTTGTTTTCAAAGTCTGACTTTGATGCGGTAGACGAGGATGCCCTTGAACTTCTTATGCCTCCTGCCCCGTCCCTCATTTCTGGGCTTACAAACACGGAGCACACCTGGCTTGCATGGACTTTCCATAACCTGGGCACAATGACAAAAAAAAATGACTTCACAAAGTTTCCCTGTTCTAGAAAGTCAATTTCTTTTTGAAAATGTTAATAAAATTGCTTAGGGAACTGTTTCATGTCTGTGTCTTGTCTTCGTGACCTGAATCGTTTAACTCTCGTTAACTCTCGCCAGTGAAATACATTTTTAGAGGACTCTGGACAGAAGGGCAGGACTGAAGGTGTCTGCTCTCACTTGTGCCCGTGTGTTTTGTTCACATTTCCAGTTATCACCCGGTAAAGACATTTGTGTTAGAAAGTGGAAGCTAATGAGATGGCTCAGTAGTTAAGAACCCAAGTTTAGTCCCCGGCTTCCACTCTGGGTGGCTTATAGATGCCTGGCGACTCCAGCTCATGGGCTTCTGGTGCCTCTGGCCTCTGTGGGCACCTGCACTCATACGCCATCCCCACATACAAACACATAATTAAACATAAAATAAACCTTTAAGGAAATAATGAGAGGCTCCCACATGTAAGAACCAGGAGTGGTGACACACATCTGGAGCCGGAGCCTGGTCCTGGCAGGAAGCAAGAGGCCCCTGGAGCCCATGGGCCGTCCAGTCTAGCCAGCTGGTGAGCTCTGCACTCAGTGCAAGACTCTGTTGTAGAGAAAAACACCTACAACCTCTGCTCCATACATACGAGCACATACATGACATGTACATACACCAAAATACATGTGTAAAAATAAAATACCACCAGTAGTTGAACTGTCAGTGGTCAGCCTGAACTTCAGTTCTCCTGATTTTGAGACGTGATTTCTGGCTCAGAGTAAAGATTGAGAAAAGTTAAATACAAATATTAAAAAATAAAAAGTCTTTAATATACATCTTGGGTTTTTAGATATTTTGTTTTGTTTGAAATGCAGGTTGCTCTCAAGGAAGTGGTATTTTGCATTACGCTCACGGAGACAGTCAGCAAGGTAAGGACAAAGCAGTCGGGCACACTGCGCCCTGCTCGTGGCCTACCTCACACGCCTTTGTACATGTGCAGGGAGAAGCTCTGCGGGCACAGGCCTCGGCAACGGGAAGCGCCCTAGTCAGGAAGAGGACACACAGAGTGCTGGTCCCAAAGTCCAGCGACAGAGCAGTCCCTAATATGGTAAATACGTGGGGGACCGGTCTGGTCTGTGGGATGCATATGCAGCTGCTATAGCCCAGTTAATGGCTGGACAGGAGGCAGCCGTGCACTCAGAGTCCCGCTCCCTGAACCCACTCTGTCTCAACTTGAAAAGCTGTGGTTTTGACAAAGACAAGGTTTTCTTAAGATATGACTGAGCCTAAAGCACAGGAGCCTGCTCATTTCAATAACCTTAATATGCTCTCTCTAAAACCTTCACCCCAAACCTGTAATCTAAACATTGATGATTAAGAAGGGAAGAGGTTTGACACGGTCTTGGTGTGTAGTGCAGGCTACCCATGACCACATGCACAGGCTAGCCCCATACCTGCAGCGGTCCTGCTGTATCACGGATACGTCATATGCTCAGGTCATGCCTCTGCCTTCTCTGCTGTGCATTAAATTTGTGATTCTGTTTTATGTTAAGAAAAATATTTGCATGGTACTTTTGCCAGTTTTGAAAGACTTTTCATACTTTTGGTTATCTTAAACTGTTTACATTATCACCTAGTTTTTATGCCACCTAGTTATGATTTTCTTGAACTTAAAGCCAGTGAATGCTGATTAGTTTTCATTATCTAATTCATTTTTCCCCCTTTAAATCACAGAAAGCGTGCAGGAGGATTTCTGGCGCACCTGAAATTGGCGGGGAAGTCACTTCGCTCCACTTAGATTATTTAAAATGTCCTTCATTTGCAGAAAGCAGTTAGATTTTGAACATATTATTTCTAATAACATTTCTGTGGTTTTTAACTTTTTAATGAATATTGCATAGGACAAGTGCTAATTTGTATATAAAGAACTTGGTAAAAGATTTGCTTAATGTAAATATAGTCACAGTTAGTATCGACTCATCAGTATATTTTTGATAATTTTTCATGTAAGGCAAAAGTTAAAGTTAACAGATATTCTGATATAAAACTCAAGTTTTGAGAGCCATTGCAAGAAAATGGGAAGTTTTTAGACTTTCTTAAAAGACTTTGTTAAAATTTTAGCACACATTTTTCTTGACATCATTGTTTAACCTAATTTTGCAGTGTTTGATAATAATGCTTTAGAAAATACATTAAATCCAGTGGGTAGGCAGTGCCTCTGTTCGCACGGACAGTTTGTCACAGCCGTGTGTGCAGCTGCTCTGACTCCCACGAGTGGGTTGTGCTCTCTTCTTTCTGTCTCCCCATTTGTTTTGTTCATTTATAGCTAAAGTGACTTTTGTTATTAAAGTATATGCAAATATGGAATCTTGTGTACTTGGTGTCTATTTTTTCATTTTGTTTGTTTTGGGTAAGAGAATTGTTGTGTGACATGGGATACAAATTACAGAGACAACTAATGACAGCCACATGTCGTTTTGAATGAAAGAACAAGTATTATCAATCTAGCAAACTGATATTTTTCAGAATTATCTAAAAGAAAGATTTAAAATCTCATTTGTTTGTATCACATAAAGGGTTCTGTCACTGTAAGGCAGTTCTGAGGTCAAAGCCTATCTTTTCCCAGTTGTTAGCCTTGAGGTATTGGGCAGAAGCTTACCTATCCGTCTTTATTTTACCATCTTAAACGGGAACAAGAATAGTCCCGTTTATACAAAGTATACAGAGTATATTCCTTAGTACTGCAGGACAGCCCACGCCAGCAAATGTTAGCCTGGCTCCCCGGGTTGTATGGGCCAGGTGCCGCTCCCAGTCACCCCCTTACGGTGTTCCACTAGGCACCTTCAACTGAAGGCCATTACAGCCACTGGCTTTTCATTTCCCTGTCTTTAGTAGTAACAAACACTCAGCATAGTGGGGTGTGGGTCAGTAGTAGAGCATCTGCCTCAGTACCGCACACACACATGCACACGCCATACGCACACATGCACACGCCATATACACACGCATGCACACAAATACAAAATCAGTGTAATTTTATATTAAAGGTATCTAAAAGGATAAATTTGAGTCAAGATGCAGAAACATGATTTTATATGACAGGCCTTTTAAAATGTATGCTACTGGATATTAAATAATGCTCAATAAATTTCAATGATAAGAAAAACGTCACTGCTGTCACAAACAGCGGCGCTCCAGTTGTCTTCACTAAACCCTCCTGTGGGCCTGCCTGCTGGAGTTATCGGCCTGAGAGGTGTCGCCATCCCGGGGGAGAAAGTTCACTGTTAATATAGGTGAGTGAGTATCTTGGCATAGGACCGCTGCCGCCACGTGGTGATTCTCAGCAATCTATTTTCTCTCCAGAGATTCTCCAGAAGCTGCTCAGCTTGGCCTGTGCCGTCCTTGAATATAGAGGTCTCCCCACAAAAAAAGCAGAGCTAAGTCATCGAAACCCTACCAGAGGTTGAAGCAGGAGGATCTCTGTGAGTTTTAGGCCAATCTGGTCTACAGAGCGAGTTCTAGGGCAGCCAAAGCTACACAGAGAAACTCTGCCTCAATAGTAATAGCTATTATTACTTATTTTTATTATTATTATTTATTTGGCTTCCTGAATTATTCTTTTAGCTTAAGAACAACTTTATTAGAGTTTAGGAGAAACCATAGTACAGGTGAGAACCCTGGCAGTGCCAGGAGAGGGAGAGAGAGAAAACCATGCCTTTTAAGTTGGATGTAGACGGATGATTGAGGAAGGAAAAGGCACGCCCAAGAGCACAAGTGGCCCAGTGAGCAGAGGAAAGAGCCAGCTTCCTGAATCCCAGAATTCTTATGACTACACACACTCTGGAAAACTGAATTGAAGGAACCAGACTTTTGAATTAACTAACACAGTTTCCTCATGTTTTTCTCATTTCCTTAACTTCTACTACTATGATAAAACACCATGACCAGTGCAATTCATAAAAGAACACATTTAACTTGGATTATGGGTCCAAAGGGCTAAACTCCATGATAGCAAAGCAAAGGAGCAGCTGAGCGCTCACATCTTGGTCCACAACTAAGATTTAGCAGGGAGAATGTCTGAATGTCTGGGATGTCAAAAGTCTGAAACTTAAAGCCTGCCCCAACAAGCCCACACCTCTTTATCCTTCCCAAACACTCTGTCAGCTGGGCCTGAGTGTTCAAACAGTGAGCGTGTAAGGACCATTCTCATTCAAGCCACTGTAACCATTATAACTTCCATGCATTTCTTATATCCTAGAGACCTCAGAATTGCTCATTTTTATAATTTTCTTGAAAATATGCAGGGTAGTAGTCCCATCATGGCGTTCCTCCTAGGGCTTTTTCTGTGTGCACTGTAACGTCATGGCAAAGTCTGAGCGGCATTCATTTGAGTTAGTGTCCACCCTTGATTACAGTGTGCAGGGTCACAGTCCTCCAGCAGTCGTGCGGAGCGCTGGTGCAAACCTCCTGTGCCCTGGTGCTCGCTTCTGCTCCCCACCTCCTGACAGTGACTACATGGTGCAATTCCAAGTCTTGACTTCACAATCTGTAACTGTTTCTTTTTGCTTGCTTGTTTCGTGGTGGTGGTTTCGGTTTGTGTTTGTTTTTTGAGATAGGATTTTATACTGCAACCCAGGCTGGCCTGGAATTTACTACGTAGCCCAGGCTGTCATTGAACCCACACCAATCCTCCCTCATCCATCTTTTGAATGCTAGGATTAGAGGTGTGTGTCCTACTGAAATTTCCTTTTTCCAAGTGAGAATAGTACATCCCGAATTCTTGTAAGAAAGACTGTAATAAATCCACAAATAGTATCGATGTACCAAGAAAGGTTACTGGACATAAATGCCCTACTCTCCGTGTAATACTGCTTAGTTAGTTCCGGAGTGTCCAACAGAACAGAATTGATCTTGAGAACTCAGGACTCTGCTTCCGTGAAACTCAAGAGCAAGTCATTGGTTCCTCCACCCATAAACCTCACGGGGCAAGGCTGCAATCAGATTTAATTACCATTTCCTGAGTCCTGACTGTGGGCCAAGCTTTGCTCTTGGGAACATAGTAACCACGGGCCTCTGCTCTACAGGGCGGGGGGGGGGAGCAGCCTCAGCATATCCCAGCCTAGTGTGTGAGGTCCTGGGAAACACCGTTTTCCTTGCTCCGCTGCACACAACACAGAGTGGGCACAGGGTACTCAGTCCGGGGTAGCGCTTCACTCTCACTGTGATTGATACGTTGTTAATGTGATTCATTTCTGGCCCTTGCATTGCGGTTCCACAGGCTTGGCGCTGAGGCGGCAGACCCATAAATTTGCTGGTTGCGTGGATGAAAGATTCTGGCTTTGTTGACTTTGAGTTTGGGCATCACGACTGTGAAGCTCTAGGCCGTTTATCAGGAGTTCACAGCAGCGGTGGAGCGGGGCAGGGAGGTCAGGTTTAAAACTTTTAAACTGTTCTGAGAATTCTGAATGACTCCATCTTACAGACAACAGCCTCTGATACTGTTCTTTCTCAAGGGGCAAAGCGATCAAACCGCCCGAGTTGGCTGAGACGGAAGCGCCAGGTGGCACCGGCCAACAGTAGTCCGGTTGTGACACGCTGATTCCCACGGGACAGCGACGCAGCCTGTATCCCGGAGTCTAATTGGCTGCGCTCCGGGGGTGGGGGCGTGGCTGCCTGCGCATTAGTTTCCCGAGCTCTGATTGGTTACCAGCCAAGGGCAAAGCGCAGCAACCTACCTGTTTCCAGGGAGGAGAGGCCTGCGGAGCTGGGTGGGAACTCAGGACCCGGGGATCCTCGCTGTGCCCCGTGCTCGCTCTGCCGCCCACAGGTGAGCCACCCCCTTTCCTCCAGCTCGGACTGAGCTCCAAACCAGCTCACCGGGGTCAGGGTTAGCTGCCCACCGAGAATGTCCCCACAGACACTCCAACGGGGGGCACCGTGAGTTTCTCCGGAGTAAGGGAAGCTGCTCAGGGCCCTGTACCGGCCCCGGCAATGCTAATTCCTCTAAGCAGTTTTGTGGCCGCGATTTTGCTTGCAGAAGTAGGATTCGCTTAAAACTTTAGATCAGATATTAATTGGTGTTATCGGGTGGACCGTTTTAAGTATTAAAAAAATGCACTTCACACCTCAAGATTGCTTAAGAAACGCGAACCCGCAGAGAGCAGATCTTGTGACCTTTTTACCAAGTGCAGCTCCGTACACAGGACCCAGGGCCGAAAGTAGGAGGGCCATTATCAGCCGGGCAACCTTGGGAAAGCTGCCATACCTGCACCCGCCTTTAAGGTGGATCGTGGTCTAGTGAGCGTAGATGTGAGGGTTTTTTAAATATTCTTAATGACTTGTAATATTAACTCATTTAATACGCACTTTCACCGAGCAGTAGCGCCCCCGTGTTCCTGTTGTCCACACCGCCAGCACAGAAAGGTGGAGTAACTTCCCGAAGTTAGGGCTAGTTGGAAAATAACCCCAAAGCAGTGTGGCTGTGCAGAAGTAACTCGGTTTTTGCCCTCTGCGTTGTTCCATGGCCTTGCTCTGTTAATTTGATTTCATTGCTTCGTGGACCATGTTCTTTGCTCATTACAGAAAGTAAACGACAGCGTCCACTGTCGCCCCTCCCCTGCTACGCGATTGCTCCGGGCTGCTCACAGAGCCTGCTAAACCATTTCCGAAGTGGGAAAGGTGTGGGCCTTATTTTTCTGGAAAGTCTATAGCTCTCGAGTTCTCAGATGGGCTGCGAACCCAACAGAAGTATGAAGAAGTGTGTGCAGGAGACCTGGTGCCTAGCAGCCTGAGCCTAAAAAGCAAAGCAAAACAAAAAGAAACTGCTCGCGGAATGAATGGACAGTTGATAAATGCTACTGTGAAAGTCGCAAGCACACGGGAAGGTGCCTGCTCCTCTTTCCCAATGTCAGTGTTGGCAGTCTGTGGGGAGGGGGCGGAGAGGTAGCTCATTAGAGCACGCTGATGCGCAGGGTCTTCTCTTGGGGGATACCGACGCAGAAACATGGACCGCCACGGCCGTCCTAGGTAGACTTGCAGTCCCTGGTGGCATAAAAGCCTACAAAGGTCAGAGAGAGACGTTTCCTTAAGGAAGCGACACGCAGTTCTGCGAGCTAGCCCAGTGCGAGTAGTCCAAGCGGGGTGGGAACAGCTAGTGCCTCCGGACGGAAATTGACTGTGGTTTGTGAGGGTGGGGGGGTGGGGATTCAGGTGGCACCAAGCCCAAGGAGTCTTTTCTACAAATGACTGTGTCTGTCCTAAAGTGCCACTGAAAAGTCTGTTGCAGGGGGGTGACAGGGTCACATCTGAGACTCTGCGGGGAAGCCCCAGGTGAAGTGACTGAAGCTCTAGACAGGCAGGGGCTCTTTGGGGACAGACTGTAAGGATGCTCGCTTATTTGGTTTCTTCCCCCCACTGGAAACTAAAACCAAGGTGGCTGCAGGCTCTGTCCGAAGATGGCCTGCTCCTCACAGATGCCATATTCTATGTGTCTCACAATGAGAAGACAAGCAATCTCTTCAAAGCCTTTTTTTTAAAATATATTTATTATGTATACAGTATCCTGTCTGTGTGTATGTCTGCAGGCCAGAAGAGGGCACCAGACCTCATTTCAGATGGTTGTGAGCCACCATGTGGTTGTTGAGAATTGAACTCAGGACCTTTGGAAGAGCAGGCAATGCTCTTAACCGCTGAGCCATCTCTCCAGCCCTCCTCAAAGCCTTTTTAAAGTATAGTTTTATTCTTTGAGAATTTCATACAGGCATACAGTGTCTTGTGGTCATATTCACCCCTGACTCCTTACCCTAACTCATGTTCCAGACCAATCCAGTTTAAAGTTGTATCACTACGAGACTTTGGCTTCCTGTAGTTCCCAGTAATAACTACCACTTATTAGATACTTAGTCGGGGCCGGCTGTCTTCAGAGGACTTGCAATGTGTTCACTCTGACAGTGCCCTGTAAGGTGTGGGTGCTGTCCTGTTTCTAATGCTCACCAACACGTTTCCCACAAGGTATTTCTGGAACTACTATGTTTAGCCTGAAGCTAACAAACTTCACGGTCCAGGGCTGGACACAGGCAGTTCAGCCACAGAGCCTTCCCCCAACCCCAGCATGTGGTCCGGATGAGAAGCCAGAACCTGCCAATAACAATGGTGAGAAGGTGAGAACCCGGATCCACCTGGGCTCCAGCATACTCACCACCTCTTTCCCGTTAAGACTGACAGCTCTCACAGAAACTGTTTTAAAGATACATTTTTATCTTGCCTTGCGGCTGTAGGAACAATGTAAAGAAAGCTAAACTGTAAGACGGGCCTTCTACGTGTGCGCCACCACAGGCACCAACAGTGAGCCTCCACTACCATCCAGCATTCCGCAGAGTAAGCGTTTGGCTAGGACAGGTCTGCAGTCAGCAGCCTGCACGGCAGGAACACCGGTGGTGGCGATGACTGGAAATGGCCACCTTTGCGCTTACCCTTTCAAGTCTACGAACACAAAGAGCTGCAGTAACGACACAGCTCTCTGTGGCAGGGCTGCCGCCCCAAGAACACTCTAAAGTTTTACCAAACCCTAGGGCGTGTGCCCGTTACCAGAGACGACACAGTGGTGAAGGGGTCAGTGTTAACTTACTTAACACTGTGACTCATAGACACTTGAAAATAGACGTGGGGTCATTCTGACTCTTCTGTCCAAGAGCAGGTGAAACTCTCATGGGAAACCACCCCTGCTGTACTGAGGAGTAACCCTTCTTAGACCGAGTCTTACAGAATACCTCAGCTCTGAAGCCTCCTCACATCTGTCTGTCTGTCCCCTTCCGTGTAGCCTGTCCCGCTCTGGTCCTGTCTTCTTTGTATAGGCTTCCATGACATGTCCAGCTTGTAGGAAATAAATTTACACGCCCTCCTATTGACCATTTATGTTACTTTATCGCATGGGCCCAGCTAGGACTCTAGGACGGAAGTGGAGTACTGCGGCCCCTTACATGGGCGGGGCAGCAGTGCTTCAGACGGTGTGGCCATCTCCTAAGAGGTGAAGAAGGCAGACGTGAGGTCCTGCTCAGATCACCACTGTGTTCAGCTGGAGGCAGCTAACTCACCCAGCCTTACTCGGTCAGTTACTGCCAGGTTCGGCATGGCTGGTGTGGCACGAGGTGAAAGGTCACTGTCACAGGGCTGACCTGATTTCCAGAGGTCTCGCTAAGGCTGTCACACAGCACTTCTCACTTAGCTTAGCTAAGATGGACTTTAATCCTGAATTTATTTTTAAAAAAGGTTGCATTTACATAGCTCTAATCAAAGCAAATACGCATTTATGAACTCATTTCAAATAAAACAAGGTCAGCTTCATCAGCAAAAACACTTTAAAATACAACGAAAGATGACATCTCCCCTTCCTAAGTGTCTACCTGAGCTAAACGTCAACCTGAAATGTAAAACTTGAAAAGACAATTACCTGCGTAATATGAAGCACGATTAATAAAAATCCAAAGAGAGAAATTGGGGTTCAGCCTGAAGATCTGCAGAGCAAAACAGCCAGCCACTGGCTCTTACCACGACCTCAGTCCGAAGTGGCGATCCTGCCTCCAGGAATCTCAGGAGACTGAGACTCAGAGCTGTCTCCTCCTGTGTTCTATTCCTCTCTAGGGCTGGGATTAAAGCTGTGCACCACTGGGGTTAAAGGCATGCACTGCCTGGTTTCTATGGCAACTAGTGTGGCTACTGGGATTAAAGGTGTGTGTCACCACTGCCTGGTCTGCAAGGTTGGCCAGTGGGGCTGTTTTACTCTCCCGATCCCCAGGTGAGCTTTATTTATTAAAATAAATTGAAATGCCACTACAGTAAAGGGCCACCTAAAAAAGAAACATAACTGTTGTAGGAAGGGGGATTTGTGTCTGATCGGTTGAGGCCTTTGAACCCCATGCCTTCCGATCTGTAAATGGAGCCCCTCCTCCGCAGGATGGATTGGATTTGGGGTAGCTTCCCCTGCTGTCTTAAATCGTTCATTTCCAGTTACTGCTCAGAACTCAGGTTTCTGAGTATCTGTCCTAAAAGTCAGTGTTTCCTCTAAAGCCTTCGTCTTCCTTACAGGCACAATGTGGACATTCTCAATTTAGGATGCGGGAACTAGCCAGGGCTTACAGCATGTCGTGGAAGGTGCTGACGGGACCCCAGCTCTGCAGGCTGTGTCTTTACAGAACGCGGCCACCAGCTCTCAAAATCAAACCTTGGGCGTGTGTCACCTATGAAACGGACAGCCGGTCAAACAAAGAGAACACGAGAACAGCGGCTGGGCTCCATGCGTGCTCAGTGGACATCAGGAAGATCCGCAGACTGAAACCATGGGTGCTTCTAGAGGATGACACCCACGTTGAAGAGATCGCAGATATTCTGAAAGAACTAGGTGCCAGCAAGACTGTGGTAGCCAGTATCTTAGAACGGTGTCCAGAAGCGATAGTCTGCAGCCCTGCTGCGGTTAAGGCCAAGAGGGAACTCTGGCGGACGGTCTGCAGGAGCGAAGCAGACCTGCTCCGATTGATAGAGCAGTTCCCAGAGCCTTTCTTTACTGTCAAGGACCAGGAGAACCAGAAACTGAATGTTCAGTTCTTTCAAGAGCTGGGGCTCAAGAACGTGGTGATTAGCAGGCTTCTGACGACGGCCTCGAGCGTCTTCCACAATCCGGTGGCGAACAACAAGCGGATGATCGGGGCTCTCCGGGAGAGCTACCTAAACTTGGGCGGCTCTCCGGCCAACGCCAAAGTGTGGCTGCTGAAGGTACTAAGCCAAAACCCATTCGTTGTGTTAAGTTCTCCCACAGCTGTAGGCCAAACACTACAATTTCTTCAAGGGCAAGGTTTCACAGACTCTCAAGTTCTCCAGCTGCTGTCCAGACTGAAAGGCTTTCTTTTCCAGCTGCAGCCAGGAAGCATCCAGAACAGCATTTCCTTCGCTAAGACTACTTTTGCGTGCACAGACCGTGACCTGCGGCAGTTAGTCGTGAACTGCCCCGCGCTGCTGTGTTACCCTGCCCCAGTTCTAGAAGAGAGGATCCAGGCACTCCTGAAGGAAGGAATCTCCATGGCTCAGATAAGAGACTCACCGGTGGTCCTGGAGTTGACGCCACCGATCGTCCAATACAGGATAAGAAAGCTGAACTCCGTGGGCTACAGAATAAAGGATGGGCATCTAGCAAGTCTAAACGGAACAAAAAAGGAGTTTGAGGCTAACTTTAGCAAAATGCAAACCAAGCAAGGGAGGCCGCTGTTTAACCCCGTGGCACCGTTAAATGTGGACGAGTGACGTGGAGCTTTTTTCTAGCAGGGAAAGTGACCGATTGACAAGCCATTCCGCTTGTAACTATAGTGAGTCTCGGGGCCTGCTGAGATTTGAGTTGTGTTCAAGTTACCTCACAACTGATGGCCTCTGACTCAATCGCTGCATTTTAAAATATAAAATAAATATAAATTGTGTTTAAATAAAATCAGTGACCTTGACCTATTACTCCAAAGCATCACATAGTCCGATAGTTCATACGGATTGTTCTGAAGGAACTGACAAGTACACACTCTGGTTGGGAGTCCATGAACACTTTTGCTCCCAGAGCTGTAGCGAGGTGGAATTCCTCACCTGCCAGCCCCGAGTCACTAGCAGGCCAACGAAACAGGCCTTCAGAGAGAACCAACCTCACCCTGTGTTTGGAAGGAGTGTCTCATCCAAAGGGACGCAGTCAAGCACCTACTTCTATAGTCAGTTTGAAATTGCTTAGCGAACACACACACCCGCTAGGAACCTAACGAAGAGTCCAGATGTATGAAGATCTGAATTCTGTCCAGCCTCAGGAATAGGAAAGATGTCCACCTCTCTCTGCACAGTAAACGGAAGGAATGCAGGCAGACTGTGGAGAGGGGTGTGGAGACGGGCATTTCAGACCGCATTCGCATCTGAGATGAACGTAGCTTCCTAGAAAGCATGACGATCCACTTCATGTCCCACTTCCAGCTGTTGGGTTCCACTTCCGTCTCTAAATCCTGTCCCAAGATAAACACGACCCAGATAGACTGGCTCGCTTTCAGCCCTACCGCTTGTCACAACTGTAGTCCCTGGCTGTAATACACGCCAGCTGACTACAGAGTGTGCACAGCTTCGGAAACATACGAAGAATGCAGCCAGTAACCCTTTTTTTTTTTTTTTTTATCCTCTTAGCAAATGCAAGTGTCTCTCACTATCCAAATCCGCTCAGCTTCTTAGCTGGGATACTGAAGAGCCACAAGTGCTCAGGAAGTTGAGAATACTCACTGTTTACGATGAGACTCAGTCTAAGGCATTACCCAGAGCGCTCCGGACTGTCAAGGAAAGTGTTCAGGCCAGAGGCAGCTTAGTGGCAGAGGGCATGCTTCCCGTCAGATTCAATCACAAGTGTGTATCGGAATATATGCATGGGAGAGCATACACGCTTCATTCAGTGTGGCACCAATGGGCAGCGCCACTGTGCCACCTGCAGAGCAGGAGTTCATTCTAAGTGTGGTGGGAACCTCGAGAGCTCCGTCCTGGCAACGAGCAGCAATGCATGCACACGCCGCTCTCTCAGCAGGTCTGGGATACCTTCCAGGCTATGTGGTCTTCTAGTTACCTGTCACCTGTGAGGTGGTTGGTAACAGGCAAATGACCAAGTGTGGAGCCACGAGGAGCCAGAAGTGAAGATAAACATGAGCGCCGTCTGCATCACTGTAGCGTCTGAAGCGGCGGCTGTAGAGGAGATCCCCACGATGCAGAGCAGGGAGAAATCAATCTGGAGAGGGGCAGTCACTGGTTGACTGTATCAGGAGTGGGCCGTGTGGAGTGGGCCGTGTGGGGTGGGCCGTGTGGAGTGGGCCGTGTAGGGTGGGCCGTGGGGGGTGGACCATGGGGGGTGGACCATGGGGGGTGGGCCGTGGGGGGTGGGCTGGTGTGAGGGAGAGGAGGACACACGTCAGTCAGCAGAGCGTTTGGGACATGAGAATCTAGGTTAGGTTTATTCCTAGAACTCACATAAAAAATGCCAATTGTGATGACACTTATAACCCCAGCCCTGGAGAAGTGGGCATGGGACCCCTACCAATGTAGAAGTGTTCCCTAGGTGTAACTCAGCGTTCACACTTCAGTGTGCCTGAGCACAACCTACAGGGGTTGTTAAAGCCTTGGGCCTACCCTGCAGACTGAGCAAACTCAGATGACAAAACCTCGACATCTGAACTTTCAGTCTCAGTTCCTCAGTTGTGTTTGTAGTTTACTGTTCTGTCTACATCCAGACTGTCATGTCTGTCAGCTGTCACCAAAGAACTGGCCACAGCGCTTCCTGGACTGCTATGTAACCGAAACTAAGAAGATCCTGTTTACAAATTGCCTTTATTTCTGCAGATCTTCATGAAACATTCCATCTTTGCAGATCACAGTCCTTTATTATCAGATTCGTGTCCCTTTAATACAAAAAGGAACAACCTGCATTATTCAGTCAGCCGCTTTCATCTGACATGTCACTAAATACAGTATTCATACCTCAACATTAGATCATTTATTCAAGTGGATCACACAATTTTATCTCCACTGTGCCAAAACCCACTCAAAAAGAGGAGCTGAATACCAGATGCTTCCAGATGTAGCCAACAACCATAGTTCCGGAAGCGAGCCAGTCCTGTTTAACAGATCACACTGCTGGTCTACATGAATAAACCGGAAGTGACCTAAGTGTATCGCTGTGCACATCGTCAAACGCGAGCTCGCCTCAGCCAGAACGGTAATGAACTGCACATCCGCACAGTCCTCTTCTGCTGAACAACACTGCACGTTAGCATTGAGTGTGAAGAAAATTTACCCGGTGGCTTTTCTGTAGCAGAAATTAATCACAGCCATCTTCCTCACGT
Source organism: Dicrostonyx torquatus (assembly GCA_028555095.1). Lineage (NCBI taxonomy): Eukaryota > Metazoa > Chordata > Mammalia > Rodentia > Cricetidae > Dicrostonyx > Dicrostonyx torquatus. The sequence goes on along the minus strand of JAQHUG010000261.1, from coordinate 1,568,295 downwards.
GATTTTCAAGACAAGCAAAGTTGAAAATAAATATGCAAGTCTTGAAATTAGGAATACAAACCAGCAGTAATTTCTAAATGGCAAGAATCGAGTTCTCCAACACCAGTATTTAGATCACTGAGAATGGGTCTATTAATTTTGGAATTAAAAAAA
>JAQHUG010000261.1:1461611-1498248 GCA_028555095.1 Dicrostonyx torquatus | reverse complement strand
TCTGCCTCCCGAGTGCTGGGATTAAAGGCGTGCGCCACCGCCCCACAACAATACAACAATATAGCGTTTATTGGTGGAATGAATGAGTTAAATCCTGTGCCAGGGAATACAGGAAAGCTGCCATGAAATAAAAGACTCATATTTTTTTAGTTGGGATAATCTTTTAAAGACAAATAGAGTGAGTCACGGGAATTTAATCTCCTAAATGGTTCCTTAACTGAAAAATGTAGGCTGCTTCTTGGAAAGTAGTTTGGCCGGATGCAAGGAAAACCCGGCGCGAGCTGACTCCTCTCGCTACCGAGAAATCCACTTCTAGGGATCTATACCACACGACCAACCAGGGCTGCATGGGTTTGTTTACAAAGCTCTTCCTGGATGTCCTCGCAGTTAGGCCCCACTAACAAGACACGGAGGCAGCAAACTCGTTACCCAGCAGTAACTGGGTAACTGGGTAATGGGAGCGCCCATGTCGGACAGCTTCGGCAAGTTAGCGTGTGGTGCACGATATGGCGAAAAACGCTCAATACGTGAAGACTGTCCAGTAAGACCGCAAATGTAGACGTGGCAGGTGTGACGAGGCCGTACCTAGAAACAGCAAGCCTCTGTCCCTGGTGAATGTGGGGGCGGTAGTCACGGTCTTACTGACATCCTCACCCACAGCCTGGCTTCTGGCTGGCCTTCAGCCTGTGCCTCTACCTCGGCTACTCCGGGCATCTGCAGCTGAGGCTGGTGGAGTCTCGGCAGCCTCAGCATCGTTCTTCCTGCCTGAGGGAGGATAGTGAGTGAGAGGGTTAGCCTGCACTGCAGGGCCCGAGAATGTGAGCTGGCACCCTGGCTTGGCCAACAAAACGTGACTTTGGGCTTCCCAGTGGTTCCCTCCATCACTGAAATATAAGGGAAATGGGCCTAGGTAATCCCCAAGGAGCTTGAGAGTTCCAGGACGCTGGCTCCTTCCATTCAGTATGTGTCTGCTGAAGCCTGTGTGTTTACTGTAGACGTGTGTGTGTGTTAGCATATGGGGTCCATGGCATATATGTGTACCTTAGAGTCCTCAGCTGTCACTGATTTTTCTACTTATGTGGCTACTAGTTATCTTATAAGTTATGCTTCTCAGTCACCCCAGGTTTAAGCGGGGTCTTCACAGCAATTTGGGAGCATTATATTCCAGATTTGTCATCATCTATGAAAGCCCTCACGCTTCACTTAATTCCCTCACACCCCTTAACAATGAGACCTACAGGGGAAACAGACCAGCTGCGCCCCCTTCATCTGGACATTACAGGATCTTGGGTCTCCCAGCCCCTGAGTCTAGATCCTCATATAACCACATCTGGTGTGGGAGGTCCTTCTGTCTATGTGTTGCTTTTATTGATTAATGTATAAAAAACCTGCCTTGGCCTGGTGATAGGGCAGAGCTTAGGTAGGCCGGGAAAACTGGACTGAATGCTGGGAGAAGGAAGGCAGAGAGGGGATGCCATGGATCCGTCGCCAGAGACAGACGTGCTGAAACTTTGCTGGTAGGGCACGACCTCGTGGTGATACACAGATGAATAGAAATGGGTTAAGATGTAAGAGTTAGCCAATAAGAAGCTAGAATGAATGGCCCGAGCAGTGATTTAATTAATACAGTTTCTGTGTGATTTATTTCGGTTCTGGGCAGCTGGGACGAGCAAGCAGCTCCTTGCTACACACATCCCCAAGGATTTGGGTGTAATGACACCCTCTTTCTATGTGTTGGAATTCTTATAAATACTTTATATACATGGTCTCATGTCTTCTTCTTCTCCTCCTCCTCCTCCTTCTCCTCCTTCCTCTTCTTCTTCTTCCTTATCCATTCTTCAGTCAAGGGACATTTAGGTTGTTTCCAGCTTCTGGCTATGACAAACAAAGCTGCTATGAACATAGTTGAGCACATGTCCTTGTGGCACGATTGAGCATCCTTTGGATATATACCTAAAAGTGGTATTACTGGGTCTTGAGGAAGGTTGTTTCCTAATTTTCTGAGAAGTCACCATACGGATTTCCAAAGGGGCTGTACCAGCTTGCACTCCCACCAGCAATGCAGGAGTGTTCCCTTTTCCCCACACCCTCTCCACCATAAGTTGTCATCAGTGTTGTTGATCTTGGCCATTCTAACAGGTATAAAATGGAATCTCAGAGTTGTTTTGATTTGCATTTCTCTGATGGCTAAGGATGTTGAACATTTCTTTAGGTGTCTTTCAGTCATTTTAGATTCCTCTGTTGAGAGTTTTCTGTTTAGGTATGTACTCCATTTTTTTATTGGATTATTTGTTATTTTGATCAATTTTTTGAGTTCTTTGAATATTTTGAAGATCAGACCTCTGTCTGATGTGGAATTGAAGATCTTTTCCCATTCTGTAGGCTGTTGTTGTGTCTTGTTGACCATGTCCTTTGCTTTATAGAAGCTTTTCAGTTTCAGAAGGTCCCATTCATTAATTATTTCTCTCAGTTTCTGTGCTATTGGGGTTATATTTAGGAAGCGGTCTCCTGTGCCAATGTGCTCAAGTATACTTCCCACTTTCTCTTCTATGAGATTCAGTGTGGTTGGCTTTATGTTAAGGTCTTTGATCCAACTGGACTTGAGTTTTGTACATGGTGATAGATACGGGTCTATATTCATTCTTCCACATGTTGATATCCAGTTATGCCAGCACCACTTGTTAAATATACTTTCATTTTTCCATTTGATATTTTTTGCTTCTTTGTCAAAAATCAGGTATTCCTAGGTGTGTGGATTGATATCTGGGTCTTTGATTCAGTTCCATTGGTCCTACTGTCTTTTCTTATACCAATACCAGGCTGTTTTCAGTACTGTAGCTCTGTAGTAGAGTTTGAAGTCAGGGATTGTGATGCCTCCAGAAGTTCCTTTATTGTACAGGATTATTGGCTATCCTGGGTTTTTTTGCTTTTCCATATGAATTTCAGTAGTTTTTTTTTTTTGAGGTTTGTAAGAATTTTGTTGGGATTTTGATGGACATTGCATTGAATCTGTAGATTGCTTTTGGTAAGATTTCCATTTTTACTATGTTAATTCTACCTACCTAAGAGCATGGGAGATCTTTCCATTTTTTGGTATCTTAAATCTTTCTTCAAATATTTAAAGCTCTTGTCATACAGGTCTTCCACTTGTTTGGTTAGAGTTACTCAGAGATATTTTACGTTATTAGTGGCTATTATGAAACATGATGTTTCTCTGATTTCTCTCAGCCGATTTATCATCTGTGTACAGGAGGGCTACTGATTTTGAGTTAATCTTGTATCCTGTTACATTACTGAAGGTGTCTAAGTTGTAGACGTTCCTTGGTAGAATCCTTGGGGTTGTTTAGGTAAACTATCATATCACCAGCAAATAGTGAGAGTCTGACTTCTTTTCCCATTTGTATCCCTTGATCTCCCTTTGGTGTCTTATTGCTCTAGCTAGGCCCTCAAGAACTATATTGAATAGATATGGAGAGAGTGGACAACCTTGTCTTGTTCCTGATTTCAGTGGAATTGCTGTGAGTTTCTCTCCATCTAGTTTGATGTTGGCTGTTGGCTTGCTGTATATTGCCTTTATTATGTTTAGGTATGTTCCTTCATTCCTGCTCTCTCCAAGACCTTTATCATGGAGGGATGCTGTATTTTGTCAAAGGCTTTTTCAGCATCTAATGAGATGATCACGTGGTCTTTTCTTTTTTTTTAACTTTTTTCTTTATTGATATTTATTGATCTCTACATTTTTTCTGCTTCCCTTCCTGCCTCTCCCCTCCCTCTTCAACCCTCTCCCAATGTCTCTATGCTCCCAATTTACTCAGGAGATCTTGTCTTTTTATACTTCTCCATGTATATTAGGTCTATGTAAGTCTCTCTTAGTGTCCTCATTGTTGTCTAAGTTCTCCGTGATTATGGTTTGTAGGCTGGCTTCCTTTGTTTTATGTTTAAAGACCACCTATGAGTGAGTACATGTGACAACTGTCTTTCTGTGTCTGGGTTATCTCACTCAAAATAATGTTTTCTAGTTCCATCCATTTTCCTGCAAAATTCAAGCTGTCGTTATTTTTTCTGCTGTGTAGTACTCCATTGTGTAAATGTACCACAATTTCTTTATCCAATCTTCGGTCGAGGGACATTTAGGTTGTTTCCAGGTTCTGGCTATGACAAACAAAGCTGCTATGAACATAGTTGAGCACATGTCCTTGTGGCACGATTGAGCATCCTTTGGGTATATACCTAAAAGTGGTATTATTGGGTTTTGAGGAAAGTTGCTTCCTAATTTCCTAAGAAATCTCCACACTGACATCCAAAGGGGTTGTACCAGCTTGCATTCCCACCAGCAATGCAGAAGTGTTCCCTTTTTCCCACACCCTCTCCAGCATAAGTTGTCATCAGTGTTTTTGATCTTGGCCATTCTTACAGGTGTAAGATGGAATCTCAGAGTTGTTTTGATTTGCATTTCTCTGATGACTAAGGATGTTGAGCATTTCCTTAAGCCATGTGGTCTTTTCTTTTTTTCAGTTTATCTTGACACATTTCATCTTATGTTAACCACACAGACATCGCTATCTTCTAGATGTCTTGAGTGACTGTTCTTGGTTCCGGGTTTTGCTGTCTAGGTGTGTGTGCCCTGTAGAGCATCTCCCTCTTACTGTGAGTTTGGCTTGTCGTCCACTCTGGAGACCGCAGCTCAGTGTTCCTTTCTACATCACACATCTGCTCAAACCTTCGCGTTTCCGTTAAGGGTAAAATTAGAAGTCTCTTCATCCTTGTTCTAGTCTTCCTATGGCCCATCGCTCCGTACACCAGTCACAAAGCAGGTCACCTGGATGTGAGTTCTTAGGTGGGGAAATCAATGATCCCACCTGGCCTCTTAGAAGGAGATTCAAATGAGGTAGGGGAAGGGAGGGTTTTTCTGAACTGTCACTGACCGTGGGAATGCCCAGGCCGCCATTGCTCATAGACATGCTCACCTTACGCAGCTAGTGACCGTCAGAGCTGGAGTATTTTTCCAGTCTTTCCGCTGAAGCCACATGCTTCTCTGCTCTTGCCTCAAATGCAAAGCTCAAGCCGGCCTTGAAGTAGGACTCTTTTCACTTCCCAGGGGATCCTCCCGGCTGACCGCCCGCCCGCCCGCCGGCCCACCCGTGCCCGCCTGCCAAGCTTCCCTGCCTCCACGTTTGGCTAGGCTCCCTGAGCAGGCAGGGTTGAGTCTGAAGCTGCCGCAGCACGTTGGCGCGCTGGCAGGGATGGGCTTTTGTTGTCCCTCCGGGCTGCACCCCCCTTGCTGTGGCCAGCTCCGCTCATTTCTCCTGGGAGCCGCCTCACCACAGAGCAAAAAGCCTTTGCAACCTTTCTCTTTTCAGCCCGTCTTTATTGAATTTCACCTCCATGTTTTCTTCTTCTCAAATAGGAGCGTCATTTATCTTGGACTTTAAGTTGCGGAGGTCTTTAGAAGCGTCCCTTTTTTTCCCCCAGCTGCATTTGTTGACACACAGTCAATCTGTTTCTTCCCTCCACTCCCCCTTTCCTCCCACGAAGCCCCCCCAAGCAGCCCATAAAGTGTCTACAGCTGGGCCTTTATTACCCTGCCCTTTCTGTGGCCGTAAAGGGGACGAGCTGAAATACAGCTCGGCCATTACCGCTGACAAAAAGGAACAATTTTAAAACATTTTTGCTTTTCATCGGGAAAACTGGCGGCACAAAAGGAAGTGCATCATTTTATTGTAAGTGCTTTTTAAATATGGGTCACTTGGCCATAATCAGTCCCAAAGGACAGAGAAGTTCAAAGCCCCAAAGCAGGCCCCAAAATATCTTTGAGAGTTTTTCTCCACTCGGCCTTTGCCTTTTAAATTATGCTAATTGACACCAAGGAAAAGGGGGGTGGGGGTAATCTCCAACCAACCCACACACTCTGCCTGCAACTCCCTTCCTTTCTTACACAGAAAAGCACCTTAACATGAACCCGCCAGGCCAGGAACGGTGACTGCAAACGGTTTAGAATCGTTTTTATTTTTGTCTCATTCCAGGGGGCACTTCTGGTCTGGTTTTCAGGATGGGGTGACTTGCCCAGCCCTTGTGGGGAGGAAACTCATGTTATCTTCCTTGCAGAATACCAGGGGGAATATGCTAAGGGCCCCTTGGTCTGGGATTAGGGGCTGATTTTCCAGGGTACACGGAGGTGTAAGGGTGGGTGGCACAGCGTAGGGGAGGGGTGACAGGTCCTTCCGTATTTATAGAGGTTCTCAGGGTTATAACAGTGGAGGCAGCAGAAGGGAGAGACACCCATGTAGAATGTGAAAGGTGTCCCCCAGCAGCCCTCCCCTTTACAGTCTAGACCCCCATGCTGAAGTCTGACTCTTCCCACTTGGGGATGTCTCTGGAGAGAAGATACAGATGTGAAGACTAGGCCATAAGAAAAAATCCTCCTATAGTCGCTGGAGTGGGGTCAGGGTTACCAGTCCCTGTGAACCAGTTGCCTATACGGCCCCACAGGCTCTTTGGTCTGCACCGTCTTGGTCAGTGCTGTTTGCCAATCTTGAGACACTGTGGAATAAGGTGACAGGGAAGAGCTCCCACAGGGAAGTCGCATCCCGACACACATGTGGGATGCAACTCCGCAGTGCTGGACAGGGCTGAGACGGCCCCGGGCACCGGAGCCCCAGGATGGCTGGATCTCTTCGCAAAGAAAATGGCACTGAGGGTCCTGAAAAGGCCCACCTACACTGAAAGGTACAAAAGAGCCGTATTGGGTGAGACCGAGTGTCACACACCCAGCCCCGTTCCCCCTCCCCCCCCCAAGGGCAGAGAGGCTGGTTCGGGATTCACTGTTGTGGATTTTGTGCCAACCGCTAAACTCAAGGCTAACCAGGTCAGACCTTGCCTTCTCAGCCTCCGTGTCCCGCCAGCAGATGAACAGTAGCTGTGCCCTAGCTTGTGGTGAAGACTACATGATTAGCTATACCGAGACCCTTACACACCTTGCCACAGGTAAATACTGCATTTCCTTGTTAGTCCCAAGAACGTGAGTTCACATGATCCATCTCTCTCTCTCTCTCTCTCTCTCTCTCTCTCTCTCTCTCTCACACACACACACACACACACACACACACACGTACACACGTATACTTACTGTTACCCTGTAGAGTCTATTTCCACACAGTGTCTGTGTTTAGCCCCGGTGTCATTTCTCTCCTCAGAGGACCCAAGTGTCCTTTCAGGTAGTGTCCCCGCCATGCTCGCTGATCTCTGGCCACCATTTTCACTTGCTTGCTCTTTGGCCCAACGCTTACTTTTGGGTAATCGCTTACTTGATCGTTCCTTTCTGGGTAGCAGAGCTGAAGCCCACGGTCAGAATTGGTCGCTAATCTGTACAGGAAAAGCTCCCCATCTTTTCGGTTTTGGTCTCTTTTTTTCATGTGAGAATTTCCTCAAGATCCAGTGACCTTTGGAGACAAACTGAAGAGACGTGGAACATCGACTTGGGGGCTCCACGGGGCTCACTGCGTCTCCTCCAAAGTCGGCCTGATCTGCTGTGCTGTGGCTCTGTCCTCACCGTCTGGCACAGTAGGGTCACTTTCCCTTTTAGTTCTGTATTGACACTGGGAGGCACAGCACAAATAGTAAACCCCAGAGACAGATATTGGGGTTCAACCTGAAGATCAGAGAAGCAAAGCAGCCAGTCACTAGAGAGTTCTCACCTTTATAAAATCTTTTTTTTTTTTTTTTTTGGTTTTTCGAGACAGGGTTTCTCTGTAGCTTTGGAGCCTATCCCAGAACTAGCTCTTGTAGCCCAAGCTGGTCTCAAACTCACAGAGATCCGCCTGCCTCTGCCTCCCGAGTGCTGGGATTAAAGGCGTGCACCACCAACACCCAGCCTATAAAATCTTCAGACAGAAAGAGAGCGAGTTCCTGTCTCATCCCGCCTTACAGTCCTCTCTAGTGCTGGTATTGAAAGCATACACCACTGCCCCCTCCCCAACCTCTATGGCTAACTAGTGTGGCTGCTGGGATTAAGGTGTGTGCCCTCACTGCCTGGCCTGTATGGCTGACTAGTTTGGCTGTTTTGCACTGACCAGCAGGCAAGCTTTATTTATTAAAATACAAATGAAATATCACTACAGGGAGGCTTGTTTGGTCTCCGATCCTGGAGTGGAGCGAACTGTTCTCTTCCCAGATGACTGAGTAGGCAAGGCTGTGCCTACTAAGGACTTGGTGTGGAGCCTGACTGAGTCTTAAGCCCTACAGGGAAGGTGTGAGGGCTGGAAGCAGCCAGGGAAGGGTTGCTACCACTCTCCTCTCGTGTTGAACTGGCCTCCTGCAGTTCCCTGGTCAGACCAAGACTGCTACGGGGCCCATGCACCTGCTGTGCCTTCTCCCAGAGGGATTGGCCTTCTGTGTTCTTGTGGCTTCTCTTGGGTCTCAGCTCCAGCAGCACTCTGCTGGACAGAATCTCTACATCTGACCGTATACAGATGCGAAGCTCTCGTCCATTCACCGATACACTGTACCCGCGCACTATCTTTCTGCAGAAGGCCAGGGACCGGCTTTCGTGCCCTCTGCAGCAGGCAATGGTGCCCGTTTAATGAGCGAGTGGGTGGTGACAGCGCCAAGAACCATCTTCCCGTTTCAAGGAAGGATTCCTGTATTGTTGCTTCAGGTCTCTTTGGGCCAGTTCTTCCAGAAGAAAAATCCTGCGTGCCGGGGTTCTCAGAGATGCCTGGACAAAGACTCAGAGTGTGAGGCACCTACCTTTATTTTTTTTTTCCCCTCAGAAGGGACTCTTCCCTATCCTCTCTGCTGGCATAAGGTCTGGAACCCTTTGGATCAACCCCTTCTTAGGGGAACTCTTGGATTACGGGGGTCTGGGGTCCAATGGTTTCGTGTGTGCGCATGTTGGGGGCTGGTAGGGAGAGAATTTGCCAACCCTCACCACGAGTCCTCGTCAGAGCTACCTGTTATTCCGGTCCTCAAGTCGGTCTAGGCTCTCTGCAGGCTCTCTGGTGACTGCTGCAGATGGAGGGGAGGCCCTGGGAAGCAGTGCTTGCCAATTCCCATGGTGTAAACCCTCCTGCCAGAGCCAACATCATAGGGTTTTTATAAATCCCTTCATAACCTTTTGTAACCACCCCTCCCACAATAGAACCGAGATCCATCCCATCTGTTTTCCTTGAATGCCTCCAGGGGCTTCAGATAAGCAAACTTTGATTTTCGTTACCAGGGGCTTTAAGTCTTCAATTATAAGATCCTTTTAAAGCCTGATTTTCCCAGCATCTCCTTTCTACACAATTGCTACAAAGTGTATTCGTTGACAGAAAACACACAGGCAGAAGGATACCGTGAACACAGTAAAGCCTAGGAATGGACCTCCAGCGTCCCCGAGAGCAGGATGTGTACATCCAGTGCTTGCACACCCATGGCACAGCTTGTGCGGCACAGAAATGCTTGGGGACTGTAGTGTCTTCTGGAAAGTTCCCTAAAGGACGATGTGTTAAAGGCTAATTCTTCAGCCTGGCACTACTGGGGAGGGATGGAAATGTGAGGAGGTGGGGTCTATTGGGAAGGCCTCTGATCAGTGGGACCATTCCCTGTTGGTAGGATGCAGCGCCTTTCTCTCCCTGCCTCCTTTTGCTGGCTCTAAGATGAATCGGGTCCTGGAAATAATTTTTTTTTGTTACGTATGGGTATTTTTCTGGCATGTATGTCTGTACCATGTGTGCCTGGTGCCTGTGGAGGCCGGAAGAGGTTGCTGGATTCCATGGGATTGAAGTTACACAGGTTTGAGAGCTGCCATTTTGGCTGGCACTCTATGACACCCAGGGCTCTCAGCCACCGTAGTCCTCCCTCTAGTGCCCCAGAAAGGATCCCTAGCTACCAGTTACCCTCTTGCTCCCAGCCTACTCTCTAGCTACCAGTTACCCTCTCTTGTTCCCAGCCCACTTATTAGTTCACACGCTGGAGCCCAGAGTTTGAGATTCTCCACGATCTGAATTTTCTTGCCTTCAGAAGAGATCGTGTTGATGGCGGTTTTAAGTAGTTCAATTCATTCTCGTCCACGCCTCTCATCATGCGCCGTTTCAGACCCTCCTTACCTACAGATGCTGTGACAATGGCTTTCCATCTTGTCTTTCTTTTCTCCAACCCAGTCTGCCCCATGGCATGGGATACCTGTTCTGTCATGCCTACAGCTTGTGTCTGTAGACACACTGTGTGCCTTTGTCGTTCTGGCAGCAACAGCTTCCCTCCCGTCCATGTCAAGTTCATGCTGAAGTTGGAATGCAATTACAAAGCCGCCTGTCCGGGTCTTTCTGGAAACTGCGCCAGGCTCAGCAGCACGTCTGCACACTTCCTAGTCCTTCCTGGCCCTCACCCTTTGCTCAAGTCTCATCTTGGCTGTTACTGAGTTCACCTCCATGACTTCTTCCTAGAACACGATGCATTTCTTCCCCCTCCGTGTTGTGCCCGCCACACTCCGACAGGTGTCACGCTGGTTTTTCTGCAGAGCAAGTCGCTCTGTACCCTTGAGTGTCCTCCCACCTCACAACCACAGTGGGCACCTCCAAAAGAGCTGGTACCGGGCTCCCCACCAACCAAGGCTGTCACCCTTTGCATTTCCAGGTCCTCTGGGAGGCACCCTTGCTACTCACTTTACAAGACTTTCTGGGCGCTCGAGCTTGCTGCCATGGCATGCCACCGCAGGTTCTGGACAGCGCTGCACAGCTGGGTGAGCCTGCTCTTCCCAGCTGTCCCAGTCGTTGCAGCTTTAACAGGCAGAGGCCCAGGCTGCCTTCCCGAAAGACAGAAGGCGACATCTTTTTAATGGGTGGGAGATCTACAGTGTTTGCCACGCTTCATGTAACGGAAATGTCATAGCCGTTAACCTTTGAAGAGTATTTATTGGTATGGGAAAATGCTCACAATACGTTAAAGAAAGCAGGGTACAAATCTGTAAACACAGCATGGTCCAATCTTGTAGTAAAATAAATTATATATGCATAGAAAAAATACAGGAAGGGGAATACACTACACATTACCAGTGATGCTCGGGGGCGGGATGACGACTCTGGGTCAGTGATTAGTTTACTGCTTCCCACACTTTCCAAACATTCTACAGGGAGCGTGTATGACTTTGATAGACAGGGGGATGCATGTCGAACCCTAGTCCTGCGAGGCAGTGAGACTCATGTGCAGAGGAGCCACTTACTCGTGAAGCTCCAGCCTGTCCTACACGAAGGAAGGGTAGCATCTGCACTGTCTGCCACTGAGGGCCACTGGGCACCTGAAAGGGTCACAGCCGTCTGGGAACTGTCCCTTCAAGCAGTTTGGATGCTTTGTGCTAGGACACACTTCCCTATCCATCCTTCAAATCCAAAGTCTGGTGTGGGCAAAGTGCTGGAGACGGCAGTGGTCGCTGTCCCATCACCCTCCCTGGAGAGGGAATGGCCCACACCACTGGTCTCTGACCTAACGGTGCCCAGGTCTTCATCTCAACTGTAACTGACCAAGCTTCTCATCCCCATGCTGGCACCTCCCTGATGGGAATGACTGAGACTGCTTCTGCTCAAACAGTTATTGCTTAAGATGGCCCGAGAACCGCCACCCATGCTGCCTCCGTCTCAAAGCCTCTGGCTATGCGGCCGGGCATACAGTGGAGGAAGGTGCTGGGCTGGGGAACTAAGAGGCTCTCTGGAGAGGTGCTGTCTCGAGATAGGGTGAAGTTACAGAGAAGACACGGAACTGGATGTTCAGCGCTCTGTGTGCAAGGCAAAACTTCCACCTGCTTTCGAAGAGTTAATCTTTAGAAAGAGAAGTACCCCGTACAGAGGTAGGAAGGGAAAGGAATGCACTGGATGTCCAGGAGCACGGCTGCAGTCATGCGCGCAGAGCCAGTGAGGGGCGTCCTACCAGGCACGGAAAAGCTATCTAACCAGAGATTATAAAAATACTTTCAAAATGCATTTGTAGAATGAAATAACAAAATAATTCCCTTGCTCTTGATTTTTCCACTTAAGCTAAAATCATGAATTGCCAAATAAAATGAAAACTTCATATACCACTGGCTAAGACACGGGCACGAGGTCTTCCCAAGGGTTACAGACGGAAACCTGTAAGGCAAGTCCTCTTCCTGGTCGCTTACAAAGCATTCTGAATTTGATTTATTCCTTTACAGCAGCTCAGAGCGGGTCATTAGGAAATGTCTAAGGCCACAGCATCACACACAGTATTTTCTGGGTTGACTTAGGTGCTCTTTGTTTGTTTTTTTTTGGTTTTTTGAGACAGGGTTTCTCTGTGGCTTTGGAGCCTGTCCTGGAACTAGCTCTTGTAGACCAGCCTGGTCTCGAACTCACAGAGATCCGCCTGCCTCTGCCTCTGCCTCCCGAGTGCTGGGATTAAAGGTGTGCGCCACCACCGCCCGGCGACTTAGGTGCTCTTTAGGTAAGTAGAGTCCCAGGTTTGCTCCGCCTTGGACAGTCTCTCTCTCTCCCATCCTGGCACGCACCTGACCCCATCTGAACTGTGACAAATGGGTCCTGCAGGCCTTCCACCCCCAGCGGGCCTCCTTTGCTTTCAGTGTGCCTACTTAAGTCTAGTAAACTCTGCTTTTGTGTGTGTGTGCTGGGGGGGGAGTGGGGGGGCTTTTAAAGCCCAGGCAATCACGCGTTATAAATAAACGTAAATCTTAGTGATGCAATATTCTTTAAGGGTTCCCCTCTGAGTAAATTTTAAGAAACTTACATCTCTGGCAGCTCAAAGGCCTTTTGTTATTCAATTCCTGATGTGTAGCTTTGTCAGAAATAATTTAGGATAAATGCCATTCTCACTAGTACTATGCACGCTTTGCTCATTAAAGAAAGAGGTTATGTGATGACAAGTGAGTTAACAGACGGAAAACACTTGAAAACATAAACTGGGCAATGGTCCTGCCAGCCCGTGTATCCATAAAGAAACACACACCGATGGCTAAATTGAATCATCCCCAATGTTTTATTTAATTTAAAGTTTTAAAAGGCAGTGGTTAAGCACATAATCTATGTGTGTGCATATGTGCATGTATGTGTACCTACACATACATACATATATGAAAGGAAACCAACCCCTTTTCAACTTTAGCAACTGATCAACTTGGCCCACTGTCTACATGATTGCACGTCTACTTCATATGACCATTTCTAAGAGTAAAAATAAACAGCCTTAATCAGTTTAATAGTAACTATTTGTGTTTCTTTTTTTTAAATAAATAAAGTTACCATTAAACTGATCACATATAGTAGAAAGAACACACACACAAATACACACAGAGACCCTTGTTTAAAACATGTGACATACGAATGACCTTTATGTACAAATGGGTGCTGTTGGCTCCCTACCCCCAGCACAGGCATGAGAGAACCCCCACTACTCGGGAGCCCCATCCTCTCTGTGGCCTGGAGGATGAGTGTGCACTTGGCACCCTGAGTGAGAGCTCAGAATGCGCGCTCTGGATGCAGCAGTACAGATGGTGGTCCAGCCCTACGGTACGTGTAGTGTTCGGGAACATGAGGGATAAAGAGGCACATGTAGCTGCCTGGAACGAAGCCATCATTTCTAACTCCTCATAGCGAGAGCTGGATTCTGAAGTTTTCGCTAAGTGACATACAAACTTTTCAGAGTGTAGCAGGTTTGTAAGTCTGGGGCTCTGTGTGTATATAAAACTGACAGGAAGTGTGGGGCTGGGTCTCCGAGCAGCTGCCCGGCCTCTGTGCCGGCAGTGCTCACTGAGGAGTCGCCTGCCTCAGCCCTTGGTACTAGCTCCACAGGCGCTCAGAAGGGGCGGTTTACATGAGTGGGTGGAAGGACACGGCTGCATCTTCAGCTAGGAATCCTGGCAACAAAGACTGCCAGGCTGGGCCAGGCTGCTGTGCAGAGTGAAGTCCCACACTGCATCCTGATGAAATGGAATGACCGTTTCTGCTCCTAGCCCGCGACTCTGTGTGGATGCCTCGGTGTTGCAGAGAACACAGGACCACCTCTTAAATATGCTGGGTTCCCAACGAGTAAACCAGCTAATGTGTTTCTAGCCAAAGCAAGGGCATACATGTTTTAGAGAAGAAGGCTCCCCTGGAGCTACAGAGAGAAGATGCTGATAAAAGCCATATTGAGAGTGGAGCAGGCGACAGAGCCTTTCAGTCCGTGTCAGAGCTGGTCTCCTCGATGACAGAATACTGGCTGAGAGCCTCCTCCAAAGGCGTTATTGTCCCATCAGGTTTTAGTCCCATTGGTTTAAGCAACTCCTCTCTGGAAAAGAGATAAAAGAAAGAGAAAAAAGTATTCACCAGCATCACACACACCCCTCCCCCACCCAGAGCCACATCCTTTTAAAAAGAGAAGTCTCTAAAACCCAAAGTATTTTCTCTCAAGCTCTCTCTCTCTGTGTTTGTAATAGAAAGATGAAAGGGGCATGGAAAGAAAAAGGGGGAGATGAAAGACTTCATTCACACAAGCCAAACCCACTAAGCCAATTAAAGTATGAAAAGTCAAGGTCCAAATGGGCTCAGGACAAGGAGCAGGTCTCTTCTGTTTTGAATAATTAACTTTTTTTTCCTCTTGTGGATTCATTTGTTTTAGAGCTGCCAGAGTTTCACCTGCCCAACTTAGAATTAAATGCATGTTTCATTTAATGGAATCAATTTGTCAAATTTGGTTTTGTTCCCACCATGTGTGACTCAATGAATACTTGTGACTCATTTCAAATCAGCAGAATTTCCCCACGTTTTCTTTCCTTTTTCTCATTTAAAACACCATTGCTTTTGTTTGTGGCACTTTAATTATGGGATTGACAGCCATTTTTAATCTCTTCAAAGCTCCCCAACTGTCTTCACCTAATCCAATTGTATCCACTCCACAAGTTACAGCCTCATCTAAGATGGTTAATTATTGATTAAGCCAATCAAAAAGCATCAGGAAAGATTTATTTAATCTCTTCATAGGCCGTATTTATTATTACATGGAGGTTGTGACAGATCTACCTACTGAGTTGCTAACTCCAGGCCTTCCACTCCCAACAGGCTGGTAGTGTGCTTTCAGAGCGGCCTCAAAGGCACAGGAGCTGCTGAAAACTTATTTCTCATGGAGACGGGCACCACTGTCTGAGAATATGACGCAGCCGCTGTAATGCTGGTGGGCTCTGGTGTGAAGGGAAACGGTAGCACTTCTTCCCCCCCTCTCCTTGCTACGGTCCCTTCAGAAGAGGAAGCTGTACAGCTGGGACAGCTCAGGGGAGCCTGTGGGCTGAGCGCAGCTAGGTGACTGGGTTAAAGGAACAGGAGCCTCTGCAAGTGGCTCTGGCTGGTCAGAGGATGACTGCTGGGGCCAGAGCGGGGAATGTGGCTGGCTGGTGGCTGAGGCCCCTGCATGCTATGAGTAGGAAACTGGATCAAAACCAGAAAGCTTAAGTTGGAAGGAACCTCCCAGGTCATCTAGTCCAACCCCCTTTTTGAAAGGAGGCTGAGTGACTCACCCAAGGCCGCTTAGTGGCAGAGTTGGGCGTGGGACAGAGTCCTGTGCTCTTCACAGTAAATCCCATCTCAGCTGGCTGCCCTAACTGCATGGAAGAGCAGCCGAGCTCACTGCCCAGTGGCCATGTGAAAGGAACTGCCACTTGCTGGGCAGACGAGGAAGACAAGCGGCAGCTGCTGCCCTTGACAAATGGACAAAACAAACGGACCCAAGACGCCTTGGGCCACAGATGGGGTTGTGTCCTGAGAGAGAGAACTGAGGTGTGACAGTCAGTGGCTCCTGAGAAGAAGCACAGCCACACTACCCGAGGGGGGCAGAAGTCACCACAGATGAGGCACCTGCGCCAGGCAAGGACACTGTGAGGTCCCATTGTCTTGTGTGACTGTGTTAAGTTGCTTTTGCTACTTTGTGCTCTTGTAAGGCTGGACAAGGGACCAGTGTTTAGGGAGTAGAGATTCAAGGAAGAAGTGAGGGGAGAAGGGAGGGTAACACGGCCAAAGGAAGGAGCTTAGCACTTATCCTGGAGTGTCCATTGGCTCACACCCTCCGGGAGCGCTGTGGCAGACTCTCCAGAATAGAGGCCATTGTGATGGTGTATGGAAAATGAAAGAGATGAATTGCGGCTGAGGGTGTGGGAAGGAGAGGCCTTGTGCCTCAGGTGAGGAAGGGGCTGCTGAAGGTGAGTGGTGAAGTGTCCCTGTGGCTCCAGGGCAGGTACTCAGGCACTCACTCCCTACAGGAGCTGGAACACAAAGAGCTGACCTGCCTTGTGGTTAACAGATAGAAATGCCAGTGGAGCCACCAGCAGTGCTCTCATCCTGCTGTGACCTAGCCATGGTTGAGAGTATACGTTTTTCTAGTTCTGACTCTGATGAGGAACTGTGTAATACTGAATCCTAACGATGATGTGAAGGAAAGGGGAACAGCACACTGAAGGCTGAGAAAACTCACATCTGTGAGAACAAGAGCCTGGCTCAAAAGGTCGAAAACCCAAACCCACGCCAACCAAACACAAAACTTTAGAACCAAATGACCTAGGTTAAAGGTATTGGTAACTGAAGGCCGTGAGGAATGGTAGGGAAAGGCAGACGCAGAACTGGCAGGGACCCTACCAAAGACAGTGAGGAGCTGTCTGGCAGACACACCACTGATAGTACTAACACAATTACATTTCCACAATAACAGGTCCATATGGGACCAGCTGCCAGTGTGTGAACCGCCCAGCGACTTCCTTCTCTTCAGTCCAACTTTACAGCTGGGAATAGTTCAGAATCTTACAGCTTTATGGAGAATTTACAAGAGTTAATTTACAGAACAAAGGGGCACCCATCTTTTAAGTCTCACTTTTGAACTGTTCTCAAGCATTTAGGGGTGCTCCGTATCACCTTCCACACGGCTCCATGCGATGTCTGTGTCTACTGACACTTCTGTAGGAAAGGCTTCAGTGCACCTTGGCCATAGTCATGCATTCATGCAAATAAATTAAGACAGCAATGTCATGTGTGGGAAGAGCAAATGGACTGTAAGTCAGCAAGTCTAAGGTCTGGACTCTTCCACTTACCAGCTGTGAGATCTTGGGCAAGTCTCTGAGTCTTAGTTTCCCCATCTGTGAAATGGGGTCATGGTAACACTAGCTCTGCCTACTTCCCAGTGATGACATGAAGCCCCAGCACCGCAGTGGTAGCAACAACAGCACAGTACAGATCAAAGAGTTCTGGGGACTGGAGAGGACTCAAGGATTT
Source organism: Dicrostonyx torquatus (assembly GCA_028555095.1). NCBI lineage: Eukaryota > Metazoa > Chordata > Mammalia > Rodentia > Cricetidae > Dicrostonyx > Dicrostonyx torquatus. The sequence goes on along the minus strand of JAQHUG010000261.1, from coordinate 1,481,017 downwards.
ACTCTGGGGAGTGAAAAGCATATACAGGTTCTAAAGCCAGACCTGGTTTTTAATTCTAGATCTACAGTTCATTACCTGAAAGACCCTGAAAACTCTAAACTTGGATTTCATTCTCAGTAGAACTGGATCAGAAACACTCACCTCACTGAGCGCTCATGAGCGCACAGACCACAGACCACACATAGAAAGTGTGCAGTGTGATGGCTGGGACAGAATCAGAACCCACAAGTTTACTCTAGTTCCTCATGTGTTTACAGGAGGCTTCCCCTTCCTGATAAAATAGTGTGAGGGGGTGGTGGGGGAAGAATACACAAATAACAGACATGGTCCCTGTCCTCAAGAAGCTTCAGTCAGTGCGGAAGAGAAAACACACACACATCAAACAACACCAAAAGGATCACAGAACAGCAGATCAACAAGCCAGGATGCCTGACAGGCAGAGCCTTGCTTTCTCTGAGCCTCACAGCTCCCCAGTAGACTCCTGCTGTCTGTGAAATGCATTCAAGAAGATTTCGTGTCCTGTTGGGAGCAGAAATGGATCACTTCCTAGCTTGTGGCTGCTTTACCCATGGACCCTGGATTGCTGCTCATACTCTCAAGTCTGTCTCTCTTCTTCTCTCTCCTGAAGCTAGCGCAGCAACCTACAAACACCAAACAGATCCCTGCTCTAGACGCTGCTCATGGCCTGGTGGATGTGGGTTATCTTAGTTTCCTGAGGAGTGTTTGTGCCCGGGTCAGTAAGATATGGACAGAGAACGCCACGGCAGCGTCCCTTCACTGTCACCTGGCGATGCACACACAGAAAGGACACGGAAAGAAACGGCAGGGACATGTTACTACAGGCTCTTTGCAGGCGGCAGACTGGAGGCCACACCGTAACGGCAGTGAAGACACGCATCGCAGAAGAAAGGCATCCCGGAAGCAGAATTAGTCAAGCAAAGGCACACAAGCAAGAGTTAGTCATGTGCGGGACTGGCAAGCAGGCTGGCTCAGCTGAGGAAAAGAATGAAAGCTCAAAAGTGCTGAGGCAGGAAAGAGGGGCCAGAGACCTGGGCTCCAAGGCTGACACTGGACTGAGCACTTTCAAGAGTCCCCCTCCATATTTAAGTGTGTTAACAATAACCATTACTACCAAGTTTGAAGGCTGCTCTGACATGTTCTATGCTGTATTTAGTCAGTTCTAATATCCTCCTGCATTCTGGCAAAGGGCCTTACAGAGCACAGCTTCTTCAGTTAAGCACCTGTGAGCTACACGTAGCTGCTCTTTTTACAAAAGTCATGATCATATAGGCTTTTCATAACTAAGTCACGAACAAGACACAGGTTAAATCTGTAAGCAGATTTGTTTTCATCAAGATTTACAGAATCAGGAAAGGACTCCTGATCCAGAGGACCTGCTGTAGAGTCAGGACAGGATTACTAATTATAGGAGACCCTGAAGAATGCTTCCCAAAGGTTTATTGCTCTCAACTTGAAAGCAGAGTCCATGTCTTCTTGGGCTGTGATTTTCATGTATCTGGTCTGGGCCAGAGCACACAGTAGGTGCTTGGTGAGTGTCTCCTGCAAGGAGCATAGCAGAGGACCACATGCCAGGAAGCATTCCTGCCAGCTGTAATAGCTTCCTTGATGAGTCAGCATCAGCGCAAGTCAGGCATCCTTGCTCTCCACTACTTAGTACGAACTCAGAGTCCTACGTCTGAGACGGAGGAGTCCGAGACTCTAGCCTCGTATCGTCTGCTGATCTGTCACAAGACCCCGAGCAAGTCATTCGCCTCTTGGGCTATAAAATGAGGGGTTGGACAAGATGATCCACACTATTCTATACTGATTTTAAAAATAAGTATCAGGCTACTAAATTTCAAATCACGTAAAAAGCTCCTGGGGTTTTAAGATACTGAAAAATCACTATCCTCAGCCTTTCTCCTAATCAAGACATTCTAACCCCAACGGTCAGAGGCCTAGACCACAACCACAGGGCTTTTCTGCAGCCCACCAGCAGTGAGGAAGCGACCACTGAAGCCACGGCCAGCACCTCACACAGGACCCAGACTGCATCATGGCCCTCACTGGTCATTTTATGAAGAGTAACTCCTGGTCATAAGCACGATAGCCGAGTGTCTAATAAACGTGGTGGAAATGTGTGCCAGCAATAGATATTCACACACGACTGCTTCACACTTACCTTCAGAGCCACACACAGGCCTTAACAGTTAAGTCTGCCCCCGTTATCACCAAAAAGTACAGTGATGTCTACTGGATAAAGAGCCCATTCTAGGCACTGTGACAGTATCATGGCGGGCTTCCCATCTGATCAGGCATCTGGCCAGGGAAGAGATAAGCCTCCAAGAACGTTCAACTGGAACGAAACATCATTTAGAAATTTGATCTTACTAAACGATAAGGAATCATAGTCTGTAAGGGTGTGGCCAGGCAAGAGGACACAGATAAGGCATGTCCAAGGAAAGAAACCCTATTTTGCCCCAGCCTAACCTTTGGGACTGCCAATGGAAACCAAAAAGGGGTGGGGACTTATGGGATTTAAACATATTTAAATTTTTCTGTTCTTTAAATGTATTTTTCCATATGTGTTTTAACATCTTCCTGTTGAGACGGCACTCTGTGATAGCTCTTCAGAACTGTGGAGATGGTCACAGTGTTTTAGGGCTTCAGGGTCCCATGTGCGGACCCCAGCAGTCACAGTGCAGCATTGGGGCTCGGATAACAGCATGCCCAATTGCACGGTGCACGTTACAGAACAGGCCAGGTGTGTGTAACACCTTACTTGACCTGGAAGCGAGACACTACTCTTGTCCACAGCGTGTGCTCTGTGCGGCAGAAACAAAGCACTCGGCTCAAGTGCACTTGGTGAAAGCAGGACATAAGCAGTTGGTAAAGACACATCCTTGTCCCCACTTGCAGGTCTCCCAAGAGTCCCTTCAAATTTACCTATACGAGTTTCAGCTTCCCGCTTGCCACTTAGCTTGATAACGACTCAAAAACCATCCCCTTGTTTTCAAGGGCTCTTCTTTCTTGTCTGCTCTGGGTACTACAGGGCAGTACTGACACATGGGATTAATGACAGGGTCTGTAATGAGACAACAATCATGCAAACACCAGTCTGCTCTTTGGATAAAGCATGTTAGAGACCTAGTCACCTCCCTCTAATTGAGTGCTGTGTAACAGTTCCGATCCTTTTGTGTGACGTGTTTTGTTCTATGATGAGAAAGGGAGAGAAAGGGGGACCTGTGCAGCACTGCTTCCGTTCATCACCCCTGATTAATTCTCTGCTCTAATAAGGGTGCTGCTAGTTAGCCATGTTCTGTTACATACTTGTTTTGTTGACTTCTGGTCAATGTATAACAAAACCCAAGACAAGATAATTGAGAACCATTACTTTGGCACAAGGATTCCTGTTCTTGATGTGAGGTTGGCCTGGAAAGAGAGCCCTGACATGTTAAATTAGCCATTTCATATTTAATTCCTTTTTGCCTTTGGAAGATGGGATGAAGCATGAGTATATAAATGAAGTATTTTAATTAATGTAGGATGCCTACGGGGATGGATCCCGCCAGCCCAGAGGGTGTAGTTCTGTGGTACCTGCTGAGCTCCAAGCCTGGAGTGTGGGACTGAGACCTAGGCTTCTGGCTCCTGTGACGGCCCTGCTGACCAGCAGTCACAGAGCCGTGTTGATGCTGTGGGGGGGGGTGGCCTTTGAGTGGGGACACTGCTGCTTTACATTTTATCTAACGGCTTCCGAGTGCAAATACTGATCTTTCACCAGGACACTGATAGAAAAGGAACAATGGGAATGGTGGCTTTACCACCAAAGGTCTTCCAATCGCATCTTAATAAACAGTTCTGAGACCTTCCCCTCAGCCCTTATCATCACATTCTAAGTTGGGGCACTGTGTAAGTGTGCCGACCCCGGGATACCGCTCACACCGCCACGCCCTTCCACTTTGTAACGGGACTGGGAACTGTCTGAAACTTCCCCCAGGGAAGCTACTGTAGCAGTGTGATGTGGGTAAGGATCTGTTAGGACACCATACTCATTCTCTTTTAAGAAGAATGCCAAAACCCAAGTTTAACAAAGGATCTTAGAACTTTTACTGCTTCCCTCAAAGAGCCAGCTCTTTAACTAGTGACACAGCATCTGACGTGGAGCAGGGAACGGGTCGTGACGCTTCTCCACTATAATCTGCAGACCTGCTCACTACTGGCCTTTGGTGCTTTGTATTCACTTATTTAAAAATAATCAGACCAACAAACTGCTCAGAGTAGTTGGTAACTTTTCAGAACAGCATACTATTTGGGAGTTTTGCAACTGAGGTGTTCTGGAGGGTGCCATCTTACGGCTGCTCTGGAACCAGCCCCTTAACCTGTGGCGGCTCCCTCTCAATACCTCCCACCCTACTTGGACCACACGATTGTCTCATGACAACAGGGAGACGTATAGAAGCTTTTGTTTTGTTTTTGTTTTTTTTTTTAAAATATTTATTTATTTATTATGTATACAATATTCTGAGTGTATGCCAGCAGGCCAGAGAGGGCACCAGACCCCATTTCAGATGGTTGTGAGCCACCATGTGGTTGCTGGGAATTGAACTCAGGACCTTTGGAAGAGCAGGCAGTGCTCTTAACCTCTGAGCCATCTCTCCAGCCCTGTTTTTGGTTTTTTACATTTGAAGCACTGAGTTAGTTTTTTGTTATTCTCATTCCTGTTAGAAGACGGCATGCAAAGCTTCCGAGACTCTGCTGCGGCCCCATGTTAGTCAGCACAGTGAGGAGCGCAGCGAGGGTAAGAGGGGCACTGCTGGAAGGAACTAGCTAGTTTACCTTAAATAATGACATCTTGATTTCTCCGTGACAGTGTGAGAAAACTTCTCTACCCTGCTGTCTAAGTTAACACAATTAAATGAGGTCTGCAGGCCAGCAAACTCCACCGAAGGGAAGCAGCACAAAATAGAAATTCTAATAATCTTTCCAATCAGGAAAATCTGAACGTTAAAAGGTAGGCAACTAGGAAGGAGGCTATTTTTATTTTGTGTTTTGTTCACTGTCAAAAGCCACTTTAGCCTGTGCTTTAACCAAGCATTCAGTGACTCCCAATAAGAAAGACAGAGGGCACATGACATCGTACTCTGGTGTCTAGCCAACCTAAAGAGGAACAGACTTGAGCTTCTCAAAAGAGTCCTCTCGTTCCTGCAAGGGCGTGTCAGCTGAAAGTGCCGAGCTCCCTTAGTTGACATCTCATGGCCCCGTCAGATGGAGAACAGTGCCGTGGTCAGAAACACAAGCTGAGCGACCACGGGGGCTGCATGTCAGGAGTCAGTGTCCTACTAGCCAGACAGAAAAGTAAAGTGACGAAAAATTGATTTCAAAGCTAAATTTAATTTAACCCCATACAAAAAATGGTCATTTTAAACACATAATCTACTAAATAATCGAGACACTTTCCACTCTGTTTTTGTCTTTAGAGGACATCTGATTTGGATTAACTACACTTCAAGGGTTTATTAGTCATGAAGTAGTGGTTCCTACGATGGGCAGTGCAGATCCAAATGATATCAATCTCTGAACCCTGGTGTCACATCAGGTCTCATACTACCTTAAAAGGGCAGTTGTGTTTCTGAAATGCACCGAAAAGGCATATCCTAGACCAGCTTCTCACAAAGCCGTGTGCAATTAAAAGTTTTAGTATTTTTGTAAGTTGAGCAATAGAATTTATTTATATGGAAAAAGTTATGCATGCTACTTTTCAGCCATCAATCTCTCATACCCTTATACTTGATGCCAGAATTAAGAAAGCTATGTCCCATATACCAATATGGCTGGCAAAAATGGCGGTGGGATCGGAAGCACGGTTAGTGGCCAGAGAATGTATGAGAGAAGGAAGTGGTGGCAGAATAGGTATTATTTATTTACATGTAATTTAAATCAATGCTTTTGTTTGTATAAGCAAACAGGCACAGTGCCCTGGTAACCAGAGCTGGGTGAGGATGGAGGATAAGGTCAGTCCATCCGGTGTCAGTTAAGAAAATAAAGGGGACGAGAGGAGCAGAAACAGCACTGTGATGAAAATGTCCCTGCCCTTGGCCCACGCCGGCTGAAGGCAGCGTCGGTGTGTGCGCTGCTGCTGTGGGCCCAGGGAGCTGTGCCGGGCACTGCACTTCCTACCCACACCGGCACTTAGCTTCCTGCTCGAGTGCAGGTGCTTATTATTTCTGCTTTCAAAGTCTGAGGAGGAGAGAGGTGGAGAGGCAGGCAAGTTATAAATATCATATGATGTTTTCTGTAATCTTATACCTCAGGCTTGACTGCTAAATATACTTATCATTCTAGATTAAAGAAATTCATATCACTAGTTTAAGTTGGCCAGCCATGGCCCACACTTCTTCATGGCATTCCTTTAAAGCCTCTACTTTAATGACGTTTGGCTAAGAAAGGGACCTTACAATTACATTCTGAAGCCTTGAGTCCTGCAGGTTATTCTGTACAGGAAGAAACAAAACCAAACCAGACTTCATATCTGGAGTCAGTCCTTTCCATCCCTGCACACTGGGAACCACAGGGCGGAAGGCCCTGGGTTAGCTCTATAGGGCAGGATTACATGGTTCAGGTGAGTTCCTGGCTGTGAGAACCTCCAGATGCACTGCCGCCCTACACAGGACGAGACACATCTGACACAAACACGATCTCACATCATGGCGTGTTACTCAGTAAGAAGCATTCTAAACGCTAATCTCAACACCTTTCGAATCCTAGCTGGGATGAGGATGCTGGGGACCCACTCCTTAGGGCTATGTCTAGTGTGAAGGGAAGATGGACGGGTGACCTCCAGTTTCACAGTAGTGGTTTTACACTTCTGACAGTAGTGTCTATGCCCTACACCAAGCTCAGGAATAGTACTTGGCACGACCAACCTTAGTCATCACTTTGGAAAGTGCTTTGGCCACTGTTGCTAACCACCATCCTGGTGCAGGTCCTTCACATCTGCTCTCCTATGGATGAAAAAAGGAAGTGTCTAGTGTCCACGCCTCGGCCACGTCACCTCCAGCCCTAGCCTCAACTCACACGCCTTTCTGTCTCGGGCAGGAGAAACTGCGGAGAGGATGACTAGGAAGTGTTCTGCCAAACACTGTAACACAGACACAGTAACAGTGGACAGAGCAAAGGCCTTGAGTTCTGGAAAATGAAGTTGCTAGTCTCACGTTATCTTCGAGCTGAAGAGAGCACACATGGGTGAGTGTATGATAAACTGCCAAGAGAAAATGGGTTATCAGCAGTCATCCGCTTGGAAAAGTTTGGGCATTTCTGTGTCCTTGCATTTCCCACTGTCAGTGAGGTTAGCATGCCGCCTGAGCTCCTTGGAAGAAAGATGCAGTAAACAAAGTCCAAAGACTTAGAAGGACAAAGTCTCTCTCCCTACAAGGAATGGCCACTTCCATTTCTCTCTAGAACACTTCTTCAACTCCATGATCAGCCCACTGTCACTTCCATTCCCTTAATTTTAGAACAAACTGCTTCTTCTCCTTGGGGCACACAGTTCAACACATAGCTTTTGCCACAATTTCTCCTTTTATTTCTGAAATAAATTATACACCCGTTTCCCCCGCTACAGTATGAGTTTTCCAAAAGCAGAGACTGTCTCACTCGCTTCCAAAGCTCCCTTGTCTAACTCAGTGCTCTGCCCGTGGGCTGCTGAGAGCTGAACCTAAGTCTACTTAGCTGCATGGCATCTTATTTTTTCTTATTTTATCAAAAATAAGAAAAAGTGAAAAGAGAGATGAAGCTCAAGACTAATGAGTAATACAGCACAACACACATGAAAGACACACGAAAGGATGGCTCCGTTCTGGGCACTCTTGCGCTGGAATGCCTACTGCCGACCTTTACAGCTGCCACTGCCATCAGTGAGAGCCGGTGTTAGAAAGCGCACACAGGCAGACAATGGAAAACCCGCCGTACGTCATGCAAAAAGTCAACACGACTACGCTCAAATTTACTATTGCTTCAACTTTAGTGGCAAAATAGGTTCCATCAAAGCCAACACAAGACGTGCTCGCTCTGTTCTACACAAGAGATAAGAGCTGCCTGCAGCCTGAGCCAGGGCCCTGCTGGGTGCTTCTCGGTCGATGTCTGTCTTCGCTGAGACATAGTTTAAATCAAGGGGAAGTAGGGCATTTCAGAATTAATGTTTATGTGTTTACTTATTTAGTAGCTTCTAAACTACGTATAAAATATGTAGATTCCCCTGGGATTACAAAGAATTAATAGGGTACTTTATGAAATTGAATATCTACGAATAAGCCAAGTATCCAGATTCCGCTGTGTTATCTTGGGCGTTTCCTCATGCAGGTTGAATGGACAGCCATGTCGCAGCTGTGCTGACTGCAGGAAACGCCTATCGCCACAATAGGAAATGTAGACTACTTACACTAACGTGTTCCACTCAGGGCCTTGCTAACAATTTCCTTTCTGGCTTCCCCAAGATGGATCTACTGATTTCAATCTAATTTACTTACACCATGATGCTTCATTAGCTACAGCAGACCCACTTGGAAGCTGTCAGACACACACAACTCATTTTTACATATATTCTTTTTTAGGAGGGAAGGGTGCTGGGGACTGGACCCAGACCTGTGCTCTGACACTGAACTCTTCCCCACCTCCCAATCTTACTCTTATATGTCACATAAAGCTGTTATTCTGCTCTAGTAATAGTCTCTGTGACTATTACTAATGCCTTCTGGGAAGGACCTTGTACAAAACGTTAGGAGAATCTAATTTGAATACAGGTCTGAATGCTGAGAAAGGAGAAAATGCAGGAGCAGCCAGCAGGCATCAAGCTCTGGGATACTTTGTAGACAACAATACTTTGTAGCTACTTTTAAGCAGCTTCTACACTCACCTTGTTATCCACCACAGAGTGTCAGAAACAGCCCTATCTGCTATGATTCTGTCAACCCACTGTCATTCATTTTCCATTCAGCTAAGCCTCTGGCTACAAATGTAACCTCTGCTTTCCCTGTGAGCCCCTTCCGTTTCCACCACCAGTCGGTCTCTGGCTGTTCTACTCCAACTGCTATTTCTCTTAATGGATGAATAGCAGCCTTTATGGTTATTGAAAAATGAAATGAGCAGAAAAGATGTACCTTTACATGGTGGCTGTCACCAACACAAAGAAACACTCACTCAAGATGACTTACAGGAGACAGTGGTTTAATATGACTGGAAAATAAGGTGACCCACGCAAGCCTACAGGAACCGGCCTCAAGTAACTCCTCCAAAGAGCTAGCTGTTGATTTGGTATCTTGATTTAATTATCTACAAAACTAGTTATTTTGCAAAGGAACGAGGTGTGAAGCAAGGGGGGGAGGGCTGGTTGTTTTTGGAGCCCCTAATTAGTAAAAGTGCCTGCTTTAAAAAAAAAAAAGTCCTTTAACTAAACTATTTCTTTTCACTTCTTCCTAAAGAGTATACGGCATTTTAGAATCCTTGGTTTCAGCAGCAACTCAAAAGCAATACTGCAAACTTGCACATCGAAAAGGAAAGGAGAAAAAGTGCACCATGGTTTTAAACAAAAAACAAAACAGACTGAAACAAAAATACAAGAAGCAGCAAAATCACTGGCCCTAACTCAAAGCATTCTTTTGAAGACAGGGGGTTAGTCAGTTAATATCAGAGCCACCTCTAGCTCCTGCTCAGCACTGAGTGTTCACGTGATTCACTGACACACACCCAGAAGCGGCACAGGGAGAGAAGCCATGGGCGGCCCCTAACTACTGCTGCTGCTAGGCCTCCCTGTTCGGTAGTCATGGATTCCAGAGTTGCTGTTCTATGGTGACTCTCAGTGAGAGAGACAAAGAACTAGAACATTCTCAGAAACCAAGCAGAAAATGGATGGGAATACAATACCTGGAAAGTTTATCAAGCATGTTGACAAGTTTCATGGCTTCATATTCTTTTTGTTCTTCTGTCATTTCATCTATAGGGTTTGGCATTGGTTCCTCTAAATGACCAGTGATAAGATTAATGCTACAAAAAGAAAAAAAAGTTATGCTGTATGTTTTAGAATTATGCTCTTTCTATACTTTTCTGGTCCAAATTTTAAGTTATATAAGAAAGAGTATAATAGCCAAAAATTGGCAGTAATTTCAATAATAATTTTATTGTATAGAATTGCTAAAGGAATGTTTGCTTATTATTATTATTATTATTATTTTGCTTTGGAAAATTAGGTTTTTTTAAATTAAAACTGACTTGCCAACTATTTTTTAAGGCATGGCTTCTTTTAAAAATATAAAATTTGATTGGTGCCTTTGGATAAATATCCTTGGATGCACATCTTATTCATCAATTGTAAGGGGACAAATACTTTCAGAAGTGAAATGAGAAAACTCATTTTGTGATACAGCATAAAACAAACATGTCCAAAAAAAAGAAGAAAAAACAAAAACTGGAAAAATGATGACAGAGAGGCTGCAATCTGGAAATGAACGCATGCCGATTTATAATCTCAGGAAATTAGTCCATTAGTGAGACCACAGAGGTAATGAGAGTCTAAAACAGTAAAAGATGAAGTAGAAGAGTAATTTTAATTCAATTTAATCTGACTTAGGAAGAAAATGGAAGCTAGCCTACCAAGAGACAAACAACAGCACCTTAGCCTTCTGGAAACAGACCTAGAACAACGCTCACGGCAATGGATTTCTTACACAAACTTTGTATGAAGTTCTAACACCAAACAAATTATACTCGTAAATAAAAAGGCCACATTTCTTTCTTTTTTACTAAGAAGGGAAAATAAAACACAGCTCTTTCAATGTCTGCTAAATATCAATAGCTTAAAGCATTATTGTTGAGAAGACAGACACAGTTACAGTGTCTCGTACCAGCCAAGTATAGGTTGTTTTAATGATCAAAATGACAGCGGGGACAGCACTGATAACAAATGGCTTTCTAAGGTCTTCTAGATGAAGGACCAATGCTTTCAGGGATGGGCCGAGATAAGCAGTACAAACTGTGAGGGTTGGAGGCTGGGGTAAACTGAAGAAAAAGGATCACGAGCCAGCGAAAGGCAGTGTAGTTGACTGGCTCCTCTGGCGCTCAGTGTCCAGTCCCACCAGAGGCTGCTCAGCGGTCGTCAGGGTTAGCTCAAGAGTCACTATCACTTACTACCACTAGATTTCCTTTTTGCTATACTCCTCAAAGGCTACAGACCACAGATCCATGTGGAAGGGTCTGTATTTACAATCTCAGCAAACTAGATTTGACGTTTGTGTTGCTGTCCTCAGATAGGGTCTGTGACTACAACTGCACTTTAAAAATCTGCTCAGCAAGACTTAATGCTGTGTGCCTAAGATTCTTGCTTGGGAAGAAAATGGAGGAGTGCAAATTTAATGCCAGCCTGAGTAACTTACCAAGGTTTGAAGGGGGCTGGGCAGCAGCTCAGGGATAGAGCACTTGCTGAAAAACTAGGTGTGAGGTCATGCATTAAATCCCTAGCACGTCCCTCCCTCGTCCCCTAAAAAGGCAAATGAACAAACCAAGAAAACCCTGTGTTCCCATCAGCAAACTATGGACAAGTCAGGAAGCGTGGAATTCCTCAGGGAGAAAGGAAATAGGGCAGGCAGAAGACACTGGAACTAGAGGCCAGTTTGCTGGCTCTACCCCTTGTTTCTAGGTATCCTCTGTGGTTCTTCAGGGACTCTGGGATGACCTGGAAACATGCAGACTGGTCACTTATTCCTAGTCTTGAATAACTCGGGGAAACACTCTAAAGACAGAGCTGGCCTGGCTCGGATCAACGTGTGAAGTTCCCTGGGTGACATTGATACACGGAGCTCACTCAGTGCCCGATCTGATATTGTCCTGTAGTTTCCTTTTTAAAGGTGTCCACAAAAGAGAAAGGGGCCTCTAGCTAGAGGCCATTACAGAATTGCTAAACGGGTCACTGTACTTCCCAAGCTTAAGAACAAAGAGAACTGAACCAAGCTTCTGAGAAGAGAGGTCTGGAAATGCAGTGTCCCCACTGTTATTTGCAGGCAGATGGCTCTTGCTACCGCCTAACAGCTGGCCTTGTAGGTGAATAAAGGTAATTATTGCAGCTAAAACTCCTCAAGCCAGGAGACAGGCCTTCCGGGAGAGCGCAAGCGCGGGTCAACACATAAGCTATGTTGGTCACACTCCCAGGCCTCTCACACCGACAGAGGTGTGATCTGAAGAACTACACCTGCACACTTCAGAAAACAGTGACAGTAGCTACACAGAAAAGTGTCAGGGGCACAGTGTCAGGGACACAGGTGAGCCCTGGGGCTGCGGGATCCTAGGTGGGCAGAACACAAAATCGGTCTTTCCTTAGTACTTTAAAAAAAAAAAAAAAGACAGTTTCTCTATGTTGCTCTAGCTGTCCTGGAACGCACTCTGTAGACCAGGCTGGCCTCGAACTCACAGGAATCCACCTGCCTCTGCCTCCTGAGTGCTGGGACTAAGGGTGTGTACCGGTGGGATGATTCGAGACCTGCTCAGAGGCTAGCTCCCGAGTGACACAGCCCCCGTTGTCTGAGAGTGAAGGCAGCATTTTCACTCTCAAAGGGCGAGGCCCCTCCCCCACCCACGGAGAAACCACAAGGCCCCAGTAACTCCAGGGACTCAGGGTTCATTTCTCCTTTTCCATAGACATCTTTTTTCTTCCTTACGGTACTCAGGGGAAGGTAAACAAAACCACATAAAACACGAGCCAGGACAATGAACAGTGCCGCCCCTCCTTGAGAAAAATGTCAACGTGCTGTGGCAGGAGGCAGATGGGAACTCTGTCCCCTCCAGCCAGTCTCTACAGCTTCCCACCCACAAGAAGAGAAAACAAGTTGCCATGACAATAGCAAAGCTGTATATTTTGGGATGGACGCATACCTAGTGCTGTTAACCCCTGCACTCCAAGACTCAGGTTTATAGTTCCAAGATCCCAGCACTGTGAAGTCCTGAGGTGATTCTTCCTTGGTCTGCACTGCTTTAAGGACACTGTGGTGGACCTTCGGGTGGCCGTCTTTATTCACCCTGTCTCTTCCCCTCTTCCAGGCCTGTGATGAGTTCTATCTTCCACCTAGGTGACAAGTATCTGAACTCTTATGTATACTAACCATGACTTTTTTTTTTTTTTTTTAAAAATAAGACCATTACAAGAACTGATAAGTTATGGTCTGACAACAGGAGGATTATGGGAAAAAAAGGTATGAGCAAAACAGCATGTGTATAAAAGTTGAACTACATTTCAATTCTTTTAACTGTTGTTGTTTCTGGTCAATATCAGCAACATAAAATACTTAAAAATTTATTAGTGTAGTCAACAAACATTTGCATAAAGACAGATGTTTTTTAAAAGTCCTATTCCCTTATAGAACTTACCTTCTAGCAAACAAAGAAGAGAAAAAAAAACAAACCTAACAAACAAGGGAGCTTATGTTGTGCTGAAGGTAGGAGGTGCTGTAAAAAAAAAAAAAAAAAAAAAGAACAGCGCAAAGAAGAATGAGGTGGAATGGACACTTGTGTGAGACCAGCCTTTACTGAGGACTAAGCAGCTGTACAGCGAGGAGAGACTCGAGCAGGACCTGGAGGTGGAGAGGAAAGAGAAACAGCAGCCATCGGGAGGACGTGGCCCCACAGAGGACACTCAGGCAGGAGCCCACGTCCAGAGGCGGACAAGCAGTGATGAGGTGAGGTGGTGACAGCAGCAGGACAGGGGCACACAAATCGCGGTGAGGACTTTGGTCTCAGTCACCAGGCTGTTCTGAGCAACTGACTCATCCTTTCTAGGGATCCCAGTAACAGCGAGTGGAGTCAGCAAGGTCAGGGAAGGTGCTTTCCAGCAGCAGAGCTGGGCGTGCCTTGGTGCTGGAGCACCAGCTCACCAGCTAACAGCCCCGTTTCTGTCACTAGTGCCAGCCAAGGGGAAAAGGATTTCGGGAAGAGCCAAAGTTTCAACCTGGTGACAGTTAAAAGCAAATGACCCAACTAAATTCTGAGTGTGTTATTAAGATGGAGCCGTAACTGACAGGGGCGTGTGAGCATGTACTGGAGGACGCAGAGTCAAGTGCACGCCTGCGCTCTCAGGGATAACAGGGCAGGTGCAGACATTGATTTCTGTTTTGGAATTATTAAAGAAAGGTAGCCATGTCAAGGAGCTATGCACAGGGAAGCTGCATGAACGACAAACTCAAGTTCATCTCTGACTAGTGGAGCGGAGTGGTAGGTGGAGCACAGTCCCCACCTCTGACCCGCTAGTAGTTACTACTGAAAACAGACAAGCACCCTCCGGAAAACGACACATACTGTGATCATATAGCACGGCTTCAACAGGAGTATAAAATGGTCCATCTGCGGTGTAAAACATGTAGTTGCTCCAAAGACTGAACACGCAACCACAGGTGACACAAACTCAAAGGAGAGCAGGGGCCTGATGAGACACCAGGTCACACGAGCTCAGCACTGTCAGCCACCAGAGAAAGAAGGCGGAAGGGTCTCAAGGGTCCCTTGACAGCCAATGGGTAAACACAGTGTTTCACCACAGTAAAATGGAAAACCGTCCAGTCTTAATTTGGGAGGATATTCTGAAACATACTACAATATGAGTGAGCCCTAATAACAGACTAAGTGAAACTGGCCAATCACAAAGGACAATTTATGATTTCACAAATATGAGGTTTCTTGATATACAGACAGAAGAGGCGAGGAGAGGGCGCAGGACGTAAGATGCAAAGTTCTGGAGATAGATGGGAACAACAGTACACACCTGTAATCGGCACTCTCAAGGCTGTGGCAGGACTGTGAGTTTGGGGCCAGCCTGGGCTATCGGGGAAGCCTGCTGCAGAGGAGAAGATGCGGCTTACTCTGGAGCAGCTGTGCGGAACACGCCTAGAATCTCAGCGTTTGGGAAGGGAAGCTGAGGCAGAAGGATGGCGAGCTCAATGACAGCTTGAGAACTGCGACAAAGGCTGGTAGTGTGTGGAGGTGGGGTGGGTGTGGCAGAAGCATTAATGATTTTGTTTTCATCCAGGGTCTTTTTATGATGAGATTTTAGACGTATTTCACTGGATGCTTACAGTCATAACCCTTCGTTCCTGAATTAGTTAAATTCTAGTATGTACAAACACAGTCCTGGTTAGGCAAAGAAAAAATCTACAAGTCCTGATCTGTGGCTCATTCACTTTAAGAAATATTAAACCATATAATTTATACAATAACAAGACAATTATTACCAGACCAGAGCAGCAGAGCAAAATCTCGGCAGAGGGGAAGAAGACGCAGGCATGATGCCTTGTGCTGCTGGGCACTGCCACGACATCTGAGATCAGCGCACCCGGAACCACCCTGATGCTGGGCACAGTTCTGAGATCTGCACCGCATAGGCCAATGACCCAGGGCTTTGGCCATTTTGACCCAGCTCCTCCTCCCACCTCTCTATAGAGCAGCCCTGGAAGGCACCTCTGGAGCCTATGCACCTAGCCTGAAAGGTATGGACTGGAGGCTGACAGTAAGTCAGACACATCAAACGTCTGTCTTTCCACTAATGCTTAGAATGGCACAAACCACACCAGTTACCAAGGGGCACCATGCTCAGAGACATAAAAGCAAACAGTATAAAATTAAAATTGAGCTGGGTGTGGTGATACAGGCCTTTAATCCCAGTAGATCTCTGAGTTCTAGACCAGCTAGGGCTACACAGTAAGACCCTGTCTAAAACAGAACAAACAAACAAATGAAGAAGAGCTTAGACAGTTGGTTTCCTTCTGATAAAAGACTTATCTGAAAACTGAACTAGCCTTACTGGCTAGACGTCCGTGCGGTATGTAACTGGGTTCTATGCCTAATTGCAGAAAACCATTTCCAGTTCATTAAATACATTTATTTTGACACAATAAAGACTGCTGTAAAATTAACTGTGTCTCAAAGCCTGGAGAGAAGCTCCACACAATTCTTGGTTTTAGATTCCAGTAAAGGATCACAGGTTACCTTGGTGCATTAATCAGAACCCACTTACATTTCTGACAACGGGACTTGGGCCAACTGGATGAAATGTGACTACTTTTGCGAATACTCGCAACTGTTGTGAATACATGGATCATGAGAACAGCGAGTGGGATCCTGGGGAAGACTGAACGATAAAGGGACAGTAAAATGAGCAATCCCTTCTAAACTTCCTAAGTCCGCTCAGACTAGTAAAGAGTCTTCCACCTTCTCCAAGCTCTGTGGGTCACCCCAGAGGGACAAAGGTTGCTTGTGATAAAGTATTTTATCCACTGTCACTTTCCCCAGGGACCCTGGAAGAATGTATTTTAACGTAATACTAAAGATTCCACCAGGTGTTCCGCTCGAGAGGGCAGACTTGAAAGCAAAACGGACACCAGTCTATTTGAAGGGCGAATGATAAACTTGAAAAACTCCTATTTACACTTACAGTCTGCACTGGCAATGACTGGCCAAGCCTGAGAGCTGAGAAGGTCTCATCAAGGCTGCAAACCTAAGCACAGTCTGTCCTCAGCAGAGAGCGAGACACCAACACTGATTCAAAGGTGCTCCCTGAGCTCTGACGTCACCTCTGCAATGCAGCGAACCTTTATCTCCTGCACTGTTCCTCTGCCTTCTCTAAGCTCCTTGTTACGGTAGCATTCTGTACTCCCTAGTTACTGTGACCATTATAAAAGTCATCTATTAGGTAGAATAAAGCACATACTGGAAATGCAGGGACACCAATCATCTATGAATATTTAGGAGTTTTCGACCTTAGCTGACTGTGTCCACATGCCCTAAAATTTGAGAAATGGTCAATGTCATCTCCATCTTCGTTTACAGCCACAGGACTCTTGGGTGGTGGATGTAGTGTGTGCTTGAAGTCTCAGCTCCTGGGAAAGCTAGGGTGAAAGGAGCTACCTGAGTCTATGACTTTGAGATCAGCCCGGGCAACACAGTAAGCACCCGCCCCCACCCACAAACACACACCACTGAACAAGAGGGGACTTTTCCAACTAGTATATCATGACATGAAGGGCTAAAATGATACGGAAATGAAGTTTACAGGAAAAATAAAAAATGAGAGCTTGAAAACTAATTCAAAACGTTGACTTATTCCTCTTTTGTTCTCAAATACTTGACAGAGACATTTAACCCATAGCATCTAAGTGACAGCAGTCTATAAAACTCACTACTTAAGAGCCACCGCTAGCATCCCTCCCACAACCACAGCCTTTGTTTCTCAGGTAACCTGTAAGATCCTGCTGAAGCCCGGAGGATTGGGATGCTAAAAATAACACCATGCACTCAAACCTGACTTGTCAGGAAACAGGTCCTACTGTTCCTGCCTGATGGGAGATTGGCCATTTTCCCCACTTTACGGCAATTTAATATTATGTTGTCAACAGAACACAATCTACACTTGATTTTACATTGTGATTTTCTGTTCTTGGTTACCTACTGCATGATCCATATCGTTCTCCAGAAGACCAGTGGAGAACAGCATGTCAGTCCCACTAACAACATCTACCATGAAGGTGCCTTACAGCACCCAGTCATGGAACCCAGGAAAAACTCAGCTCAAATGACTGCTATTAAGTGGGAACTGAGGATGAGCACTGGAGAGGACCAGAAGGAGGAAAGGAGAGAGGTGGCAGTTTAAGAAAACGGGAATATGACTTTAACTGCACATACTGACTTATGATGTCATGGAGTCTCAGGCTTGTCCTCCAGGGCACGGAGACACCTGTTAAAAGCTGGGCTCCTAAGTGTGTGTGTGTGACTACAGTTCTGCACAGAGCCTGCCTCTTCCTTTTGTCGCTAAGTGCCTTGTTGTAATACTTTTGACTTGTAAGAATTTTTATGCAAGGGCACTAGGAGTGACTGAATACTGTTGATGTTGTACGTTCCGTCAGGTGTGCATGTGTCAGCTGCACGTTAGGAAGTCTCACGTAAAGAAAGGCAAACGGTGACAATGCTCTTTTAAATTGACCAGCACCTAAAACTGCCAGCATTCTTACTGCTTCAGAGAGGGTAATGGACTTGTTCAAAGAATCATGCAGCATATTTCATGAAATCCCACCCTTCAATCACCTGAAGTCACTCTAAGGTACTACTTGAAACTGTCTCCAAAAAGACCAGTAGGTGGAAAACCTGCAAATCCACAGGAGAAGGCACTGGAAAATGAAAGCCAAAGGAGGCGGAAGACAAACCACTAACTGAAAGACGCAGCTACTTAGTAAACAGAAACTTGGTACTATACTTTGGTTTTGCATTTTTGTATTCTTCAGTGTCCGTGTCCTCGTCCTCTGAGTACCAATTATCTCCTCTTCCTCCAGCCAAGAGGCCCCTGGCCGCCAGCAGTCCTGCAGCGTTCCCATAGCCAGTATACTTCAGCAGGCTGTCCACTGCAAAACACAACAGGGTTTAGACCGGCGTCCCAGGTACTGACACCCCCCTTCCAGCAGGAAGCTGGGGCCGCCTGCTATGGCCTCTGAGAGGCCTTTAAACATACAGTGGTGAGGGTGAACTACCTACAAATACCCTACCTGCTATGAAGACTAAGACCCTGTTTTTAGATATCAGCAGTTCTGAAACTGCTCATCCATACACACTCTGGCAAACGGGGAGCCTCTCTCTCTGCCCCTGATAGTAAGAGGCATGCATCAACTTTCCGATCTCTAATTTTATATTTTTTTTTACACTAAAGATAATGAAAGTCAGATGGAGGTTCTGCATGTGTAGTATGAATAACCTTAATTTTTTTTATTCCTTAAAGAGATAGGAAAGGAAATATATAGGAATTTTAACACCTAAGGGTATTAGCAAATTGGAAAGGTTAATATACCACTTAGCAGGGCAGGGCAGGCTGGGAAGATGGCACAATGAAAGTGGTGCTTGTGACACAGGCATGAGGAGCAGAGTTCAGATCCCCAGAGCAGAGCAGGTATTTGTTAGACAGAGGACAGGTTTTCTAGGTACTAGAAAGTCCCAGCGTCAAATGAGAGACCCGCTTCAACAAATAAAGTAGAGGGCAACTGAGGAAAACGCTCAACTTCAGTTTGGGCTGTATACAGTTTCATATGTATACACGTATACATACACACACATATAAAAGTAACATGTAAACACAGGAAGCCCACTGAGCCTGACCAGCTGGGTCTCCATACGATCACTATTACTAGCGGAAGAACTCTGGTAAAGTCTCTGCAGCTCTGCCCAGCGTCTGCCCTGTAGAAATGGGGAGTAAGGCCACTGAGCTTCTCAGAAAAGCAGGCTCTCCTTCTTTTAAAACATGATGTAAAATGATCATGTTACACCCCACACACAGAGTTTGGGGCACTGGGTACAGGTAAAAAAAAAACAACCCTGCACTGCAGAGGCGTGTGTGTGTGTGT
>JAQHUG010000261.1:1447592-1461110 GCA_028555095.1 Dicrostonyx torquatus | reverse complement strand
GTACAGATGTGTGCTGAGGAGGAGGGGAGAATTCACAGACGTACAGATGTGTGCTGAGGAGGGGGAATTCACAGACGTACAGATGTGTGCTGAGGAGGAGGGGGGAGTTCACAGATGTACAGATGTGTGCTGAGGAGGAGGGGAGAATTCACAGACGTACAGATTGTGCTGAGGAGGAGGGGGGAATTCACAGACGTACAGATGTGTGCTGAGGAGGAGGGGGGAGTGTGTGCGTGGACTTCGGCTGGGGATGGACTCATACAGAAGGAGGAAGGGGAGAATCAATACTAAGAACGCTTGAAAAAGCCACAAGGAAACAATGTGATAAGCTTGCTTACACACACACACACACACACACACACACACACATATAGAAGTGTGTGTATAGTTTACACGCAGTTATGTCGTGTGGGATGACAATACTCCCTACAAAGTGCCACAGACTAACAGAACTCCAATGCCAGGCAGGAGAAACCTCCCTTTGGGTTGTTAGGGAAGTCCAAGGGACCCCCAAAACAATACAGGCCATTGTCCCAGAACTTGAAGGTAAGACCCTACTCCTGAGACACTATACACTTCAGACACGGGGCTGAGAGTAATCAAGCTGGACTTGCCGGGGAAGGCTCCTCTGAGGACTAGCTCTCACAGTATCTGAGGATGCTACGCAAGCACCCATGCGATCTAAACAGAGGGCTCTCCTAAATAAAACCTGGATAATGACACCATGAGTCAACATGCCAACACGGACAGAACAAATTTCGTAAGGCCCCACCCTTAGATGGAGACTTCCAGGCAATCAATGGCGTCTGAAAGAGGAGGGCGTCTTCTCCAGGGATGAATCCCAAGTGGCCAGCCCTAAACACATGCACATAACAGCAAGACTAAATTGACTCAGTAGGTTCTTGGACATTTATGTGTGTGTGCACATGCATAGAACTATATAATACTACAAGAAGTCATGAATTTGAGAGGGAGTGAGGGGCATGGGAGGAGCTGGATGGGGAGCGGGGTGGAAATAATACAAATATAGTAGTCATTAAAAATTTTAAAAATAATTATCTTGAGAACATTAAAGAAGTTTAAGACAGAGAAACAGATAAAAGGGAATATTTTGGTCAGAGTATGAAATTATAAAGAATATGGATAACATTAATTTGTGAAATTTTAAAATACTTCAACTAGAGAGCACTTCTTTGATAGAAAAAATACCTACTCTGGGGACGTATAAAGGCATACCTCCTTTCAAGGACTATGGAAAACTGGTTCCATTTGTAAAAATGGAAAAATGGGTTAAGTAAGATTTATACCACAGAGCCCCATGTGGCCTGGGGCTCACCTTCCTCCTCCCCAGGTCTCCAGAGCACGGAAATCACAGGAAGGTGCTACCACACCCAGCTTCAACCGGTCATTCTTAACCCCAGACTGATCAGGAGCTGTCGTCCTCAGTAGTGATCTGAACCTTGAATGAATCTGATATACTATCTCTTGCTGCCAGAGCTTCAAGCTGCACTGATTTGAGTAAGTCAGCAAATGCCCGGTGAGCTACTGAGGGGACAGAAGAATTTCTGGGGTACACAGGTATCCTTAACACTCACAGAGGCCAGACAGGATGTTAACGGTCAGATGCAAACCCTCTGGTGATCAGGAGTCACAGACCTAAGCATTACTACAACACTTATTTTTATTTGGCATGTAAAGGCTGGAAAATGAACCCAGACCTCACAGAGGACCACTGAGCTAACCCCATTCTTGGACTTTTTTAAAAAATAAAGATGTTAGTGGCTTCAGAAAAGTGACATTTACTAAAATTTTTAAAGTTTAAATTGAACATTATGAATAAATGGTTTAAATGAATATACTTAGGAAAGACACAAAGGAAGAGAAATGGCTCAGTGGTTAAGAGCACTGGATGTTCTTCCAAAGGACATGAGTTCAATTCCCAGCATCCAGATGGCAGTTTGTACCTGTAACTCCATTGCCCTCTTCTGGCCTCCACAGGCACGAGTCATGACCGTGGTGCACAGACACACATGTAGGCATAAGGTCCCAAAGGCTATGGAAGGTCAGAAGAGGTGAGGGAGCAGTGAACAGGACAACAATAAAGTGCTGCCTTCCTATGAGACCCTCCGGGAAGCTAGTTCATAACAGTGACCCGGTGCTTCCATAAGGACAATGTTTACTGCTCTTTCACTGGGAAACAGGCCACAGAGATGATTTAAGGCACATTATTGTCTTCAAGATAAAGTTAAATGAAATCTCATTAAGTTTTTAAACAACTAAAAACTGGGGAGCAAAGAATGGAACCAAAGGGAATAGGGAACTCTAGCGGGGACGACCGCTGGAGAAGCCTTAGCTGCTCTCACTGTAGGGCTGAAACAGACGCCGGGAACGGGGAAGAGGAACCGACTGAACCGGCTTTCTAAGGGAGGCTTTTCTGTGATTTGTCATCATGACTGTCTTTGAAGCTGATGTCGTTAGGGGCTAAAGGAACGCAGCCCCACGGTGGGTGCTGGAGACCCGCACTGGCAGGCGGAGTGCTGGAACCCAGATGTGAGTTCTACTGTTTTACCACAAGGCAGAGCTTGCACCCTTTTACTGAGAGGGAAGCACACTCAGGAGACCATTGTCCCTTCTCGGAGGACTCTTTCCATCCAGAGATCCACAGCACCAGAGAGCTAACTAGTCTTTGCACCCTTTTACTGAGAGGGAAGCACACTCAGGAGACCATTGTCCCTTCTCGGAGGACTCTTTCCATCCAGAGATCCACAGCACCAGAGAGCTAACTAGTCTTTTCCAGTCCCATGACAGAGATCCACAGCACCAGAGAGCTAACTAGTCTCTTTTCCAGTCCCATGACAGAGATCCACAGCACCAGAGAGCTAACTAGTCTTTTCCAGTCCCATGACAGAGATCCACAGCACCAGAGATCTAACTAGTCTCTTTTCCAGTCCCATGACAGAGATTCACAGCACCAGAGATCTAACTAGTTTCTTTTCCAGTCTCATGACAGAGATCCACAGCACCAGAGATCTAACTAGTCTCTTTTCCAGTCCCACATCCTCCCATATCTATTTCCATGCAGCTGCCCACATGCTTCGATCAGCACGAACGTGGCTGTTATGTTCCTGGAGGCCGCCTCTCCTGCTTCTCCTAAAGGCTCAACCCCCAACCACGGTCTATGAGAGCTCTTCATTGCAGCCTCTGTCTTCTTTTCTACAGCTGGTTTCCACTCTGCGCGCCTCAGACCCTGTAATATCTTTTTCTGTGACTGCCTCCCACTCCTCTAAGACGCCACTGTAGCAAGCAGTCTTCTCTTTAGGAAGTTATTCAGCATTGAGGGGGAGATATGCAAGACAGCATGGCCATTACACTGAAGCACAAATGTTTGCTCTTTTAGTTAATATTTTTGGAACAATTACTATCTGTAAGCTAAAAGATCTCCAACCTAAAGAAACTTGATGTTGGGAATGCAAGGCCTACAGAGTTAAACGTGTAACAATTGGGGAAAGCGTGAAAACAAGGTAAGTAAAAATGGCACAGTGGAAAACGATCAACTTCAATGGCCAGAGAATTTTTCAGAGATGATGTCCATGCTGCTCTTCAAAGACAAAGCTCAGGTTGGGTGGTGGTGGCGCACGCCTTTAATCCCAGCACTCGGGAGGCAGAGGCAGGCGGATCTTTGTGAGTTCGAGACCAGCCTGGTCTACAAGAGCTAGTTCCAGGACAGGCTCCAAAGCCACAGAGAAACCCTGTCTCGAAAAACCAAAAAAAGAGACAACTCAGCATGCTGACAAGGGAAGTATCAGTTTGTATACATAGCACGGGAACACATTAGCAGAAGTAAAACATTACAGAGGCAATCCAATAAAATTTGGATTTCACCAGGCAAATGATGGGACAGCACTAAACATTTACATGGAGGTAATGAGAAGTTGTGTCCTCATTTTATACCAAACCCTCCAATAGCCACCTTGAAGACACACAATAAAATCTGATTGGAAACAGGAGATCTGACTATTTCAATATTTTAAGAAAACTATTTTAAAGTCGTTTAACAAGAAGTGGTGTGGGAACAGAATAGGAGAAACATAAAGATGGTACTTAGGAAGTAAAATCTGCAGTTAGTTTTATATGGAGAGAAGGCAGGCGGGGCACTTTACAGAGGAGAGCAGATGACACAAAGGTTGAGGAGCACGGGCACTAGGACAACACATTCACTCTGAGACAGGAGATGGAGGTATCTGTGAGAAACTCAGGAGCAGATGTCCAGTATGTAGGTGGCTACATGAGGGGTTCATCCTGAAGCAGAAGACACAGACAGAGAGAATGGGGTTCAGAGGACGACTACAGAGAGCTATATGTGGAGCCGGGATAGCCGTCCGAAGACGAGACAGAAAGAACAGCTGTCAAGGACATCTAGGACCACCCTAGCACAGACACACTGAGAGCAGGATACAGATGAAAAAATACCCATCGCTTCAGAGAGTTAGGAACCCAGGGACTTGCTAAGAGTATTTCAGTGGGGAGGGGAGCAGTGGAAGCATGTTCTCCTGGAACTGGGAAGGAAATGGCTGACTCAAGGCAAGGTGAGGTCGCCCTGGGTAGTGGGGATACTGGGAAAGATGCCAAGATGGGAAACACTACTGACAGGTGGACAGAGACTAGAAGAACAACTCACGGAGGAAGACCTCTGAGAAGACAAGAAGAAAAATATGAACAGCAAAGAGGTAGTTTAGAAACCAGCTGGAGAGATGCCTACAACCTGGCACTCGGATGGAGACACAAGGAGATCTGAACCCGTGAGCTACAGGCCAACAGGGTCCAGCAGAATTTACTTGTAATTCAGCCCTACCCCTGTGCCTGCCACATACTGGAAGGAGTACATTATTTTACAAATCACTTTCTTTTGGTTAAGCTATGTAGATGGTTTTTAAGGAGCCAGAAGGAAGTAGTTTTAAAATTATTTTAGAAAATTTTTATTAATATGTTAGCATGCAAAGCGCTAAGCTTCTTTATGTATTTTCACACGCATATGTCGTTACAGCTGGTTCTTA
Source organism: Dicrostonyx torquatus (assembly GCA_028555095.1). Taxonomy (NCBI): domain Eukaryota; kingdom Metazoa; phylum Chordata; class Mammalia; order Rodentia; family Cricetidae; genus Dicrostonyx; species Dicrostonyx torquatus. The sequence goes on along the minus strand of JAQHUG010000261.1, from coordinate 1,456,056 downwards.
CTCTCCCACTCCTCCATCCCATCTGCCTCTTCCTAGCTGGTTTCCTCTTTCCCTGACAGACGGCCTTCCTTCCTGCTTCATGCACTCCATACCCAGACACCCAAGCTCTCGTGGTCTCCCTTCTACATTTCTGGTTCCTATTCTCTCTCATTTAGACTTCACATATGAGAGAAAAGATGTAGCACTGTTTGTTTTTCTGAATTTAGATTTTTTTTTCTTACCATGATTTCCAGAAAGCACCGACTTTACAGAGGATAATAAAATTTAGTTTTGTCACAGTTCAACACGTGTTGGCGGCATGACCACAAATCAGCATGTGCTCCTGCTGGCTGGAGAAGACTTGACCCTTCGTATTTTGTTTCTGACCGCTGCTTACCCCTCTGCTTTGTGGCCTGAACTCAGATCACAGCACTTTCACATTCAACTTAGCTACACTGAGAAATTTTACCTACTCTGACTCTTTGGGAGTTATCTGACCTTCCCACAGAACTCTGCTCTCAGTTCTCCCAGACCCAGTCCCTGAGGCTCATCCCGTGGCCTGCCTTCCCGTCCATAGCTCCTGTGGATCTCACAAACCATCCCCTCCGGACGTTCCCTCCCCTAACTTGTTGCTGCCATCCAAGCCTCCAACACCAGTAGGCATTCCCTGTGAGCACACCAGCTGGGCAGGCCAGCAAGACAGGCAACACTGTGACAATCCAGAGAGGAAATAGAAACCGAGGAAGAAAGCCACAGCCAACAAAGGCAAACCCAGAAGTCAGCACCTAGGCCTACAATCACCCCAAACTGAGGTGTCTGACTAGAGCCCTGCTGGCCACCACAGCAGCCCTCAGTATTTCAAACAGAGTTGAAGCATAAGAAAAAGACCTTAAACCAACGATATGACTTAAACCAACGATATGAAGATGAGAGGTCCTTCAAACCAACTATGTGAAGATGAGAGGTTCTTAAAGAGGAAATTAATAAACCCCTTAAAGAAAGACAGGAAAACACAAACAACTGGAGGAAATGAATAAATCCCTTAAAGAAAACCAAGAAAGAAACAGTTAAAGGAAATGAATAAAACTGTTCACGACCTGTGGAGAGAGACAGCTGGAATGGAAGGACATCTGGGGCGCAGCATGGAAACCTGGTGCAGTGCACACTTCCTGGAATCTATGAGGGTGACCAGTGAGGGCTCCTAATGATGGAGGTACAAAGTCTGAACTGGCAATCTTTTGTAACCCAGCAAGGCTTCCAGGGGCAGGACTGCATTGTATTTGGTTAAACTGCTAGCTAAGGGGTTCCCATGGGGATCCCAGAACAAACCAGGCTGATGTCCTGACAGAGGGTCGCTCTCCACAAACTGACTGCGAGCCCCAAGGTCAACATCCGTGCAGCTCACTGATGCAGAGAGGTGGAGCTGGTGCCGACTCGGAGCTGTGCACCTATGTTCTAGCTGCCTTGGTGTGGGACGTGCTCTCTAGGCTACAGAAAGAGAAACCTGGACACCAACCAGCCTTTGACAAACACTCTGTCCTGGCTGCAGATGTGCGGGGGCAATGGTGCTCCAGAACTGCGCTAGAGGCCAGCCAAAGTGTGCTTTAACTTGAGCCCATGTTCAACACTGCTTGGTGGCCAGAAACCAGAAACCAGACGGCCCAAGGGACCTGGGATAGAACCAAGCAGGACTGGTTAAAAAAACAAAACAAATTCTCTGCTATACTCAGATCAGTGCCTTGTCCAGTCATCATCAGAGAGGCTTCCTCAGGCAGCAGACAGGAACAGATGCAGAGACCCACAGCCAGACATTATGAAGAGAGAGAGAGAGAGAGAGAGAGAGAGAGAGAGAGAGAGAGAGAGAGAGAGAGAGAGAGAGAGACTGACTGTCTCAATCTAGGTCTCCACCAGGTCCCTTCCCTTGCCCCTCAGAATCCCATGGGGAAGGGGAAAGACTGTAGGAGTTAGAGGGGATGGAGGATACCAGGAAAGCACGGCCCACGGAATCAACTAAGCAGGTTCAAGGTCCAGAGAGACTGGAGTGGGAAGCATGGGACTTGCAGGTCTGCACCAGGCCCTGTGTGCACGCTGTGGCTGTCAGCTGTGTCTCTGTGGGACTCCTAACTGTGGAAACCGCTGTGGCTCAGACTCTTTTGCCTGCTCTTGGGGCTCTTCCCCCTGCTGGGCTGCCGTGTCCAGTTTCAGCGTGAAGGTGCTCCCGCCTCATCGTGTGTTTTTTTGTTGTGTTTGTTCTTTTCTGGTGGGAGTGGGAGAAGAAGTGGATCTGAGGGAGAGGGAAGGAGATGGAAAGCAGGGAGGAGTTGCGGGGGGGGGTATGATCGGGATGTATTGTATGAGAGAAGAATCTATTTTCAATAATAAAAAAGAAAGTTATTTGATAGTCTCTGGGTCCTTAACAGCCTCACCAAGTTGTAGCCAGCAGCACCTCCTCTCTACCCCCACAGCCCCTTATCCTTTCAGCCCTGCTCTCCAAGAAACAAACTATTGGAAAGGGTCAGTCTTCATCCGCCACTTTACGTGTAGACTGAGTGTCTTATTTTCATTATTACCTGGCTGCTGAAGGTATTTGCATAAGCAAATAATATGAGTGAAATCCTGACAGTCTTCTTCTCTTTCTAGCTTAAAAATACCTTTTTGGATGGATGAATTTGAAAATATTCATCACAGTTATTTACTTATTTATTTGTTTACTTTAGTTTATGTGTGTGCTTGCACACATATGGAGTCAGAGGACAACCTGTAATTCTCGGTTCTCTGCTCCTCTACTGGGATTCTAAGTGTGCGCCACTGAGCTTGGCTCACCTGCCTGCCTGAATTCAGATTCTTTCGCTGTCATTTTACTGACTAAGCATCTCTCCAGCCCCCATACGGCTCACTTCTGATCTAAGAAAAAAGGTACAACCAGAGACTATTTTGACAACACATGTAAGAACTACAGTAACTATCTGATTACAAGATGTAAATCAATCTTCTTTCAATCATGGAAGAAGTTAATAGTCCAAGAAGACAAGACTGAAGTAGTATTACCTTATGAGGGTCCTTACGGGATTAAGTGGGTTTAGGCACAGGACACCTGTCATTTCTAAAAGCTGTCATCAACATTGTAGCATTTCAATTATGTTGCTAATAATGCATTATTCCTATAGGAACTCAAATGATTGAGCTAAAAAGTCAGAAATACGGTTTAAGAATACAGAAGGTTTAAATTTTGAGGGCTGGGAATATAGTTCAATAGTAGGGCAATTGCCTAACATGTATGAGACCCTAAGGTCAATTCCCAGCACTGAAAAATAAATAAATAAATGAACAAATTAATAAATATTTTGAGAAGACTTTTTCATCTCTGAACTACCTCGTAAAACTGGAGTTCCTCAAAAAGTGAAATAAAAATGCTTCAGTGTGATTTCTTTTGTACAAAGATATTAATAAATAAGAAGAAATATTTTACTATTGCCTCAAGGGTAAAGCCATACCTTAGTAACTTTTGGACTTCTACGCAGTATATTCTACAGTTAGCATTCTGTGACTTCAGACAGAACTCAGTGCCATCTTAAAAGGAAGAGAGGAGCCACAGAACTGCCCCTGGCCATTAAAACAGAAGCAGACCTCTTACAATGGCTTCCAAGTCTGAGATGTGCCGGTGTCTGGGGTTCACACACACAAGGCCAAGTTTAGATGCTTGTGTATTTGGGAAGCAGGTTTCTGCATGACCTAAGGAATTTGGGAGCACTTAGCAATGCTGTCCGATTACCACTGCCTGATGTCTGCACAGCCACTATAACAACAGGTAAGCAACCAGCGCTGCAGGGTGGACTCAAACGCTACAATCAACAGGAAATTCTCAAACTTCTTCCAAAAGATAAAAAGTAAGGTAAAGAGAGTTTCACTTACCTCTCTCTTTGCAGAGGACGAAAAGGAACTCAGCAGCGATTTGCTTGACCCCAAGGTCGACATGTGTCATGAGGCGCACCAGCTTATTCCTCACCGTCGAGCCCACTTCAGGCCGGTTTGTCACATCCCTCAACGGCGGTAAAACCTGACAGCATAAATGAAAAAGCCATCATCAGTTGGGATCCTGGGGTGTGTGACAATGGTACCGTGCAACCGGTCAGTCTTAGAAACTACAATTAGTTTCATAAGAGTGAAATGAAAGGAAATAAACCATCCTAATCATCATCAACAGCAGCCACACCTCCATCATCTCAGGGCAGAGAAAGGCTCTGCTCCCATCTCAACACTTGCAGTGCTTCTGGTGCCCCAGCAAAATTAATTTAAGAGTCAGTATCAAGTTTCTCTTTCCTGCAGGGTAAGACAGTATACACAAGCACAAGGAAGGCTGAGCAAGGAGGCTAAGAGCTCAAAGTCTGCTTTAGCTACATACAAGACTGCCTCCAAAACCAAAACGAGGGGAAAGCCAGTGGAGCAGTTTCTGTGGGCATGAGGACCTGAGTTCAATACTCAGAAACCAGGGGAAAAAGTTCAGGGGTGTTGGCATGGGCTTGTGATCCTAGCATGGAGTAAGTGGAGACAGGAGGATTCTTGGGGCTTGCTGGCAAGCCAGCCTAGCCTAGCTGGACAGTTTCAGGACAGTGACAGAGAGGAGTGAGAGGAAGAGAGAAAGTAGATGGTGTCTAAGAATCGACATCCCATACACACATCTCCCATCTGCACCAGCACCCGGGGTTTCCCATTCCTCCACATACTTCCACAAGTCCAAACCATATGGGCTTAATTCTTTCAAGTCTAGCAGCATATTCAGTATTTAATTTTTTAAGATCTGTATTTATGACTTTTAGTTGTTTAATTTTATAATAAAAATGGCTATTTCAGGTTGAATATTCCTAACTCCAAAATCTGAAACCTTTGAGTACTGACATGATGCCATACATAGAAATCCATGTGACAGGGACATGAACTCCATGTGAAGGGTTAAGTGAAGGTGTGCTGACAATGGACGAATCATCTTAAAGCTCTGGGTATGTACAGAGTATGAAGAACTCCGTATCTACAGTCAGGTCCTAGTGCAAAGTAGCTTACTGTGTAATCTATGCAAATATCCCCAAGTTTCAAAACATTATAGTCATACACACACACACACACGCTCCTTCTGCATGTCTCTGTCCAACTGTGACTCTCTCTCCCCATCTCCCACTATTAGTCTTCTACAATCCTTTCCATGCTCTGACCACCTGGCACAGGAAGTATTTACTGTGAACCCTCTTCCACTGAAGTGCATTCTGTGATTCTTAGAGGCAAGCACTGGGGTGTGTCTTTCTCATCACTTCTCTCTCAACCCTAATGCTCATCCTAATATCTTTTTTCAAAAGTAAGTTCCATAGGGACAGTTCTTTCCCTCTCTTTATTAGTCTCCTCTCAGTGCCTGGAATACTACAAGTGTCCAATAAGTATTTGTTGATTTAGAGGAAAATGAATAAATCCAAGTAATTTTCATTAAATGATGTATTGGCTCATTCTCTGCTACTGTAAGAAAAGACTCACAGCATACTAACTTTACAAAGAAAACCGTTTTCTCTAGTTTATAGTTTTGGCGATCCTACCTACTGGTTCCACTTCTGAAGGATGGTATCACAGACGCAGGGTGTTTGTGCGAGTCAGGGATTAAGGGTCAGGTCAGCTCCAGTTTGTTCTGTGAGAGCTAAAGGGTCTCATAGGAACTCCTTAACCGCGCTGAGACAGTGTCACCGTCCCGTCCCCCCCCCCCCGAGACCTTTCCATGAGTCAACACATCTTAAAGGTTCCACATCATCACCCACCACGGCCACTTTGGGAACATCAAATTTCTACTGTGTTCATAGAGGAAAAAGCACACCCAAACCACAGCAAGTGCCTTCTGTATAAAGAATGAGTACTTGCACAAGGCAACGAAGCCTATTACAAGGGCAAAGAATGATCTACTGTGCACCTATTCAGACTCTATAAATGTGGCAGTTATTTAATCTATTTAATTAACTGGTCCCCTTCCATCTCTATGTGGTGTACAGGGATTGTAAATACAGCAATAAATTAAAAACAGAGGAAAAAATTCAGACAAGTAATCTATCCAAATATTTCTATTTGGTGAGATTAACATAAGGCATAAGGTAATTGCACGGCACATTCTTATTTGATTAACTCTGCCGGGTTTATTTCCTACTTCCCTAGGAGAATGAGTCATGTGATCAGTGATTTCTACAGTAGATACAGACATAGGTCAGCATGCAAAACTTGTTAGCTACTTTGGGTTTCTAGAGATTTTACTGCTTTGTTGTTGCATGTCTCCTCACATTATCCCCCAACGCGTGTTTGCTAAGTTGTATCCAGTTTCTCTTTGCTCCACAGCAGCTCTTCTACAGGTCCTAGACTACACCACCTGGGTCAGTACTTTCCACTGAGATAGAGCATCCTGGGCAGTCTCCCTCGGTACACACGAGTTAGTTTATAAGGCAGGAGCAACTCGTTAGACATGACTTCAACTACAGTATTATCAAAGCTACTGATCTGTGATTCTCCTTGGTACTAGAGTTTGAGCCAAGCACATGCTCTGAGACCACGTGGTACATTAAGGTCTGCCTTCCTTGAGTGTAATCTATGGTGCATCCTCTTTACAAGTTTGTCTCCTCTTTCCTGCTTCTCCCTCCTTCCTTTCTTTCCTTTCTTTGAAGTCTAAGGACTATTTGATTAGAGTCTGAGAGAAAAACATCAGAACAGGCAAGCTGTATGTTTTGGCAGCTGCTAGGAAGAAGATGAAGAAGAGGGAGAGGAAGTCAAGTCCTCTGAGTTAGAATCGTTCCTGGAAGTCTGGGGGCAAGTACTCTTTGGCCAATAGCCCAAGAACAGAAAGGAGGACAAGAGAACGCTATACTTTGGAGTTACCATTCAGAAAAATGGGCAGGCTTAGCAGTGAAGATCTGTAAGCACCTGCGGCAAGGGAGGGCCGTGGGATAGGTAAGTACATTCGTTATCTCCCTGCGTTTTCTACATTGTGCTGTACTCTCCATGTACTCTCTAAGGTTTCATATGTTAAAGCATGATTCCTAGTGTGGTGGTGGCAAGAGGTGGTAGGCAGACCTTAAAGAGCTGAGGCAACAGGAGGGTAAGCTGTTACAAGCTGGGGGGCACTCACTCTGGCTTTCTGCTTTCAGACGTGACCTTCCTCCTTGTATACATGCTTCTGACACATGCCATGCAGCCCTCACCAGAGCCAAACCAATGCCAGAGCCTTACTCTTAAATCGGTTTTCTCTGTCAAGTCAGGCTGCCTCAGGTATTTCGTTATTGTAACGATGAGCATCAGACCAACATAAAACACGGCCCCAGAAATAGGGCCGTTTACTGTGAAAAGGGAGAGGCGGCTTTGGAACTGAGGGCCTAGAAGGGGCTGGAGGAATTTGGAGGAACATGCGAGGACAGTTTGAACTTGCCTGCAGGTTGTGGAAAGGGTGAAGCTGGAGATGGATATTAGATGGAGATGAGAGTTTGACGGGAAAATAGAAAACAAAGTCATCACACTGTTACCAGGACCCTGGCCATAATGGACCTACCCATGTCCTAAGACACTGCAGAGCCTGGAATTGGGAATGCTTGACTACAGTATCTGGCTAGAGAAATTTCAAAACAAGAAAACTTTAGGGTTATATTAGTGTTATGGCTATCGTTAGATCTATAGTAAGAGTTGGAAGCAAAAGGGAATGAAATAGAGATTTGTAAAACTTGCAGCTTGCCCAAGGAAGGAATAAAAACTGTAACTAAAGGTGTGGCTTAGGCAGGTACACTGAGAGACGGTGAGGGTCCAGCAGGAACGCTGTATGTATGTATGAGGTTACACACAAGCCTTGAGGCCATCTCCCAAGTCTTCTAGGCCACAACCCACCCCCCACCCCAGGCCGAGAGACGGTCTTTGAGGACAGCACTGCCTTAGGTACCGAGCCCAGGGTGCTCTCTCCTGGCTTACTATGCAAGACCACAGGATTTGTTTCCCTGTGTCCAACTGATGAAGCCTTCTGGCTGCAGCTGTGGCTCAACCAGGCAGAAGCTGGGTTCATATCAGAGCAGACTTTTCTGCCTCTCCACGGGGCTGGTTCTGCAGGTGTGCAGAATTTAAGACTCATGAGATCATGATGGTGTCAACCACGATTTCAAAGAAAGGCAAGCAGAAATCTGCAGGCTCAGAGCCCTTGCAATGAGTGCCGGTGGATGACGATAGTGGGGATGCTGAGGTGGCGCTATAGCGGGGACCCAAGAAGCAAAGGTAACTAGCAAGATGTCACACCTGCTCAGGAAAGTCATGCATGTGTCAGTCATTTGGGCGGTGGCCAGCAAAACTGCAGGGAACTACAGAGTGCTTAAAAGATGCCAGACTTTGTCGGGCGGTGGTGGCGCACGCCTTTAATCCCAGCACTCGGGAGGCAGAGGCAGGCGGATCTCTGTGAGTTCGAGACCAGCCTGGTCTACAAGAGCTAGTTCCA
>JAQHUG010000261.1:1435368-1447501 GCA_028555095.1 Dicrostonyx torquatus | reverse complement strand
TAATGGAAATATATACCTGGTGGCACTGCACACCGGAAGTAGAAGGTCATTTTGATTGTACAGATAGAAGGAACTTACCTTGAGTATTTTTTTTGTTTGCTATTGTGTGTGCACATGCACACAGGCATATTCACGGACATCTGTGTGCCTTATTCCCTCAAGGCAGGGTCTTTCATTGTGCCTTGCCCTACGCTAATAACCAACCAGTCATCCTCACCAGTCCTCCTGTCACTGCCCCCTGCAGTGCCTGAGGTTACAGGTAACACATGGCCATGCCCAACCTTATTACGTGGGCAATGAGGATTTGAACTCAGGTGTTCTTACCCACTCACTCAGTCATCACCCCGGACACCTGTTACTGTTTTGAGTCAGGGTTTCACTATGGATCTCAGGTTGCTACCACTATGTACCTTTAAGGGCTGCTGGAACAAGTTAAGACTACTGGGGAGTGGAGTGGCTATTCTGAACTGTGAGGACGTGAGCACTGAACACGAACAAGTCAGCCCAGTACTGGCTTTCCCTTTCTCTGCTTGCTGGTTTGCTGAGATAGGAACAAGTAGCTTCATGTTCCTTATGTCACAACGAGAAGCTTCCATGCCTTCCTTACTGTGATGGACCATGAGCCAGAATAGATTCTTTCTCCTTCAGTTGCTTCTGTCAGGATCTTTGTCCCAGCAACAAGAAGTGTAATCAATGAAAAAAAAAACAAAAAAACAAAACAAAACAAAAAAACAGCTGGGCAGTGGTGGCGCACACCTTTAACCCCAGCATTCGGGAGGCAGAGGCAGGCGGATCTCTGTGAGTTCGAGACCAGCCTGGTCTACAAGAGCTAGTTCCAGGACAGGCTCAAAAGCTACAGAAAAACCCTGTCTCGAAAAACCAAAAAAAAAAGAAATGTAATCAATGTATCCAGTGGTGTCCTGCATCTCCCTAGGGATGTGATCTCTCAACCTGGGACCCCCATAGTGAGACAATCCTCCCCCCTGCAGTATCATCACAGGCTAATAAACACAGTTATCTTTTTACCTGCCCTGTCTCAACACCTCATCCACAGTGCAGGGTTTCCCAAGGAGTCAGAGGTCTTATACTCTTGTGCATCTACACAGCATGTGGCTTACAAATAGGTTCCCAGATATAGAAATAGGACATCTATATCAGAAAAAATAAACAGCCTGTTTACTTGAACCTTGGCCTTGCTTTTATATTAACAAGTTAAAAACACAGAAAATGAAGTCTTTTAAGAAAGAAGCATTTCTATTTATGTGTATGGGTATTTTACCTGAATGCACGTCTGTGTAAGATGTGCATGCAGTGCCTGTGGAGGTAGAAGAGGGCACTGGACCCCTAGAAATGGAGGGGCAGACAGATGCCAGCGGCAGTGTGCAGGCTGAGAACTGGAAGAGAAAGCAGTGCTCTTAACCCCAGCAATCTCTCCAGCCCCATAAAACATTTTCATTTACTATCTTCACCAGGTTCTTCTGGCCAAGGTCGAATTCTTTAAAGCAATCAAGCCCATAACCACATAGGGCTGATTAACTTATCTGGCTGAAACAGTGACCATGCTTTTATTTATCTCTGTTTAAAGCAACATGAGTTCTGCTTTCTGCGGTCTTTCATCAGCACTACTCTGGGAGCTGATACACAGTAAGGTGTCTACTTCATGTTCACCATGTGTCAAAGTGACTCTGACTAGTTTATCAATGGCCAGGGAAGCATGGGAAAAGACGAGGGAGCAACAGGAATGGAGGCTGGGAAATTATGTATTAACTTGGGCTACACTAAAGGACAGCATCCAATAGTGGAAGTGACTGTCTAGAGATCTGAGGATGGCTCAGCTTTGTATCTGAGCACACACACCTGGGAATCGTCAGCATCGGATGGGCTCAGAATCAGTACACTGGGATGTGCGCAACGAGGGAGGAGAGAGGCAGACACAGACACAGACGCACTTGCCTGAGGCACAAAAACATTCAGAATCTGGAAAATGACCAGCAAAGGTCTCTACTGTGTCCCAAGATCCAAATGAAGTGTTTCAAGGAGGCGGGACCTTACCAAATGCTATCAGAGGCTGGCATGCATGCACCTCTGCAGACAGACGGTGTGCCTCGTATGCACCAAGTGTTGAGGTCATCCATAGCTATGCAGTGAGTCAGAGGATGGTGTGAGTTACATGGGACTCTGTCTCCTTTCGAGGAAAAGGGAGTTGTAAAATACACTGCAGTGTGCTGGGAAGCCACTTGGTGTTGGTAGTTTTAAACCTAAAGACTAGTCAGTGCAAGTGCTCGGTCTCAGGCCACAGTGGGTAGCAGGCTTATTCAACCATTGGGAAGACTGAGGAAGACTGCGGTCAGAGCTGTCTGGAAAGTCGTGACTACAGTCGTGGACTGCACATGAGCTTGTCTAGGCAAGAAAGAAGTGAGGGCCCTGAGGAGTGAAAGGAATGGCACACTCCCATGGGAACAGACAGGGCTGGACTAAGAGCAGTAACCTAAGGGGCACTAAAGAAGGTGTCTGACGCTGACATTGTAAGGAACCCATTACTGCTGAAGCCTTGAGTTTAAGAAAGTCGGAAGGTTCAAAGCTTCCTATGTCTTCTCAGGTTGGGTCCCAATCCATTAGTACATCCTGTGAGCTCACTTTTGAGACAGCCCAAAGGGTGAGCTCGAGACTACTACACCTCTGACCCTTTGCCAGCTGTTTTTAGGGCGGCATCCACGCATGTTCCACTACGCTCTCTTACACACAGCATCTGAAGGATTTTTCAACACAGATGCGGTCCTACCAAAGCCCCTGAAAAGATTCCCATGTCCTTTCATCTTACTCAGAGAGAATCCGAAGTGCTATGAAGCCTGTCGTCGCCTGTGGACTCAGCTGCATTGACCGTCTCTCCCTTCTGCCTTTGGTCCGGGAACACTGGCTGCCGCACGTCCTGCAGCACACTGACGCTTTGCAGCTGAGAACTCTAAACATTTTCTTTCTGATAGATTACTCTCAACATTCTGAGACACTTCTCCAACTTCCTGCTCAGGAGCACTCCCATATCTCAGCTCTCCTTTCCCCTCCTTTAGAACACTGATCATGCCCTGCCAGGACACGTCTTTTTTGTTTTGTTTTTATCATGTCCCATAAGGTAAAGCCTGCAAGGGTAAAGGACTCATGGTACCAAACACTTACAGCAGCACACTGCAGACCGCAGTGAGCATGTGCTGGATAAATGTGAACGAGTAACAATGTACAAAGACCGTTTATTCCTGGCTGGAAGGTTTCTGACTAGAATTCATTAGTTCTATGTTAACAACATATAAACGAAGTTTTAAATTTAAGATGTAAGCAGTTACCTGATCTTTGAGAAATTTTCGGATATTCCGATGGGCTCGGGAACACTCTGTTAATAAGCTGAGAACTGGAGTTAGACCCTCTCTATAGCTGCTTCCCTACAAAGAAAACCATGCATGCCGTATTAGTCCAGTTCTTCCCCACAACCTGAGACTATGAAGACGTTTGTTTTTTTTTTTTATGATTTATTTAACTTTATTTTATGTACATTGGTGTGAGGTCGTCAGATCCCCTGGAACAGGAGTTACAGACAGTTGTGAGCTGCCATGTGGGTGCTGGGCATTGAACCTGGATCCTCTGGAAGAGCAGTCAGTGTTCTTAACCGCTGAGCCATCTCTCCAGCCCCAGACGTTTGTTTTTTTGAGGGGAAGTAGGAGAGAGGAGGACATATCTTATGATATCTAAGCTTACAAACAATGTTTAAAGTTACTTTAAATAGTATTTCCATAAGTTGTCTCCATTTTACTTTCTAGTTTTGTCTTTTCTGTTTTTTCCTACATTTTCTAGGGTCTACACCAGCTTAGTTAATGTGCTTCAATGAAGCCAAGGATTGTGGGATCCATCTAAGCCACACTGCTGTCTTTCACACATTTCCCAGAGAATGTGAGTGACAGACTGGAGAAACTGAGGACAAGACACTTCTGAAGATGTCATTTGGGGATGAATTAGTTCTTCTAACACAAAGTAGCTATGCAGGGAAGCTACTCATTTTTCCTTTGCTTTCAGACACTAGCTATAAATTTGGTGTAAAAATACAATTTTCAGCATAAATAAACTCACTTATTTCTAGCAATTTATCGTTATTATGATAAAGCGTCTTTAAAAGTACAAACTATACAGCATGCCGAGTACAAAGAGCAAGCTTAGTTGTGACCGCGAGCTGTGCGGTCTCTGGGCAGGGCACGCTGGTCTGTGACGCCCCCCTCCAACGGCTCCAGGCTGGCAGCCTTACCTTGTCAATTCTCTTCTCCATAAAACTGAGTAAGACATGAATGGCCTCCATATTCATGCCATTGTATACCATGGTATTGTTTTTCAAAGCGGTGTCTTTCTCGGCTGTTTTATCACCGGGCAGTTCATCTAGAGTCGTTGCCTCTTGAGCTGTTTCTTCATGGGTTAATGGACAAATGAGAACATCCAAACAAGAGACTGGAACATTGCTTAAAAGGTTGACGGCATTGCTGAAAGGCAATGTGAAAATACAATATTTTAGTTTGATTGAAAGGGCTTTTCAAATGCAAACATAATACAAAGTTTGGAGGTGACTTTTAGGAGTCAATTAAAATTTTTCTTTTTCAAAATGAGCCATTAATATTACTTGGCATTTACTCGGAGAAAAATAAAGAATGGTCTCAAACATACATGTGACAAATAAACGAGAAGCAATGCTAAATGGACAGACACAATCACAGGATGACACGTTCCTTTCTGACATGCTAAAACAGGAATTAGCCAGCTGGAATGCCAGCGCTTTAATCCACTATGACGACGCTGGCTCTGAATTTTCTTCAGGGCCTTGAACTCCTTTTGTGGATTCACTGGTGTTCATTATCCCTTAAATGACAACATAATATACCTGAGAAGCACTGCCCGTGAGCAGCTTATCAGAGGCAACACCATCAAAAACAAACACGGGAGCGTTAGGATTATTTTTTTCTAATGTACAAGACACAATTTTTAAATGATCCCATTTTTTAAGACATTTCCGGGGAAAAGAAGTGGAGCTCCCCTCATCATCAGGTCTCTTTAAGAGGCCAACACTGCTGCCTCTAGTCTCAAGTCCAGCTCTCCCAAGGGCTATACACAGACCTGAGATACACACCAGCAGGGGGAACCCAAACCTTGTGTTTTAGGCACTTCCTAAAAACTGTTCTGTTTTTAACAAGAATACAAGAGGTTAACATGAGAGGCGTGTTTCCGGTGCACAGACTTTCTTCCCTGTGCTACTTCATATTTTTCTCTACCAGGAGAGGCGGTGTCGTATGGAACTGCGCCCCAGCCTGCGCCCCGGGACTTCCTGATAAACAGCAATGGAAAGACAGGCATTGCATTTCCTAGTGACACAGAAGGGAGTCTAAAAATAACCACATCCTGACTAAAAATAAACTCTGGCAAATACAGTTTACAAGTCTAACCACTCGGAAACCACAGCCAGGGCTTAATCCAGCTGATGCGGTCTTAATTTAGATCACAGCCATTTAAAATGTAATTGATAGTGACACTAAAAACTAAGACAAAGCAAACAGAGGTTTTCCTTTCTTTTACATTGAAATATGGTTTTATTTATCCATGAATTAATATTTCATTCTTTTTATATTATAGAAAAATAATAATTAGTAAGAATCCATTACAAATTAGACAAAGCAGAAAATGAGTGGGAATAACTGAACCCTTTTTTAAACTAGACGGTCTCTGGTCCAGTGTGAGCTCTGCTGCCCTCGCTCCTGCTCCTGCTGTCTGTCAACACCCAAAGGCAGAGCAAACGCTTTCCACACACACGAGATTTTTTTTGCATACATTCATAACTCCTTATTTATAGTTTAGAATGACTTGCTTCTCACTTAAGGATTTGGAAACTGTTATTAAAAACACAGTCACTGGACAGGAGAAGAACTTTACCTAAGAATCGCTTTCTAAAACAGTACAAGCCATTCTGAAACGCTAACGTCCCCCAACACAAGACAGTCGGCTCTGGAAACCATCCGCAGTGTGACTCTGAATCTATCAGAGGCCAGCCGGAAGAGTTTGAGATGGTCACTCCATCACAAAGGGACGCTCCTCCTTTAGATTCACTTAAAGGAGGAGTTTCCAGGAATTCGCAGGTTTAAAAAGCCAAATGTAGAGCTGGAATTAACAAATATTTGATGTTTAAGGCTTCTCAGGAAAAGTTCCCGCTTTCTCATTTCTCACTGGACAACTTGGTTCTCAAACAGCTCCGAAATTAATTCTCTGGCTCACTGTGTCCGAGCTACTCTGTTTAAGCGAGGGGGTCAGCCTTTGAGCCCTGTCACTCCTCTGACAGTTTTATTTGTGGGAGAAGAGTGCATGAGATTCCCCAGCTACCAGGAAGTCAGTGAGGACGCACACATTTACACAATGGTGTTTGCATTCCTCCTCCAGGGGGTAGAAAGGCTGTGTATATTACTCTCCTTTTCAGTTCCTAGAGACCATTAATCACTGTGGGTGACATCCTCCAGCTCCGGCTCCCAGCCCCCTCCTGATATGCAGATTCAGAAGCAAGGCTTACTTACAGCTTCTTGGTGCCTTGATGAAAGGCTTCCCTAGCTGTGGGAAGGGGAAGACAATCCCAAATCCAGTCTTCCAACAATTGCTGAACTCAACAGAATGCCAATGACAGCGAGGAGCAAGCTAACAGCTCGCACTCATCAACAGCAAGTAACAAACCTTTATATTTGAGGTTTAAATGTGTATTTTCAAGCTTAGAAAGAAAGATAGCCAAAACAAATCTCAAGATCTTCAAAAGATGCTTTTCCTCTCTTTAGTTTAAAAAAGGGGAGGGGGTAATTTTTGTTTCTTTTGTGGTAAGAGCACGCAACCTTAAGACCAACCCTTGTGCCAGGCGGTGGTGGCACACGCTTTAATAACAGGAGGCAGAGGCTGGTGGATCTCTGTGAGTTCGAGGCCAGCCTAAGTCTACAGAGCGAGTTCCAGGACAGGCTCCAAAGCTATAAAGAGGAACCCTGTCTCGAAACAACAGCAACAACAAAAACCGAAACACCACCCCCAAAAGGTTCTACCCTTTTTACCAAATGTTACATATATGCTACAGTCCTGTTAAGCACAGACCCTGCGGGGACAGCAACACTACAAGTCACAACCACAAGCTGACACCACTCCCACACCCTGCCCCTGGTCCCCACTATCTTACTTCCTGCCTCTGCTTCAGGTCCCTTACCAAAGGGGATCGTGCAGTGTTTGTCCTTTTGTATCCGGTTCACTGAATTTGCCAGTGTTTTCTATACCTAATGCCAGGATCTCCTTTTCCAAGGTCGAATGGAGCCCCATCACACGCATGCACTTCCCACATTTTACCCACGCATCTACTGTTAGAGTTTTAGGCTGTGGCCCTATGTCCACCTCCTGTCTGCTTTTCCACGCTTCTTTTGTGGGAGGAGAGGGCTGCTCTCTGGGGTCTCCCAGCTGTTAAAAGCGCTATCCCTGAGCAAAACTGTCAGCCTTGCTTCCTAAGTTTTAAGTTGAGCAAATTCTTACAAAACAGGCAAACCATTCTCAGTGACTCCTGCAGAGGAAACCTAGATTTAAGACATTACTTAAAATAGAAGCATATTGTACTTTCTTTCTGACAAGAAAATGGCAGAATCCTGTGTTTCTGCTGAGCCACAAGCAAAGTCAGAACAATCCAACTGGCTGCAGCGTGGACTCAAGTTTCTGTCTTGAGACTGGATCGCATGTGACCCAGGATATGAATTCACTGTGTAAACTTGGAGAGTGAGTCCCCACAGCAGAGTACCTGACAGTGACCTTGAACTCCTGACACTTCCACCTCTACCTCCTGAGTTCTGGAATTACCAGAATGTACCCACCAAAAATTTGTTTAAAAAAATCTGAAACTTGAGCCAGAGAGTTGGCCCAGAGGTTATGGAGCTGGCAGTCTGAGGTCGCTCCCCACAGCGCTCCGGCACACACTCCCCATCTACACTCCCAGCGCTGAGGGGGCTGAGACAAGACTGTCAGCTGGGGGACAGCAGCTCATATCGTGGGAACTTGTTCAATAAATGAAACATAAATATGAAAGTTAAAAATTTTAAAATGGGAATTACACAAAATATGAGCTTACGTCTATTGTATTACTGACCAGTTTACCCTGAGAAATGAGCTAATGGTAAGGCCAACTCAAGTAGCAACATGTCTGAAGCCAAATGTGTAAAACATACAGAAGAGGATATAACAAACTTGTGATAGGTTAACTTAAAATTTTATTTTCAAAACTTAATTTATCATCACCTTTACTGATTATTTCTATATATAATTCATGATGTATTACACATAAAACAGCTGTATATAGAGATAATTCACATGTAAGTAAACACACTTGAGGGTGTGTTCACAAAGGTTTTCCTACTTCTTGTGGGACTCCAAACGATGGGAATGGGGGGTGTCTGACCAAACGATGGGAATGGGGGTGTCTGACCAAACGATGGGAATGGGGGGTGTCTGACCAAACGATGGGAATGGGGGGCATCTGACTCTTTTGCCTGCACTTGGGACCCTTTTCCTCCTACTGGGTTGCTACATCCAGCCATGATATGAGTGAGGGTCTGTGTCCAGCCTTATCATATCTTGTTAGGCCATGTTCAGTGGATATCCCTGGGAAACCTGCCCCTCCTTTTTTGTGGGGGAACAGAGGAGGAG
Organism: Dicrostonyx torquatus; assembly: GCA_028555095.1. Taxonomy (NCBI): domain Eukaryota; kingdom Metazoa; phylum Chordata; class Mammalia; order Rodentia; family Cricetidae; genus Dicrostonyx; species Dicrostonyx torquatus. Next base: position 1,438,771 of record JAQHUG010000261.1, on the reverse strand, counting down.
TTGATCTGGGGGGAGAAGAGGTGGGAGAGGGACTGGGAGGAGCGAACAGAGGAGAAACTGCGGTCAGGATGCAATGTATGAGAAAAGAATAAAAGAAAAAACAGGTTTTTCCTACTAGGCCTAGAGATGATCAAAACCTCTGGAGACCAATGGCACAGGACACCCTCAAAAAACTGTAAAGAGACAGAAACAAATGTGATAACAGCTCTGAGGGATAAAACTTAAAACTTCATTACATCTTATTTGGTGTGTGTGTGTGTTTGTATGAGAGAGAGAGAGAGAGAGAGAGAGAGAGGGAGTGAGGGAGTACAGTGCGCAGGGATACATGTATGTGTGGTTGTAGGTACCCCCAGAGGCCAGAAGGGGGCACCAGAACTCCCAGAGCCACAGCTACAGATGGCATCTTAGTGACAGCGAGCATTAAGTGCTCTTAACCACTGAGTCATCTCCCAGCCTAGTGAAAAAAGTTTCGATAAGGATTTGTTTCCTCCTACAAGTGAGAAAGCTCTGAGCATATTCGCATTTTTCAGACTTAATACCCTCAAGGAGACCAAAGATCTAGAAGGAGAGATAATGCCAGAATAAGGTCTTAGGAGGCAAAAGCAAAATGTGTAAAAATAGCCACTTAAATGTCTGAGACTGGCAGGAAGAAGACAAATACGGACTGCAACAGATCTATTGGTACTGCCAACGGCGAGGGCTTGAGGAAATTCCTGCCTGAGTTTCCATCACTGTCTATCCAGCTACCCTTCTGTTCAGTTAATTTTCACTGCACATGCTACGTACATACGTGTGTGTGTTCATATGCATGGATGTGAACTTGTCCAGGTGTCAGAGATGTAGTAAGGAATAAGAAGGTAAGTTCTTCTGTCTCCTTTGAAAGGAAATACTTTGTGTATGTCTGTGTGTCTATATGTGGGCATATACACATGTGTAGCTGTACTCATGGCCAGAAGAGAGCCTTGAATCGCTTGGAGTTGACTTGGTTACAGTTGTGAGCTGCCTGACACTGGTGCTGGGACCTGAGTTCAGGTCCTCTGTGAGAGGAGTATGCGCTTCTAACTGCTGGACCATCTCTCTAGATGATGATTTTTTTTAAGCTTATTACTTCTGGAGGGAAATAATAAACGTGCAAGAAAATAAAGGAACAACATTAGGTTAGTTAGTGATAAAAATGAAGCAGATGATAAAATAGGGATAAGATGTACTTGTGTGTGTGCACTAGTCTAAATTAGGAGGCTGGGGAAGGCCGAACTGAGCAAGTTACATTTGGAATAAGTGCTACACGGTGTGAAGGAGCCAAGCCCTCGAATACCTGGGTAAAAAGCATTCCAGCATTTCCAGGCGGGGAAAACGCAAAGGCCCAAATAAGCAGAGTGTGTCAAGAGAAGAAGGGGGCAGACTATTTTGAACATGGAGCCATCTGGTTTGTAGAATGGGAGGCTTTCACAGGCTGGGGAAAGAGTGGATCAGTGCCATGAAAATGTTTTGCTTGACAATAGGAAGAGGGATACTGTCAAAAGCAGACTGCTCCCCGAAGAGTGAGGCCACTGCCTCAGATCTAATTCCACGGATTTATCCAGTATCACACAATGAGAGACAGCTTTCATTCAGAAGACACTGATGTAACTGGCTCACTGCCATGGTGGGAACATACTGCCCGGTTCATCGTAGAGTCTGTGTGACAGTCAGCACAGCATTTTCCCTGAAGTCTTGTAGGAGGGCTGGGACAATCCAAGGCTTCTATGGCTATGCCAAGAAACAGTGTGAAGGCTTTTAGGACTGCACAATCTCACCTGCCTCCCCCGTGTGGCCAAGCCATCTTGCTAAGTAAAAGCATGGTATGAGCTGACATGGCTATGTGAGACCTCATGCAGGTTAAGGTTTGGCAGACTCATGTATAGAGGAAGGAATAGGGAGTTGATCAGGGGACACAATTTCCCCAGATGGGGCTGCAGGTCCTAAGTGTATGGTATCATAACCAAACAAAGAGTTCTCGAATCTTATGACTGAGAGGGGCCATGAGAACGTGTACACAGACATCTGCTTTTGAAGAACAACGCTGTGCAGTGGAGATGAAGCGGCCTGTTAGTCCGTAATTCCCACAGGCTTGGAGGTTGCCTGACTAGAGGTAGGAGGGGGGCAACAACAGGCAGAGGACAGACCTGTGAGGAAGACCTCACTTCAGACCACAGGGAGCTGACTGAAAACTACTCAGAACTACCTTGTGGTCTCTTTCTATTCTCTCCTTGAACGGTCTTTTAACTTTTCATAATATTTATGTCTTGACTCCCCATTTAGTGTTGGTTCCACCAAGGCACTCAGCTGGACCTGGAAGACTTACTCACAGAGAGTAAGTTTAAAGGGGCCAAGAGAGTTAACTGGAGCAGCAAACGCCTGCCCTTCTGATGTCTTCAAAGTCAATGTCATTGTCTGCACCCCCACAGAAGCTTGTTTGTGCCCGGACAGTGCTCACGGGGGAGGGGACGGGTCACTTATCACTTCCTAACAGGTGAGCCAGGAAATGGACTGGATGCTTTCATCAGTTTGGACCCTCAAATTAGTATTTAACACACGGCTTAAGTGCTCACTAGCAATGGATATGAATGGAGATAAAGTCAGCTTATTTCCAAACATTTAAAGAGTGAAATATATGATAATTAGGAAACAATATTGTTAGGAGTTGAATAGTAGAAATTCAAGATAAATCCTATCAATACCTCAATGATATATATATATATATATATGTATATATATATATTTTTTTTTGGTTTTTCGAGACAGGGTTTCTCTGTGGCTTTGGAGCCTGTCCTGGAACTAGTTCTTGTAGTAGGCTGGTCTTGAACTCACAGAGATCTGCCTGCCTTCAATGATATTTTTATAGAAATAGAAAAACTCATCTTTAAACACATATGGAATGTCAAGAGACTGAATAGCCTGAACAACCCTGGAGGATCAAACTTCCTGGTTTGAAAACAATACTCTACTTTAAGCACAGAGGTATACAAATGGCCTAAAGATATTTGGACCAATGGGAAATAAAGAATTCAGAAATATTCTCTCTCTCTCTCTCTCTCTCTCTCTCTCTCTCACATACACACACACACACACACACACACACACACACACACACACACAGGAAGGCCGTTTCAACAAATGATGGCTGAAGCTGGATATCCAACATGAAAACAAAAGAGAATTTTACACACCACACACCAAAATTCACTCAAGATGCATCAAAGACATGGACAAGCACAGGCTGAGACCCTCAGTATGTAGAAGACATGAATAAGCACACACTGAGGCCCTCAGTATGTAGAAGACATGGACAAGCACACGCTGAGACCCTCAGTATGTAGAAGACATGAATAAGCACACACTGAGGCCCTCAGTATGTAGAAGA
>JAQHUG010000261.1:1412967-1428481 GCA_028555095.1 Dicrostonyx torquatus | reverse complement strand
GGGAACCAGGGGGGCTAACACCTGAGGGCCAGGAGAAAGGCAGTCGCCACCCATCCCCAGTTCTTGAGTGAAAATTCTCTCCTAAATAAGTATACTCTTTCCTGCCCACATGAAACCTATGTCAAACTAAACTATAGCTTAGCCACTGATAAGATTACCTCCTATAATAACCTAAGGGGTTATATACTATATAAGTATGTGTACATATACATTTATATCAGGTGGACGAAGTGCACACCTTTAATGCCAGCACTCAGGAAGCAGAGGCAGGTGGATCTCTGTGAGCTCAAAGCCAGTCTGGTCTTCAAGTTCTAGGACAGCCAGGACTGTTACACAGAAAACCCTGTCCTGGAGGGAAAAAAAAAAAAAAATCTCTTGCTTGGCTGTGAAAACTGCGGTAGCACCCTGGGCTTTTCGTGAGCCACATCTCCAGATCTTGATTGATTGACTGACTTACGTAACAGGGTCTCACTCTGAAAGCCAGGCTGCCCTTGAACTCACACCCTGTACTGCTCCTGCTTGCTGCTGGAGACTACAGCATCTGTTGTGCTTACTTTTAAACCAAACTGGAGGTAGCAAACCTTTACCGTGACGAGCCTCTCACACAACTATCCACGTCGACCTTTCCCCACCCCACTGCCTTCTTTACCTCTTATTCCAATTTGTACTTTCTGTCTGCAATGTCCCCTTTGCCCTGTATCTACTGACGTCTCTGTATGGCCCTTTGAAGAGCAACTGCTGAACATGGGCTGCCCTGACTCTACTTCCTGCTGTTAATTCCTTTTCAACCTCAAGGAAATTCCTTTTGTGGCCACCTGGTCTATATCATTGTGTTTTGTTAAAGTTTCTTTTGTGGAATAATTTGTAATTTCACATATTTAACTGAACTTTCATATACTTCCTCCACTAATTATCTTCATGAAGACAGAAGGTGTGTGTTTAAACAGGTGAACAATCAGTTCTAATTCAAGTGTCAAGTGTAATAATACATAGAGAGAAAATGCCCAAATTCTAAGTGTATAGTTGCACAACTTTTCACAGAATGAGTAGCGATTATAAGACAACACTGACGTAATGCCAGAATTCAGAACGCTCCAACATCACACTGGTGAGCTTGGTTGCCACTACACTTGGTATGGCTGGAATGGAACGACTCCCAGTTTCTCTCTGGTTGAGACTGACCCATGCTGTATGTGTTGGAGTGGTTCTGTCTGTGCTTGACAGCAGTGTGACTTCAAGTGTAATCATACAGAAAATATATTAATTACAACACTGCTTGGCCAATAGCTTAGGGTTATTTCTAACTAACTCTTCTATCTGAAATTAACCCATTTCTATTAATCTGTGCATCGCCACCAGGTAAGAAGTAAGTTTCTCTAGCGTCTGTCTCCTTCCGCAGCTACATGGCATCTCTTTGACTCCACCTACTCTCTCTATATCTCTTCCAGCCTGGCTATATTCTGCCCTGCCACAGGCCAAAGCAGCTTTATTCATTAACTAATAAGAGCAACACATGTACAGAAGGCCGTCCCACGTCACCACCCTGTGCTCCTATGGTAACTCTCGGCTAATGTTCCTTGGGCTGCCTGTTATATGCATTGTATCTTCTGAGCTTCCGTCTGTCTCCAATCTGCCTGCTAACCCTGTGCTCCTCTTACCACATGACACTTGGACACACGGGGAAGGGAATGGGAACTAAGTCAGGGGTCTCTGGAAAACACAGATTGCGCCATCAACAGAGATACTGGGGAAAATAAAATAGGAAAGACAAGATTATTTTAAAACTACCCTTTCTGGCCGGGCGGTGGTGGCGCACGCCTTTAATCCCAGCACTTGGGAGGCAGAGGCAGGCGGATCTTTGTGAGTTCGAGACCAGCCTGGTCTACAAGAGCTAGTTCCAGGACAGGCTCCAAAGATACAGAGAAACCCTGTCTCAAAAAACCAAAAAATAAAAATAAAACCCCCAAAAAACACTGCCCTTTCTGAAACTCAGCTTATACCCTGCTAGAGATACCATCTCACTTGTTCAAATGTACTATTCTTAAGAAACGGAGAGGGAAATAGAGGGAGAGGGAGCAGGAAAGAGTGCGGGGAGGGGGAAGAGAAGAAAGCTGAATTCACAGTTGAAGATGACACCAGCTTTAAGGAAGGGAATCTTCAGATTAAGCCACTATAATGCACTTGCAGGAGGCAGGAACTTACTGCTGAGGCAGAAAGAAGTGGAGTGAATTTGTGAAACCTCAAGAAAAACCCAGTCATTTAACTTTCTGCTTTTGGTGAAACACAAATGAAATAAAATACCTGCTGAAACAGCTAGAACCACAGCCAAATATCTCTATTTTCTTTAGCTGTTAGTATAGCATGGGCATAAAAATTTTAGTCAGATGCCTAGGGTTTAAAATAGTGTAGACAGATGCCCTCGGGCAATATGTATTTTTAAAAAAACTTAAACTTTTGAAATTCTTTGGTCCATCAATTTCAGGAATGTAGACTTCACAAGAAAATTAATTATACTCATGCTTAAATGAGAAAGGCTGTAAAGGCTGATAAATATAAATACTATTTTTATATGTATATTCAGTGGTTTTATTTACCCTCATAAGTGTTTTTCAGCTTACAAGTATTCTTCCATAAGATTCATCATCTTTAGTATTTCTGGGCAAGAGAGCAGCCATCAAATTTGTCTTGGCAGAACCTTTTAGTCTCCAAACAAAATCTTAGTTACAAGTTTAAAGAGAATAGCAATAGCTATTTTTTCCAAAGGTTCCTTCTTTCTTTTTAAAATTTCTCTTTTTAGTGTGGAGATGAAGAGCCTGGGAGACTCACCCCCACAGGCCACTCCTAGGGACCTTTCTGCCAGAGGGAATGCATTTTGAGGCCTTTTTTCTTAAAAAAGATTTATCCTGGTAAATTGGAGACTCAAACCCGGAGCTAAGCTAGGAGGTGACCGAGTCTCCCACTGCTCTCCAAGGGCAGCGTGGGAAGAGATGAGATCACAAAGTGACCGCTCTCTGTGGGGAAGCTCCCTTCTGCTCACGTTATGAAGGAAGAGATGGGAAGTGGTCTACAGGGAGTTTACATCTGTTGGTCCTTTACGTGGCTGGTTCTTGTACAGCCTGTGAATCTACACTACTTTCCTAAGAAGAAAAATATTATTTACTTTAAAGTGGATTCTTCAGTTGCTCTTTCATATATCTTTACTCTGGTTGGTACTCAAAGCACTAACCATCCCACTGGCTCACTCAATGGGAGTAAATGTCCAGTGGATCCTCCCACCCTGCCTCTGCACTGTAGTCGAGTTGTGAGTGACCCAGAAACAGGCACTCTGTGCTTTGCTTTCTGCGTCCTGTAAGTGTTATTTAATTCTAGGAAACTTTTGGCCCTGCACCCTGCATTCTGCATGTGGCTAATTCAGAAGTGTCTCCATCCTGGCACGTTCCGGGCACTAAACCCAACTATCTGCTGACTTACTGTCCGTTTCTACCTACAAAACTAAAGTTCCATGAAGGCAAAGATGCTTAGTCTTTGCCAGTGTGCTCTCCAATGCCTGGGACAATGTCTAGCGATTGTTTATAAACATCTGCCAAGCGACTGTTGAACAGAGAGCCACGTGAAGACCTTCTTTATAAATAGGTTGTCAAAGATCCTATTTTCAGTACTGTTTATATTTCTGAAAACTTCAGCACTGGCCCAGTGTCCCATTCATGACACACTCTTCATAAAAGCTGCATGAACTGCCCACTGCTTGCACAGATAAAGCTGTTCTAGGACCGCTGACCCTTTGTCGGAAGAGCCTGCGTCTCGAAGAACACAGAACGAGGCTTCACTACTTCACCATTTCCAGAGTCCCCAGTGCCACGGTCACTCAGCTGAAGCTCTACCGAGTCTCACCACGTGCCCCCCCCCATACACTGTGGAGCAGCCACTGAGGTGGAAGCCATCTTGTCAGGATCCAGAAAGTGCAGTGACAACGGCAAACCGACAGTCTCAGAGGCGCTTTTACAACCAACTGGAGATCTTAACACACACAGTGTAAGAAAAATAACCACAGAAGGTACCATATAAGCAGAGACATAACATTTTAAATACTTCCAAATATTTGGTTTGAAAGCATACATGGAGCATGTGGGCTTCCCACATCTTTTCCTGCCAAGTCTCAGTAAGGCTGACTACACTGCAGTCATCTCAAACAGCTGTGAGCACTCATCTTCAAATATTTGGTTTCAAAATACAGACCTATTTGTGCTGTACAACTCAGATGCCTGTGTGCTCCCACTATAGCTGTGCTGAAATAATCCTTCTCCATCAGGCTGCTGGCGAAAACATGGGTGAGAATTACTTCAAATAGACAGGGCAAAATGTTAGCCTCAAAGGCGGGAGCTGAGCTGTGCTGGTTTTTAAAGTTAATGAAGGAGAGGATGTGAAATGCTGAGTTCCTGATGGACAATAAAATGTGCTCCTCACTTACAACTGTGGGCTTCTCAGACTACATTTCCAGTTCAGCACACCGTTCTTGCAGGAACTCAAATATAAACTATCCAATCCACCTCTACCTCACTTGGGGTTATTGAAGGTCCAGGCCATAGAGGAAGATCTTAGTCCAGAAATAAGAGTGGATTAAAACATTTCCCCTTTCTGGTGTAATCAGCCTGTTCCCCAAGGCTGTATGTAAACTAGATACCTTGTTGTGGGTCTAGGCCTCTTAAGGCTTCACAGCACTACAACCTAACACCTTGTGGGCTGTAATGACAGGTGCACCCAATGGTTTTTCTCTTCCCAACAGACATCAGCTTTGGTTGGAAAAGCTCAGTTGACTGGGTTTACCTTAACTTCCAAGATGGAAGTCAATACAAGTACCTATCATTAGCCTACTGCTTCTCTCCAGGCTGTCACTCAAAAAAGATAAAAGATTATAAAACTCGGAAGACTCTATCTGCCATCCTACAAAATGGAATTCTTTCTTTACCCTGTTCTTTTTATTTTATTTATGCATATAGGTATGCGTGCATGTGTATCTGTGCCACACGTGTGCCTGCTACCCACAAAGGCCAGAAGAGAGCATACGATCCCCTGGAACTAGAGTTGAGATGGTTGTGAGTCACCAAGTGGGTGCTGGGAGCAGAGGCCAGGTCCTCTGGAAAAGCAGCTAGTGCTCTTAACCGCTGAGCTGTCTCTCCAGCCCTTGAAAGATTACAACTTAAGAAATACCTTGCAGTTTAGAGAACCAACTAGTGAAGGAACATTTTTTTCATTTCCCAACTTAGCACTCCTCTTTCGTGTCCTTGACTCCAGGTGGATGTGTACGCTCCTCCAACCTTACCTCTTTATGCACCTTCCAACTGTCTACCGTCACATTGAAGAGAGCTTTGAGGGCCTCGATGGCACAGTCTGTCTCCTGAGGTGGAAGAGGAGGTCCATTATGGTCTATGGCCGACTCGTACTCATCGGTCCACTTGATGCTAAAGGCACTTTCCAAGATCTGGGTTAGCAGCGGGAGTCCCTGGAGCTCATAGCGCAATTGTGACCTGATGTCAGTGTGCAAAAGTGACAAGAGGAAGAGCAAACGCAAGTCAAAGCACTTTATGTCATTGATAAATTTTCGGTCCTTGCACTTTCTCAGGAGGTTACAGAGCTTTGCAGCGAGATTCAGTTCCAGGCTGAGCTGTTGGGCCATCTGACTATTGAACACGATGTTACACAGACACTTTAACGATTCCACAATAACTGGGAACTCGGACACCTTTTCCAAAGAATCATCTGACTCGTGCAGCTTGGCTAGTCTCAGCAGTATTTGCATATTTTCCTTAGTTGTTACAGGGACTAAAATCTTTTTGTCTCTGGAGAGAATGCGGAGCACTTCCAGGCAGGACACTTGACACGTTGTTGGGACGTCCTTTACAAGGATTTTAAATATGCCTTCACAGAGTTTCTGAAAAACAAGAACAAGTATGCAAAAATCATTATCTGGCTGATATTATTTCAAACAATGTAGGCTCAAGATCTGGCTGTAAAAGGACTTTATTTTTTATATAAATCACAAAAACATCAGAACCAGAATGCAACTTCTGTTTGGTACACATCTTTCACTTCTACAGTATGGAAATTGAGGGCGAGGGAGGGCGAGGAGCTTGCACCAGGTGGATGGGTAGCACTGGAAGAGCTGAAGGATGCAGTCACTGCCTTCTTGGTCCATCGTTTTTCTTACTTTAAATCACTTTTTTTTTTTTGTCTTAAATCACTAAAGTATCTTCCATAACTTTAATCTTAGCAGGGCAGAGGGGAAAGAGGGCAAAACACAGCTGTGCTCCCAAGAGGTAAGGCTGTAACTGGAGAACCGGTCCACAGTTGTGTGCGTGCCCGTGGGGGCAAGAAGAGGACGTTGGCTCCCTAGGAGCTACAGGCAGTTGTGAGTACTGGGACCAAACTTTGGCTCCCTGGAAGGGCAGCAAGTGCTCTTAACGGCTGAGTTCTCTCTCCAGCCCTTATCAATTTTCAATTGCACTGCCAAATTTAATAACACTGCCTCAAAATTCTTTGTGAGCTTTCTTCTTAAACTGTAATCTGCATCTCTCAAACTTAATCTCATATAAAGACCAAGTGTTATCATTCTATTAAGACATATCTGTATTCCAATATTTTTTAGAAACAACAGACACAGCAGTGTTAAGATTTTTTTAAATTTTATTTTATGTGTATTAGTGTTTTGCCAAGGGTTTCTGATCCCCTGTAACTGGAGTTACAGACAGTTATGAGCTGCCACGTGGGTGCTGGGAATTGAACCCGGGTCCTCAGGAAGAGCCATCAGTGCTCTTAACCTAACTCTCTAGCACCAGTAAGATTTTTTTTTTAAAATTTTCGAGACAAGGTTTCTTTGGAGTTTTTGGAGCCTGTCCTGGAACTAGCTCTTGTAAACCAGGCTGGCTTTCGAACTCACGGAGATCCACCTACCTCTGCCTCCCAAGTGCTGGGATTAAAGGCGTGCGCCACCACTGCCCGGCGACCAATAAGATTTTTAAAATGAGGTTTCTATTAGCCTATCATTAGACTTTAGCTCTTCAAAAAGAAGCTACCTGGGGTCAAACATGATTTTGCCAAGACTCCCAGGTCATGTGCAGCATCCTAATACAGACTATTGATATAACTAAATAGAAATACTAATTCTAATGTAAACGTTTTCTAAAAGTAAGGAGGTTTACCAGACAAGCTTAAAAAAAACAAAACTATATAACCACGTCAACTCTACCCTTCGTCATGTGGTAGCACAGCTTTCTTTTAACGTCTTAATGTCACTGTTAAGGCAGTGTCAAGTGGGTGTCGTCCAGGGCTACAGCATGGCAGTTATTAGAGTCACACGGGGCAGGGAGCCGCTTCCCTTTCAGATCTACAGAGTTCACATGCACACTGTGCATGCTATTTCTCATGCGGTATGATCCTGGGGTAAAATCAAATAATCTTCACCACCACATAATTGTTTCAAGAAAGGAATGATCTGTCTTTTTGTACATGAAACCTGGAATACAGGACTGGAGAGACGGCTCAACATTGGCTGCTCTTGAGAGGCCCTGGCTTTGATTCCCAGAAACCACATGGAGGCTCACACCTCCCGGTAACACGTTTCCAGGGATACAATGCCTCTTCTGGCCTCTGTGGACATTGCTTGTACATGGTACAAGCATATGTACTAACAAAACACCCATACACATAATAAAAAAGAATAAAAAATAACTATGGAATTAAATAAGTATAAAATGTAACGTGTGGATGTGGTATAGTACACAGATATCTTTACCTTCTAAACTCAAAACAAAAACAACAAAAGTCTTCAGACACAAGAAAGAAGACAGCATGCAGGCGACTTAGAATAGCCAAGGCTACAAACAGACCAAACAGACTGGGAAACAGACCTAAGAAGAAAGTCTACCAAGTCAGAGAGGCCTACAGTGAATACTTTAAACCTAAAGGTCTACCGCACATCACCTGGACCAAAAGACAAGAGCTCTGTTTTCCGGCAGCTGTCAATCTAGTCTCTCCTGCGCGTGTCATCTCACGACGACACCTCACACAGTGACTGCAGACAGCTTTTTCCCCATCTTGTAACGCCAGTTCTTAGATGTCGACTTACTTTCTGAAAATACAAGTACTTAAGAACACGTAGAACTGGAGGGTGGCTTGGTGGTGCAAGTGCTTCTCGTGTAAACACGAGGATCAGAGCTTGGAGCCCTAGACTTCAACGCGTGTTGGGTAGGCATGGCAGCCTGCCTAGAATCCCAAAGGGGAGGGGGCAGAAACAGCATCGCTGGACCAACCTGCTTATTTCAACGAGTTGTACAGGTGAGCTCTGGAGTCAAACAAGAGTCCCTGTCTTAATAAGGAAGATGAGGGGTGACCAAGAAGACATGTGATATCAATCTTGGGTACACACACACACACACACACACACACACACACACACACACACACACACAGCCGACCTGCACACAAATGTGCATCCGTATCCAACACATACACACATGCAAACAGACTACAAACACACGAAAGAAAACGTATAAAAGTAAGAAGCAAGGGGTACTTAATAGATATACTATTTTACTGGACACAATAATTTCTACTCGAAGAATTTTAAAAGAAAACAATTGTGTACCACATTTGGGTCAGTCAGAAAAATTGAGTGTTTCTGTTCAAATCAAGAAAGGGACTAAAGACGCAGCCTTCTCTATGGCTCCATCTGACAGCACGGACGACTTTCACATTTCCATGACCCTCTTGTGTTTTTCTTTCATTCTGTCCTCCCAGTATTTACCGAGTTTGTAGTGGTACTGCAGACTGAACCAAGGGCTTTGTGAGGGGCACAAAAGTGCTCTATCACTGAGCTACAGAAGAATATTCAAATTGATTTTCCTCTTAGAACACACTGTAGGCCTACAAAGACCAAGCATAAGTCCCAGTAAGAAAAACTTAAGCATAAGTGTCCAACAGTTCTCCAGTGCTTACACATCGGCAGCCAACGAAGGAAACTGGAAACCAACCATGTGAGAGGCACATTACATGTTTAAGGTTGACTCTGGGCTCGAAAGCTGTTCATCTAACCAAGGCCACTACAACCAGAACAGGATGGTGTAGTTAGGAACAGGAGCAGGCATTTACGTGTCTGGGCTCAAATCCTGCCTGTGTTCACTCCTGTTATGAACTTGCTCCAGTCACTTTTCTTCTCTGGACAGTGCACTCATCTTTAATCTCACACGCATACAGCACTTAGAACAACAGCTGGCATGTGATAAAGATTTACCACGGGTCTCATGAGACAAAACATCCTACAGTCTCCACTTTGGCATGTAAGATCCTCTGATCCGCCTTTAACCTCTGTAAACATGTATTTGTGAGCGTGCACACTGGCAGAGATTGTAGGACAACTCTGGAAGTTGGTTCCTTTCCAGCATGTGAACATGTGAGTTCTGGGGAACAAACACATTTACGTACAGCATTCCTGCTGGCCTACCCTGTCTTTTGAGTTTTCTCTCATACTATTTGAACAAGGTATCCTCCGAGTCTGCAATTCTTCCTTCCCAAGAAATATCCTAGCCTCAATTTGTAGTTATTATCCTGTATTCAGTTCATCTGTCCTGGTTTTTCCTATGGTTTGCCTCAACAACACAAGGACTTGCTTTTATAAAATACAATGTACTGCAAAGCTGTGTGAATCAGGAAGGTCTTCCTTACTATCTGACGGTGCCATTAAGAAGTTCCTTAGGGGGAGCTGGAAAGATGGCTCAGAGGTTAAGAGCTTTGCCTGCTCTTCCAAAGGTCCTGAGTTCAATTCTCAGCAACCACATGGTGGCTCACAACCATCTGTAATGAGGTCTGGTGCCCTCTTCTGGCATGCAGGCATACACACAGACAGAATATTGTATACATAATAAATATTAAAAAAAGAAGTTCCTTAGGGTTCTAGCTGTATAATTAGACATGTTATTCAACTTACAACAGTTATGTTCTGAGCCTCAGTTTCCCACCTGCATAATGGGAATAATGTCAAAGCATCTGATAAGCGATGTCATGAAAGAGACATAAAAACAGTCCTTCAAGGTGACTTTCATTGTTTTATCTTCCTGTAACTGCTAACAGAGCAAGTGGAGCACAGGAAACATCCACAAGACTCATGGAAGCTCCCAAGCTGCAAACATTAGCATCTTAATAAACATCATTTAATGCTTCTTTCGAGGAAGGAGAAAGCAGCAGAGACTTTTGCTGCCGTGAACAAAGACTTTCACACAGGAAACTTTTCCAGGAGGCTTAGATTACTTAGATGGGTATGTTGTTTAAAATAGAAACATTTTTAAAAATGACAAGAAGTTGAGCAGAGGTATGGACCAGGAGGAATTAGGTAAAGAAATGAGTGTGATCAAATACATTGCATGAACGTGTAAACTTTTCAAAACCATAATAATAAAAGTAATACAACCATACTATGTTCTATATACCAGAAAAAGGGCTTTACCCTGAGTCAAGTGATTTGAATTTTAATAATATGCATATTATTTTAACAAACAATTATAGTTATGCATACCTAATTTTGTTTCCTGACATTAAAAAACAACTTATTTTCTCAACTGCTACAGGGTTCTTATATAAGCACAATTTTAAAAAAGATTTATTTTTACTTCATGTGTATGAGTATCTTGCCTACATGTATGTGTGTGCATCAAATACATGCTTGGTACCCTCAGGGGCCAGAGAACAGCACTAGATGCCCTGGAAACGGACTTACAGACAGGGATGGAGTATCCATGTGGACACTAGGAACTGAACTTGGGTCCTCTGAAAGAGCGACATGCACCCTTGACTGCTGGGCCTTCACGAGCACAGCTTCAAATGGACATGCAGAATGCAATTCATGCTGTCACTGCGGCTTTAGCATGAAATGCAGCCGGTCCAGAAAAACCAATGCATACCCAGCTTGGCAATGGCCGGCTTTCTTGTGGATCTGCAGAACTAAGGTGAGCTTTGGCTTCAGCTGTGAAACAAGGAAAATAAACTCCGAAGCGAACGGGAACATTCAAGTGATCTATTATCATCTGTGCACTCCCAGGAAGTGACCTCTAAAACGATTTTAAAAGCAAATTTCAAGTTTTAAACATTAAAAAAAAAAAACCTTTGTTTAAAACCTGATTTCACAGTCTACATGCAAACCCAAGAGAGGCTTTCAGAAAACACTTCTGAAACCATATCAATTGGGTGACTGCCCACTCACAGCCTGCTTCTAGACCACAGAGAAAGGTGAGGACAGAAACTGAGAGAGGTATAGAAGTTGAGAGTCTTCACTTAGCAATCAATCTTCACAGTAGGTTAATGTTGCTGGGGCAACTAAGAATAGTTATTCCTCTTAGTGGTTAATTGTGATTGTACTTCACAGAAGTACTGTGCTCCAGCACTGAGGAGAAAGTGAACACTATAAAGCCCTCAGTCCTTACCAACCATCTCTGAGGCACTGTTAGAGATGAGCATCTTGTCTTTGGTAAAGCTGTCTGAGTATATAACAAGGAACTAACACTAACGGGGATCCAGAGCATCAGACAGATGAAGCTTGGTAAGGGTGCTGATGCAGACTCCATCATTAGACCCTGAGGTAGAAATGGAGAGCTGCCCACGAACAAATCCATCTTCCCTTTCCTAGGTAGTAACCCCATGCTGCCTGGCTATACCACCTTTGCCAGCTATTCAGAAACAAAGCCACAGAGATCCTATGATGCAGGGTCATTATGTGCTATTTAAGACAGTGGCTTTGGCTTTTTTACTTTCTTGTTCAATTCTACAGTAAAACCTAGAAAAGGCAGCCTGGTCTAGGCCAGGACTTTGCTCAGACAGTGAAGTCTTGACAACTGGAAGGAAAAGAGCAAGCCCCCCCCCAAATCAATCCACAGAGCACAGCTATTAGCATGCCTAGACAGTCACCTCAGAACTGTTACCTTAATTCCTTAGACCACTTGTATCTTGTTCTTTGTCATTTTAAATGTATTGATTCTTTTGTTACAATTTAGTTACCACCTGAAGAGAATGCACGTTTGATTTTTTTTCTCTTTTTCTTTTTTCTGAGACAGGGTTTTTCTGTAGCTTTAGAGCCTGTCCGGGAACTAGCTCTTATAGACCAGGCTGGCCTCGAACTCATAGAGATCCACCTGCCTCAGGCTCCCGAGTGCTGGGATTAAAGGCGTGCGCCACCACTGCCCAGCCCAGAATACACGTTTGAAATAAGGGTCTCACACATGCTCTTTCCACGATCTTCTATGCCAGTAATTTGTACATATAGATTTTATGGTCCACTGCAAAGTCTAGTCATTATTTTTTCTATTTAATACCAAAAGACAGGCTAGTTCTACCATGGCTAGTTTGAACATTCACTTGTTCCTCTCTTTAGCCACAGTCAAGGTTTCCCGAAGTGTCTACTTTATAAATCCCAGGTGGTGAGGAGAGACAATAGCAAAGGTCTAAGGGATTTAGAGTCAAGTGGAGAGTTATAGGAAATATAAGCTATGTTAACACAGTGAGCACCAGAAGTTTCTTGTATTACTGACAATTTGGGTTAGAAAAATTCTCTGTTTGGAAGCTGCTTTGTGTTTCAGGTCATTCACAGGAACTCTCAGTTTCTACAGGATGTTAGTAACGCGCCAGCAGGGCCACCAAATCGTCGCAGGAAAAAGTCTACAGAAACTGTCAACAGTTCCCTCATTGAGAAACACTGATCAACCACCTAGCAGACCTGAGTAAGATTTCAAGGTACTGTCTGTCTCTGTGTGTGTGTTTGGGGGGGGGGGGTGGACAAAGGCAAAATTCTGAGGCTGAGCAGATCACAGGCTGGTGAAGAAAGCAGAAAATAAACCGTTAAAATATTATGAATCATTATAACGGAGGGTGGCAAGAGGCTCTACGTAGCTGGAGAAACGTCAGCCTGGTTCTCAATGCGAGGAACCGCTAATGCATGGCGCAGAGAACAGTACAGGCAGAGCCAGGTGTGCCTGCAGTGCTGGAAGCCCACGCAGTGAGACTAGGGGCAGGCTGCTGTGGATGAAACTCAAGGAACTGGCCATGTGGAGTCTTACAGACTTAGCTCAACTACTATGAAAAGTCACCAAAGAGCTTAAGTAAAGAAGAGCCAAACCCAGCTAAAATTTTAAAAACCAAACCAAACCAAGCTGGCTGTCTAGTGAGCAGAGACTAGAGATGAGTGAGCAGAGCTTCACCTGGAGTGGTGGCAGGGGACTGACAGGACTTGCTGTGCGGGAGAGGATTTCTGGCTTCATCAACACACAAAGAAAGGGATGACTAGGGAAAGGACAGGCTTGGGAAACTCTAGATAAGGTCATAATACGTCTGAAATGCTTATAAAAATGTCAAGTAGGAAGCTGAGTGTATGTGGTAGAGCTGTCAGCAGCCATCGAAGCTATGCTTTCTGTATGGGTGGGAACATTGCACTTATGACTGGCTTAGACTGCATGGAGAAAAACAGAAAGAAAGAAAAAAAAAAAAAGAAAAGGTACAAGAGCCCTGGAGAAGCCAACACCATGACTGGCCTTTAAGAGGAAATTTAGAAGTGTGGGTGTTCTGGGAGACAGAAGAAAGCGTTTTATGGAGGAATGCTCCGCTGTTCCAAATGCAGACAGCTGATCGCTAGGACCCTGATAAAGACGTTTCTAAAGTAGACCTAGAAGCAGAAAAGTGGACAGCAGAGCTCTCAAGACACAGAAGAGAAATGTGGAGTATGCAGAGCGACCGTCTGGTGGAGAGACACTGTCTTCCTTTTCTTTGTAAAGAGACAGACTATGCTGTCTGTGACGAGGATGGAGAGCGAACTTACTCCAAAGGGTGCTAACGGGAGGACAGTTAGAAAGGGAGACTGGAAGAGAGCGATGCCAAGAGCTTCCCTAGTGTTGAAAGGGACAGCCTGGCCGCAGACAACAGTGCCAAGGGCAGACTTTTCTGTCATAGTCCCACAGTGGTCAAATCATATAAAACACAAGCCAGCTCAATAGCTAGAGAGAGCTCAGAGCGCCTGTAATGACCTTTCTAAAACTTATATTCAATTTCTAGTGTCACAAAATCCTCGGGGTGGGCCCAGTAACTTGTATCTATAGGAACCTCTCTGCCTTCTCATTTTATATATTTAGAGTCTTCTCAACTGCTCACCTTGCTAGTCCTATCTTCAAAACAACACCATCTTTTCACCATCTCAAAGCAGGAAGTAATCTCTTGCAGCTTTAGGTCCAGAGAACTTAATCTCTATGGCTGCAGAACTGAACACTGCTGCCTTTGAACTCTGTGGAGACTTATTTCTCGTATCAACCTGGAAAGAGGTGGGCTCTGTAATGTATCTCTGCTCTTCCCTCAGTGTGTCTGATGCACTGAACATCTGCGCGCACACACACACACACACACACACACACACACACGCACGCACTGGGAGCTCCCAACACTGAACAGGGCACTAAAGCTCTGGTTTCAGCTCCAGCGCCGTGACTGCAGGTACAATGGCAAGCTCTCACTTCCTCATCTGTCAAGGACATCATGGCGTGGGCCACTGGGAGAATGAAAGGAGATGACATGTATGTGACACTTGTCATATACAAGAAATAAAGCCAAAACGGAGTTCCCAACATTAAACACCACTGTGTACTAGACTAGGACGGCCAGGGGAAACGGTGTGATTTTCCCCACTCTTAGACAGAGCTCAGGCTTAGACACAGGCCTACAATCCTCACCTTTTCTTTTTTAATATTTCTGCTCTTCTACTACAGCGTACTGAAATAAGCTCCATTTACAGTCTGCCATGTTCTCCTCAATGAACATGGACTTTCCCCATCCTGACCACCTTGCTACTTCATCTGGATTCACTGGAATCAACCAGTACCGCTCGAGGGACAGGATAGGATCCTAATCTTAAAATCCACTGTACGTTCATCTGGTGGCCCCGTGTCAGAGTCCACAACGATACTAAAATACTGGGATGTGGGAGGCACGTGTTAAATATGCATTACAAATTACAACACAAAAGTCAGAGGAATTTTTAAAGTAAAGAGATGTTCTACTTTAAAAGGAATTTTTATAGTCAAAGCGAACTGCCTTGGATGATGTCTTTCTGGCCAGTCAAGGTTATGCCCACTCTCCACCAGACGTCAGTGGATATATATTCCACAGGGATCTAATTTTAGTCCTTAACCGGAACTGAAGGTCAGCCACCTGAACATGATAGCTCTCAACTTTGGCCCTCTGTATACAGCGAGTGAGCAAAAGCAAGAAAGGAGGAGGGACAGACATGATGGGAGGGAAGAAAGGGGAGGGAGGAAAGGAGGAGGGAAGAGAAGGGGAGAGCTGGAGGGAGGAGGGAAGGGGGAGAAAGAGAGGTGGAGGGAGGGAAGGGGAGGGAGGAGAGGGGATGAGGTAGAGGGAGGAAAGGGCACAGTGAGGTAGAGGAAGGGAGGGGGAGGGAAGAAAGGAGGGGAGGGGGAGGGAGGGAGGCAAGATG
>JAQHUG010000261.1:1386788-1400081 GCA_028555095.1 Dicrostonyx torquatus | reverse complement strand
AGAAAGGAAGGAAGGATCAGAACCGCAGAGAGAGACATCACTCTGGAAAAGAGCCTCGCTCCCTCTCACCTACTAATTGTGACTTCAAGCGCGTCACCCACCTGCTCCTCTTGTGAGACCAGCACTTAGCTAAGGGGCGACTGTGAGGGCCGACAGCTATGGCACATAACCACCAGCTCACCGCCTGGCAGGTAGTGAACAGCATGTATCAGGACGCTGCTGCTGCTGCTGCTAATGATATTAACAAAACATTAACTGGAAGGGGGAAGAGTGTCATGGTTCCCCTGAAATGACAGCCACGGTGTACTCCCCGTACTCCCCGCTCTGTAGCATTAGCAGAGGGGATGAGTAGAAGAACTGTCTTGTTTGCATAAGGAGTGGTGGTCACACAAGAGTGCAGAACTACGCACGTTAGCCAGAAATGCTCTCCCGAATCCCAGCCGACTTCAGACACTCCCCACCCTCTCCACCGCCTCCCTAACCCATCTCACTGTCCACACTGACCTACACAACTGGAAGCCACCGCTCTGGTAGTTCTGCTTTGTATCTTTGCAGAAACAGGTTTTGAAACAAAATGAGCTACAGACATGTTGGGAGGGAGGCAATTTGAGTGTGAGAAACAGTTAAAGGAAGACAAGAGGTTGAGAGAGGGTCATCTAAGGAAACCTCAGACGCTACTCAAACCTGGATCAAACCAACTGAAACAGGTGACATGAGAGAGAAGGGCAGGATGCACAACCTTACATCTGACATGGCACAGGCTGCAGGTGACCGGGGAGGTGGAGGGTGCAATAGGAACCACATTCTGGAAGAGTGTTTTGGGCAGCAGTGCATAGGCAGCTCAGGGCGAGCAAGAGTGAGGCAGAAAGCCATGTGAGGATGGGGGCGTCCCAAGTCAGTATAATGCGGGACCGTTCGACACAAACCTATGAAGGGAAAGTGACCTGCCAACACATACTAGAAGCCACACAAATATTTACCCCATTTGACCCGGAACTCCTACTCCTATGCGTTTATTTTAATGAAGTCATGCAAAGTGAGAGAAAAATTATCTGTGTTAGCACATTCATGACGACTGTTTTCCAATATAGTGAAAGAGGCAAGCTGAACATACAACCCTGAAAAACTGTGTATGTCAAAAAATTCTACTGAACATATCATATCCATCTCGTAAAACACTATGCAGCCACTAAAAGAAAGGTGACTCACTGGAGTTCCTTTATAATAAAGAATCTCAAGAATAAATGAGCACGGGAGGAAAGAAGGGAAGGGGAGAGGAGGTAGTGAGTCTGAGGCTATTCTTAGGCATCCACAGACCCAGGGTTCACTGAACCCTAACATTAAAGGTAAGGAGGTAGCAGGCTAATGCTCCAAGTAAAAGTTCCCTATAAATGAAAACAATTATACTTAGAAACCAAGAAAGCTTGGCTTTTGCCATTCTACATAAAATATTAATTCTGTAAATTATTTGGAATAAATGTGTCTAGTTGTTAAAACTTAATACTTCTCCTTAATGTGTTTTTTAGCATTTATAAGGAGAGGACAGTTAAAAAAAAAAAAGCAATTCTTAGAAAGATACTCAGTAAGTTACAAAAATATCTAAGTATTTCCTACATAGAATTATTTTTTTAGGTGAGAATTCAGAATAGTAGCAAAAGCCAAATTTTACTTTTCTGTTGTTTTTTCACAGCAAAACTGATCAAAATAAAAATAATAAATTTAAATAATAATAAAAGCAGCATTTTAAAAAAATGTTTTCAAAGGCTCCATCTAGTCAACATGAAAGTTTAATTTAATTAGAAAATAAACTAGCATGGAAGGCACTACAAATTAAACTCTGAATGGATCAAGTTATTTAGAAACTCAACCCAAAGATCACTGTACCCAGCAGATTCTGGATTTATATGCAGCTTCAGTCACCCAAGCTAGACCAGACCCAACACTCTACACCTCTCCTTCCAACACTCTTTAAAGACTTTAATTCTCTGAGGCAGGGCTTTCTGAGTGTCTCAGGCTGGTCTTTAGCTCCCCTTTCTAAAGCTCAAACGGCGGGAAGAGAACTAGCATCCAGGTTCGCACGCCTCTCTAGAGCTGTTAGCCAACCGACATAGGCTTCTTATACACTTGACTTCCAGAACAGGAGCACTGTTCAACTTAACGACCACAAACTAGAACGTCTCCGTGACACACCAGACTCGGGACTGCAGGCTTTATCACCTAGGAGAGCCCCCCCAAACTGAGCCATCAGCTAACCTCAAATCTGAGTCCAGTCCGACTGCGCACTACGGGCAGCCCTGGTCAGGCTGCACTCTACAATCCATACGGTTTCCTTATGTTTTTCTATGTTGTAACTGGCACCGTGCACATGGTAGGTATTTATTCAATAAATGGCCACTACTGTTGTCAGCATGGTCTCTGCTAAACCCTGATCTACTAGAGAATGAATCCGGGGTTAACACGCTGATGTCTACAGGTACACCCAAAAAGACTACGTTTTGGGAGTCAAACAGACTGCGAGACAATTTGGAAATAAGTACAATGTGTAACAAGGATATCTCTATGCAAAAACCTAGGCAAGCCCAAAGCAAAAAAGCCCAAAGCTCAGCCTCAAGAATGGAAAGCAAAACATCCGCCTCCATGGTCCAGGGCATTTAAATCCCCATTCAAATGCAGGGGCTGCGTTTCTAGAACCGTGTCCATGTGAGCTTTCTGTCAGTCTCCTTCTCCGAGCACATACAGGATGGGCTCGCCCCAGCAGTCCTCCCTCCTTCCCTGTTCCCAGCTCTTGGAGAACTGCTGAATGAGTGACAGCATCTTAAGTAGCTTGGTCATCATCATCTGGCCATAGTTCCAAAAAATGGAATCCTGCTGGAGATGATAAGGGACAGTGAGATGCCCAGGTGGCCTCTATGGCTTGTCATCTCTGGGTTTAACGGTCACAGTTAATCAAATCAGTTTCTTCAGTTTCTAGTTTTTGGTTTTATGGTTTTTTGGGTTTTTTTTTTTTTTTTTGAGACAAAGTTTCTCTGTAGCTTTGGAGCCTGTCCTGGAACTAGCTCTTGTAGACCAGGCTGGTCTCGAGCTCACAGAGATCCGCCTGCCTCTGCCTCCTGAGTGCTGGGATTAACGGTCCGCCTGGCTACTTTCTTCACCTATTAAGTGGCAGGTGTGGCTCTTTCAGTGCAATGACAGAGCATATTCTTACTAGCAAGACCGGGGCTCAACGTCCAGCAGCACCCCAACACCCCTTTAGTCCTAACACTTGGAAAGCAGAGGCAGGCGGATCTCCTCGTTTGAGGCCAGCCTGATCTCCAGAGGGAGTTCCAGGACAGCCAGGGCTACACAGAGAAGCCTGGTCTGGGAAAACAAACAACAACAAAATCAAGATGTTACAATGAGAGCCCCCCGACAGTGGAGGTAATGGTGGTAAACAGCCTCTCTACTAAACCTGTTGCCGGAAAAGACCCCGAAGGATGACCAAGAGCTTAGACAGTCCCAACTATAGCAACATATCTCAAAATAAACAGTTCATTCTGCAACTGACGGAGAGAGCTGAGGGCTCAACAGTTGGGAAGAAAGTAGCATACTGCTCCTGAAAATAAAACAAAACCTTCCAGAGAAAGGCGACACAGCCCTGCAAAAGTGACCTGGGTTAGGAATCTAAGGACCACACCTGCCACTTCCTAGCCATGTGCTCTTGAGCCTGTACGCAATCACCCTGTCATTCTGGACCTCTGTCTCCTATTTAAAGAAATATGAAGATACTTCTACCCCTCTTATAACTTTTAATATAAGGGAATTGTGTGTGTAAATTCTTAGGAAATACACAGTACCTACAAGACACTCAGTAAATGTTAATAGGTAAACTTAGGAGTGAGAAACAGCAACTCCTTTGCGGGGAGTGGGGGGTGGTTCAAGACAGGGTTTCTCTGTGTAGCTCTAGCTGTCCTGGAACTGGCTCTGTAGACCAGGCTGGCCTTGAACTCAGAGATCCACCTCCCTCTGCCTCCCAGGTACTAGGAATAAAGAACTGCATCATTACTACCCAAGAAACAGCCACTCTTAATGTAAAGAAGTGTTTTCCTATTCTGAAGCAACTTCCCCTTGACAAACAGCTAAGTTTTTCTTCGTCCTGGGATAGAGCTCTCTCTAAGATAGCAAAGGTCGGTGAATGAAGCAAGGATGTTTGGAAATGAATGTCTGTGCTACAGTAGAGACCAGGTGTATTCGGAAACACACAGCAAAGGCTGCTCTGAACAGTGAGAGACACCCCACGATGACAACACTGGAAGGTGCCACGGCTAAGATAAAGAGTGGGGAGGTCCCCAAGATCTTACTGTGTTCCATGCTTCACTGAAAGCAAGGAGCCGTGGGCTACTTCAGCAACAGGCCCTGTTCTAAGTGCTTTCCACGTAGAGCCCATTCAGTCCTGACCAAAGCCCCAGCACACGGGCGCTCCTCTTCTCATTTGACAGAGGAACAGAGAGCGCAGCAGAGTTAAGCAACTCGTACTTGACCACATAAATTGTAAACTGAGGATCAGCATCCTGGGAGCTTGGCTCCAGAGTCGGCACTCTGGCCACACGACCTCATGAAGGATGCAGATTTTCAATTCCTCATAACTGAACGGGAAAGACGTCGTAGACACACTGTGCTCAATGAATCTAATGCATGGTAAATAAGAAGAATGGTGCTTTAATCCCTGCCCTTATGGACAAGGCAGCTGGGGCTCAGGCTGGAACTAACTTATCCACAATCATGAACTATTAGCAGCAGATGTGAGATCAGAACCAAGGTCCACCTGATGCCAGACCCCATCTTCTTTCTGCTACACTTGCAGTGACCAACTTATTATAACAGGGTAACATCAAGAGCCCTCCTCCTCCAGCCAATGAACATCGTCCGTTCCTCTTCTGCTTGGGCTCCTCATTGCCCCACAATAACTTCTTACTCTAAAAAATTTTCAAATCCATTTTTCCAGAGAAGAAAACTGAAGGGCATGATATCTCTCCATCTACTTTCTCGGGGTGGGCCCATCCACCATAAATCTGGACAGTGTATTCCTATTCTTCTTGCCTGGCTACTGATATCACAGATCAGCTTCCTATTCGTGTCCCCACAGTTTCTCCCTGTGAGGGACGGCGCTGCAATGCAACACAACGGTCACCTGTTTTCTCTGTGTTCCACTGAGCCCAGCTGTCCTCTTCCTTCCACAACTAACGGCAGCTATGAGTGCTGTCTTGCTAACAGAGCTAACCAGAACGCTCCCGGGCCGGGCTTGGCCACAGGGTGTCTGGGAACGCTCTGAAGCACTTCAGGACATCGCCTTAACACTGACAACATTTACAGGATGAGAGGGGAAGCTAAGCTCAGGCAAGCCGTGGCCATGAGAGACAGGAAGAAACCAACCTGAAGGGAGATCAAGGAGAGGAAGGGATAAGCTTAGAGGAAGCAAACAAACATG
The DNA here is from genome assembly GCA_028555095.1 of Dicrostonyx torquatus. Lineage (NCBI taxonomy): Eukaryota > Metazoa > Chordata > Mammalia > Rodentia > Cricetidae > Dicrostonyx > Dicrostonyx torquatus. Next base: position 1,394,617 of record JAQHUG010000261.1, on the reverse strand, counting down.
GGAGCTAATTGCTTTAGCCACAAAAACAGTGACTACTAGATTAAGATCCCAGTGCAGGTTTTTCCTCCTCCCTTCCCTGTAAAAGAAAGTCCCTATTATTGTTGGGTATCTGGTATACAGTAAGTGCTAAATAAACATGTGTCAACTCAACACAATCGCCAAATTATTACACTTCCTTTTGGAAATCAGCTTGTGGCTCCCCCATATCTTCTCTGGAAAGCAATAATAAATCAAGTTAAAATAATACAATCTACGAAATATGTACACCTACGCATGAAATGAGTTTCTCCTAAATTAGGCAGATATGCTTAACACGGAAGCGTATCGGAAGAGGTGAAGGGGCTAAGACGTGACAAGAAGACAGCCCCTGGATGCTCCCAAAGAAGGGAGCGCAGCAGAAACAGGCCCTGGACTGGAGTTGGACAGCCAGACTCAAATCTCTCTTCCATTTGCCATCGGCGGTGTGAATCTGGGGCTAGTTATCATCCTAAACTTTACCGTATGCGAAATGAGGGCTCTCCTCACTAGGTTGTTGGGGAGATTAAGTGGGAACGAAGGGTCTTTTCGAAGTATGTCTCCTCTTGGGGTGTTTTCTACTGAGGGCAGAAAGGGCACATGGGCAGTTAGTTCGCTGCTGTAAAGGATAAAGGGCAGCAGTGGACCCAGACCGGGAGGTGAGGAGGGGCTGATAACTAGGAAGGGAACCATGAGGAATAAGGTGACCGTTACCTAGGGTGCACCCTGGTGCTGGGTGCGTTTCCACAGAAGAGAGGCATCAAACATCCTCACACAAGCCTAGTCCCCTAAAGAGACTAAAGGAGCCAGGTAGGCCACTTACTCAGGGAAAGGTGCTCAAGGAAAAGACAGGGAGAGCTAACGGTTCTTGAGGAAGACTCTCCAGAGAAGGAAGTGGTATTTACAACAAGATACCATTTCCCGGTAAACTGGAAGAACAATGAATGGAGAGTAGGAAGACCTAGGTGGGAAGACTCTGGCTCCCAAGAATGACCTTGGACTAGTTACTTTAACCCACCTAGAGACCCCGCTGCAAAGAACAGAGAATACCTCGCAGGACCGCTGTCAAGATTAAATGAGATAATGAATAAGAAAGCTGTTAAGGCGACACAAATAACAGGTATTATGAGAGGTAGGATTTTCCACCCACTTACAACACATGTCCATGACCTTGGGCGTGATTTCAGTCCTTCGCACCTCGCTTTCCTCATCTATAAAATGGGAAGGATGAAACCATCTACCCTATAAACGCTCTGAGGATCAAAGGGGCTCCCACATAAGACATCAACGCCTGGAGAAACCATACAGTGTATTGGTAGATAAAGAGCTGCCATGGCTGCTGGTATGTCAAGGGCCGTGTTTATGCAGAGAAGCATGTGTTTTTACAGTATACAGGTGAGAGAGCCTCGCATGCATTTTATGCATCCACGAGTGGAGCAATGGACAAATGCGCATCTATGGATTCTGGGGGTGTGACTTGCACGCTGAGGAAGACCACAGGACAGGCTGCTGGGCCAGGAATCGGAGGAGTGGGCGCTACGGTGGAGGGAGGGGGTATGCAGGATGCACGGGTGGAAAAGGTTGGGGGCACAAACACGCATGCCCAAGCCGGAAACGTTTTCGGGGGAGAGCAATGCGCATCCCCGGAATGAGGGGGTTGGGGGGGGGAAGGATGCGAAGTGCGAGCCCCGAGGGCGGCCCGGGGCGAGACAGCAAACGCCCGGGGCCAGAGCTCTTTACCTTGTCGCTGTAATCCCTCAGGACCCGCTCGATAGCCCCCGCCTCGCCGGCCCGGACGATGTAGAGGGCGCGCTCTTCATCCATGGCCGCAGGTGCGGGGGAGCCGCGGCCACTGTGCGCGCCCCAGCCGCTGCCTCCCAGGTAAACGCCTCGCGCCCCCGCTACCTCGCTCCTTCCCAGCTTCCTTCCTTCCCTCCTTCCCTCCCTCCCTCCAGTCACCAACCCGCCAGCCTCCGCCCGGGCAGGCCGTACGTCACCGCCCCTCAACTTTCACCCCGAGACGTCACCGCTCCCCCAGCAACCGGCGCCTCGAGGCCTCCCCCTGCAAGGCCCAGGGTTTAATGGAGGCCTGACGAGCCGCCAGCGACGGGGTCAGGCCCTGCCCCTGCCTACTCTCATCGGTCTACCAGCCTTGGAGAAGAGTTTAGCTTCGGAGTGGTCTTTCACCAGCAGAACTGTCCCTCCTGACACTCTATGAATCATTCCCCTTAGCGGACAAGAACTGGCGGGCAGTTCCCCACCCATCTGCGAGTCCACGGCTACTGAACTACAATTCCCGGTGTGCAACGGGGTCATCCCATGCAGTCATCTGAGTTAGTCGTGAGCCGAATAGCATGCCGGGATTTGTAGTCATCCACCGGGAAAGACTGCCCACGAAGGGCATGCTGGAAATTGTAGTCCTTTGAACACCGGAAACCAGAGTCCTGCGACTGCCCGGGGCTAGAGGCGGAGGAACCGTTAGTGGGAGGGTCTAAACTGTGTTAAACTGGATTTTTTTTTTTTTTCCTTTGCTGACCTGCACCAGACGTGGCTGGTTGGACTGACTAGCGACGGCGGAACTGCCGGCCCCTGGTGGGAGCTGTCAAGCGCCAGTTGAGTTCCCTCTATGCCCAGTTAGCGGTTTCAGTGAATGCAATTCTCACCCGGTTGCGGCTGTGTTATGCACTAGGCTGCAGCAACGTGGGAAATTGAAGACAGTTCTGTGTGGAACCCAAACTGATTAAGCAGTTTGGCCTAAGTCCCAGGGATCAGTAAATGAGAAAGTCAAGATTTGAATCCAAGTCTTTCCCAAAAGTGGCCACCCACCAACCCGAGTAGCAGTGGAGCCAGTGAGGATGAGGGAAGGAGGCGCATGCTTGCCAAGTGTTAATTCTGTGCCCGGCGCTCACACTTCACACTTCGCTTAATTCCTCAAAAATTCTCAACAAATATTTGAGAACTTGGGCATTTCTGAGCATTATCCAGTACAGTCTGGACACAGTGACCCTCAAAGCGAGTTTCAACCTCACTTACGCCGTCCGTCCTCGTGAACGTCACCATGAACGGGGCCCTGCTGTTCTTATCTGAAAATGATCAGTCTTGAAAAATTAAAATGCATAGTTTTAAAAGGAGTTGGAGCGTGATCTGTGCTACCAGGCTTTTTCATAGGAAATAGCTGCATTCTGAAAGAAATTTCTAAGCGTTTTATCTCCCAAGTAATCATCTTTGGTGCCTTCCCTGTTGGCTTCTTCAGCTTTGCTGAAGAGGAAGAAGAGCTGGCAAATGGTTATTCATTTTATTGGGTTTCCATTATAAATTGGGAATATTGGGAATTTGGAGCTAGACAACATAAAAGCTGGGCCCACGGAGCTTAGATTTCCTGCGGATTTTACTTTAAGTGGAGCCAGCATTTTATTGTACATGCAGTTGAACCAATCATGAAAGAGCAGGAGATTGTTGACCTTTTGTTACCGAGACAAATGCTGAAGCCGATCAGAAAAGAAAAAGATTTGCTTTGGTCCATATAAAACATAATGTGATTTATGTCTGCATTGCCTGTGGCCAGGCGGTGCCTCATGACTCCCTGGCAATATGACAGAGAAAGCTGCTCACCTCATGGCCACTGGAAAGCAAAGACCCAGAAAGGAGCTAGGGCCCAATATTCCCCCGACAGCATGCTGCTGTGGACCTAACTCTTCCCACCTCCCAGCAGTGCCATGGATTGGGGACCAAGTCTTTAATAAATGGGCCCAGATATTTCAGATGCAAAGTATGTAAAAGGACAGGTGCTGTGTCTGTAATAAATAAGATCAGAAAGATTTTAATCTGACTCTCCAAAGAGACTTCTTCTAAGAAAGGACATGAAAATTACAATCCTAAGATTAAAATAGAGAGCGCTTCTTTCCCTTTACAGACTTATACTACCCATGATTTAAACGGGTCCTTGAGATGAAACCTAACGGATCATTGATAAAGGATTGTTTCCATTTTGTAGAGAAGAGGCCCAGGTGACTTAACAAACAAACTGGAAATGCAGCTGAATGTTGCCCAGCACTTGCCAAAGTCCTGTTTGGGTAATTATATATTTGGGAATGTCTTAGTTGGGGTTTCTATTGATGCCATGAAACAACATGAACAAAAAACAAGTTGGAGAGGAGAGAGTTTATTTGGTTTTACACTTCCCAAAGGAAGTCAGGCTAGGAACTCAGACAGGACAGGAACCTGGAGGCAGGAGCTGATGCAGAGGCCATGGAGGGGTGCTGCTTACTGGTTTGCTTCCCATGGCTTGCTCAGTCTGCTTTCTTATAGAACCCAGAAACACCTACCCAGGGATGGCACCATCCTCAATGGGCTGGGCACTCCCCCTTGGATCACTAATTTTAAAAAATGCCCTAGAGCTGGATCTCATGAAGGCATTTTCTCAATTAAGGTTTCTTCTCTAATGACTCTAGCTTGTGTCAAGTAGGCATAAAACCAATCAGTAGAGGGGTCAAAGGTCTCCAGAAGAGAAGGACTATAACAAGAAGAAAGTATCCCAGTAAAGATATTTTAAAAAAAAAAATAAGGGCAGCCGGGTGGTGGTGGCGCACGCCTTTAATCCCAGCACTCGGGAGGCAGAGGCAGGCGGATCTCTGTGAGTTCGAGACCAGCCTGGTCTACAAGAGCTAGTTCCAGTGCAGGCTGCAAAGCCACAGAGAAACCCTGTCTCGAAAAAGAAGAGGGGTGGCTCCTACACACTCTGAAATGTCAGTTTGGCAGAAATAGGCTATTTGTTTAGGCTCCAGTTCTGTATTTCTAAGGAGAAATAGAAAAAAAAGTGCACTTGTATGAATTAATAGCTTGGGATTTTGTATTTTAATAATTTTAATTAAGTATTTATATTCTGATTTTATGAATCAAAGTAACTTTGACTCTAACTCAAGTTGTTCTTTATTCACTGACAAGACTCTAGTCCCAGAAAAAAAAAATGAAGTGGCTTGTCCAAAGTCAACAGTCAAAGCAAACTCTTGGGACAGAGCCCCGAGCAGACCATTACATTACTCCACCTCCCGAGATACTGGTTATGTGATCCTTTCAGTGGCTGCAAACGCTGGTCTATCACTAAATCTAGCTTCGCTTACTAGATAGGTGGCATGGAGCCAAGGAATTAGGATTTAGAACTCGCGTTATCAAAGCAACACTTAAGAACCATCACTTTGGAGAGACACTAGCACAGTGCAAATCTATGCATAGAGCTTTGCGACCCTCACAACACTCCCACACAAACCATCTGACATAACCTAGAAAGTGTAGGGTTGATGAGCTTACTCACAGGCGCACAGATCTGCTGTTTTAGCTAAGGGATGGATGGGCTCTGTTCTGATATCCAGATGCCATGGCCTGTGAGTTAGGACCAATGAAAAAGCCTACAGACAGACACTAGTCATTTATTTATTCATTTTGGACTTTGATGTATCTTACCGTAGGATTTCCTACATAGCAGCAGGGTATTTGGACTGCGCCACCCTGAAAGTCTTTAAAGGGGCTCCTGGCACGGATGACCCTTAAAAACCACTCCAAATGTACTCCTTTGGACATTTTCCTTAGGGGCAGAAATTTAGAAACTAAACAGCTCAGGATGGTAACCGTAGTTCCAGGACAGGAGTTCTGAAAATTCCAGTCATTCAAGATAGGACCTGTCACTTGGCAGCTACCCGTGTGGGGCAGCTAATCGGCTGCTTTTCACCCGGTGTCTTCAGTTTTTGATCCAGGATTGACCTGGATCTTATTTTAGATCTTGTTTTTTGTTGTTGTTGTTGTTGTTTGGTTTTTTTCAAGACAGGGTTTCTCTGTGGCTTTGGAGCCTGCACTGGAACTAGCTCTTGTAGACCAGGCTGGTCTCGAACTCACAAAGATCCGCCTGCCTCTGCCTCCCAACTGCTGGGATTAAAGGCGTGCGCCACCACCACCCGGCTAGATCTTGTTTTTAATTAATTAATTTAATTAAATCTGTATTTCTAAATCAACAAAAACATATTTGCATATGCATTAGTTAAAAAAGCATATTCAAGTCGGGCAGTGGTGGAGCACGCCTTTAATCCCAGCATTCAGGAGGCAGAGGCAGGAGGATCTCTGTGAGTTTGGGGCCAGCCTGGTCTATAAGAGTTAGTTCCAGGACAGTGACCAAAGCTACACAGAAAAACTCTGTTTCAAAAAACAAACAACAAAAAAAAAAAACATATTCATGAGAGGGACTGTGAGAATTACCTATCAATTCTATGTTTATCATTGTGTGGACATAAAGAATTCTGAATCAGGGCTGGAGAGATGGCTCAATGGTTAAGAGCATTGCCTGCTCTTCCAGAGGTCCTGAGTTCAATTCCCAGCAACCACATGGTGGCTCACAACCATCTGTAATGAGATCTGGTGCCCCCTTCTGGCCCACAGGGATACATGCAGGCCAAATATTGTATATATAAGTAAATAAATTAAAAAAAAAAAACAAACCAGACAGCAAATGAATTCTTCTTTAGAGATAAGGGAATTGAACGCAATTACTGCACTAATCAAGCAATGTGATCAGGAAAGCTCTCTCAGAGGAGGTAATGCTGGGGGGGGGGATGTTGGAATGAAATGCTGGAAGAAAGATTCCGAATGTGTGCTGTTGAGATGGTTCAGCGCTGAAGGTGCTTGCTGCCACGTCTGACGCCCCGAGATCAACCCCTGATCCCACCTTGTGGAAGGAGGGAAGTGACTCTTGCGGGCTGTCCTCTGACATGTTGTGGCGTGCACAATTTAGAACGATGGTAGCCAGCCTCAGCAACCTTTCCAGTCTTCTCAGTAGTCTTTGGCAAATATACCTATTATGGATCTACACGGACTGTATACAGTAGGTTCTGTATACAGTGGGGCCTCACAGTTAGCACAGGAAATGGTCCTTGCCCTTCAGTTTTTATTGACCCAAGTTCTGGATGCTGGTCAGCTCTATCTGCAGCTTACTGTCTTGAAATCCCAGACAAATTCCTCTTGGGAAAACTCAGGCCCTGGGGTGACCGTGCAGAACTGTCAACCATTAACCTGGCCTAGGGGATGGAACGCCTCAGTCCCAACTCACTGTGAGTCTCAGAAGCCAGTGGTTTGTCAAATATCTTGAGACCTTTCTTGAAACCAACAGGGAAAAAAAGCCTTTCGTGAATGTTCACTCTGTTTAAAAGGGTAAATCATTTGTGTTCTTGGGGTGTGTTTTCCCACCTACTCTGTGGGATGCCATAGGGCTCAAAGAGATGGCTGTCTGTCAGTGTGGGCAGCGCATGGGACTTGGCATGGAGAGACCGTGCCCAGTGTTAGCTGGACTGAAATGGGGGAAGGGAAGTTGGTGACCTTAAAATAACTCTGAATCTTCAGGATTAAGATAGTTTTTTTTCCTTGGGTTATTTCTTAATTTTGTTTTCTTTCTCTGCTACTGCTGCTGTTGCCACTTTTTAAATATTTATTTTTAATTATGCACATACAAATGCATAGGTGCACATCACACATGCGCACGTGTAAAACGCAGATACCCAAGGAGTCCGGAAGTGTCGGAGCTGCTGGAGTTGTGCCGGGAACAGCGCAGGCTCCTACTTGCCTGCAGAGCCCTCTCTCCGGCTCTGCTGCAACTTTTAAGAGAGAAAACCCCAAGGGAATGCTTGCTTTGTATGACTTTAAAGTGACTTCTTTCACACTGCACGCTGTCATACAGTTTGAAGACAGAGACCCTGCCTGTGTGTGTGTGTGTGCGCGCGTGTGTGCGTGTGTGCGCACACGTGTGTGCGTGCTTGTGTGTGCCTGTGTGTGTG
>JAQHUG010000261.1:1365477-1382184 GCA_028555095.1 Dicrostonyx torquatus | reverse complement strand
TGCCCTAGGCCCCTGGGGAGGGTGCCCAGTGCCCGCTGCCCCCATCTCACATTTGGGAACACAGATTTGCCCTAGGCTCCTGGGGAGGATGCCCAGTGCCCGCTGCCCCCATCTCAAGCTGCTTCCTTGGTTCGTGTCACTCATTCCCGGTTGTGCAGTGAGGTCACGGAGCCACTTCTCCCTCTCTCTGGTTAATGGTGAGGATCTTTCCCCTAAAGGGCTGCTCAGCTAATGAACTTGAGGCGTTGTTTGCCAACGGGCTGGCGCTGTTTGTCCTGTTACCTGGCTAGAGGATTGATAATGACTTCTGGTTTGTTGTTTGGGTTTTTGGTTTTGTTTTTGTGCTCCTTGAGACAAAGGTCAGACAGACCACACCTTGGTTTACACAGCACTTGCTTTGAAATCTGAAAGACCAATAGGGCCGGTCATCTTGAGGTTTATTCTCAACAGTGCCTAAATTCAAAATTACATTCATCCTCTCTCTTGCTTTCATCATAGAAAGCTAATGGATTGTGAACCAAAGGTCATACTAATTTACCATGAGAGAATGAGATCCAGCATCTCTGTTCTTTTTTTGTAGGATAACACGGCTGAATATATTTAAGGGGAGGCTACGTGTAACACAAATAATTTCCATCTTAAAATTATCTTTCAGGTATAAACATGTTATGTAATAGCACACAAGGGCTTGGCTTTAAAAATAAATCAAAATGCAAATTAACTTGTCACAGTCTTGTACCTTTGGGTTAGCACAGTCACTCCTGAATAGGCTTCTGGAAATCCATGGCTCTGGATCTCTCTTGGCTCCTAGATTATTAACATTTGGGCAAAAGGAAACCACTTCTTTTGTATCCCGCGCCCCTTAGCTACAGAACCAAAATGCTGTACTGGAGAAGGATTTAACTCTTGGGGAGTGCTCAGCGATGTTACTGTTCTCAGTTAAAGCGAGGCACTTGAAATAGCTTTACACCCAGTGATCATCAAAGCAGAACGAACTTGCTGCCAGGGGAGTGCTTAATGATGCTGGGCTGAGGGAGAATATTCCTTCCTGCAAGAGCTGGCAGGCAAAGGGGGACAGATCCCACGGTGTAGAGGAGGTCCTCGCCACACCTGCAACGTGCTGTTGGCACTGTGCTCGCTCAGTCATCTGTCAGGACGAGACGCATGGGCCTACCAACCTGGATGATTACTGTATGACAAATTGACAGGGAACTGAAGAAACAAACCGTACAAGGCTTTTGTTGTTTATTTGCTTGCTTTTATTTATTTATTTTTTTTAGACCAGACCTAGGCTGGCCTTGAGCTCACTCTGTGCTAGGATTATAGGTATGTACCGCCACACCCAGCAAGGCCTTTGGTTTTGTTCTGCTACCCATGCCCCAAGAATGTTGGTAAGAGTGTTGTGTATATGGAAACACACACCCGGCATATCAAATGCAAATGAAAACCAAACGGAAGCTGGTCATTCCAATACTTTTTATTTGAGTGTGAAACCATTCATATCTTGCACAACTGTACAGATAAAACTATTTCCATTTTAGCTGTAGACATGATTATCACACTGGGTGGTGTGATCAAACATTTTATTTACAGAACATTTGCTAAAACATCCGATGTCATATTTCGATTTATTTCTTACCCATAGGGTAATAGGTCCACCATAATTGCTTGGTGCATCTTATAATACAGAAAGAAAACCTATGTTAATCTCTAACAAACCCACAAATAGCTGCAAATCTGACAAAAAAAAACCTACGAAAACATTTCCCCAAAGTACAATACATTTTTATTTCCACACATACACAGTATAGTATAGACTCAAAGGCACAGCTTTGAATTTTTTTTTCTAGCAAAGTGTCGGAAAATATTCTAGTCTTATGAAGGAACCAGGACAGTTGCCACACTTGATGCTTGCTAAGTGAAAGATTGATCCCTTTAGCTTCACAAAGCAACAGAGTGGAGAATGATGCACAGTGCCATAAATCCACATTTCTCACCGAACTTAACAAAACCCTCTCCTGCCTTTTGCTGACGCCAGCCATTGTGCAAACTTAGGACAAATCCTTGTACATAGAAGAACTGGTCCCTCCAGACATCAATCAACTCAAGGCGGCATACGACAGGCCTCCCTGGTCCCTCCAAACAGTGCTTACACTTCAAGACAATGCAGGTAACACGGCAGGCGTGCGGGGAACAGGCTGCTTAGCATTTTCAGGAACTTTCACATAGCCCTAGGTAGGACTCCAGGAAGTACCAATACCACCACCACCACAAGTCGGGAGGTGGATCACGCCCAAGGGCTGGGGGCTGTGCAGTGAGAGGACAGACAGACCAAGGCAAATGCTCTCGGTGAGCCATGTGCCATCCAAGAACACAAACCACATGCTGGCTCCAGTATCCATCCTTCAAGACTAAAGAGCTTTGTCAACGAGAAAATAAGTACCCTACAGGGAGTGGCTGCCATGCAAGGTCATGGAACAGAGGGGAAAGGCACGATGGGCCTGCCCGCGATAGTGCTCTATAGAAACAGCCCAGTCTGGCTTGGCGACAGGAGCCCAAGCGCAGGGACTTCAGGAAGTCCTGTTTCTGAACTAAAGTCTATTCATCCCAGGTTGAACATCCTCTTGCTCATTAGGAAAATGGACGCGTAGGAACAGCCCGCGAGTTATGATGTATAGAGATAAAGTCTTCTGGAGGGTGGGTATTGGATTTATTATTATTATTAATTATTAATATTAAATATGAATCCCTATGAAAGCAGTCACTTAGCCCATCCAGTGGAGGCCTCTCCGTTGATGTAAGCGAAGCCAGGAAAGTGTTGCATGTGCTCGTACTCCGAATTCCTGCGTGTGGTCAGGGGTGTGTACATGTCACTCGCGTTTCCGTACCTCGTGGAATGCACAGATGGGCTCGTGTAACATGCGTTGGCTGTCGGCACCTCTGGCCAGCGAGGCGTAACTGGGGTAGGATGCAGCCTGGGAGTGCCGCTCATCAAGCAAGGCTCCATCCTAGAAGTGGGGCTATTAAAAGGGTACTTGTGGAGGAGAAAGAAAGTCCACAAAATTAAGGTTAGCTTGAAGTTGCCTGCACCCAAGAGCAAACTTATTTAAGCAAGATGCTATTCATAGGCGGTGATGGAAAAGAATCAGTGAGCCTCTGTGCAAGCAATCAGTGGGAGAGTCATAGGGGTCTCATGGCTAGAGGCTGGCTGGTGTTCTGCTTACACAGAATGACTGTGATCTGTGAGTCTGCAAGAGAACCATCTCCAGCTGGGAATACTGGGTGGTAGTGCTGGTGGTGGTGGTGGTGGGTGGGTGGTGGTGCTGCTGCTGGTGGTGGTACTGGTGGTGAGTGGTGCTGGGTGGGTGGTGGTGCTGCTGCTGGTGGTGGTGCTGCTGCTGGTGGTACTGGTGGTGAGTGGTGCTGGGTGGGTGGTGCTGGGTGGGTGGTGGTGCTGCTTTTGGGGTGGTGGTGGTACTGGTGGTGGGTGGTGCTGGGTGGGTGGTGGTTGGAGTAATGGTGGGTGGTTGGGGTGCTGGGTGGTTGGGGTGGTGGGTGGTTGGGGTGGTGGTGGGTGGTTGAGGTGGTGGGTGGTTGGGGTGGTGGGTGGTTGGGGTGCTGGGTGGTTGGGGTGGTGATAGTGGTTGGGGTGGTGGCTGTGCTTGTGGGTAGTAGTAGGTAGTGGTGGTGGTAGTAGTTATGTGTGTGCCATTGGGTATACACACTAGCAAGTATGTCCAGTTACGTGTGATTGCTGGATAGGTGTGAGTTTTATCGTTACTTATGGAGACGTGCTAAGTGCTATTCCATCAACCCAAGAGAACAGCCCTACCAGGTAAAACACAATGACATTAAAAATAGCATTTTACAGCTGAATTCAATCATGAACCTCAGCCACAAGCAGGCTTTTGAAGAGAAAGCAAGCCAACAGCTTCAAAGGTTATTATTAGTGCTGTCATTTAAAGAACATCTCTCTTTTAGGTTCACATCACTGGAGTCCTGGAAGATGTGCACGGAGGAAATGGTAAACAAATGCAGAGGGCAGAGCCGGGAGACAGGGAGGACGGAGTCGGGAGACAGGGAGGACGGAGTCAGGAGAGACAGGGAGGACGGAGTCAGGAGACAGGGAGGACGGAGTCAGGAGACAGGGAGGACGGAGTCAAGAGAGACAGGGAAGACGGAGTTGGGAGACAGGGAGGACGGAGTCAGGAGACAGGGAGGACGGAGTCGGGAGAGACAGGGAGGACAGAGTCGGGAGAGACAGGGAGGACGGAGTCGGGAGAGACAGGGAGGACGGAGTCGGGAGAGACAGGGAGGACGGAGTCGGGAGAGACAGGGAGGACGGAGCCGGGAGAGACAGGGAGGACGGAGTCCTGGAAGATGTGCACGGAGGAAATGGTAAACAAATGCAGAGGGCAGAGCCGGGAGACAGGGAGGACGGAGTCGGGAGACAGGGAGGACGGAGTCAGGAGAGACAGGGAGGACGGAGTCAGGAGACAGGGAGGACGGAGTCAGGAGACAGGGAGGACGGAGTCAAGAGAGACAGGGAAGACGGAGTTGGGAGACAGGGAGGACGGAGTCAGGAGACAGGGAGGACGGAGTCGGGAGAGACAGGGAGGACAGAGTCGGGAGAGACAGGGAGGACGGAGTCGGGAGAGACAGGGAGGACGGAGTCGGGAGAGACAGGGAGGACGGAGTCGGGAGAGACAGGGAGGACGGAGCCGGGAGAGACAGGGAGGACGGAGTCAGGAGAGACAGGGGGAGGACGGAGTTGGGAGACAGGGAGGACGGAGTTGGGAGAGACAGGGAGGACGGAGTCAGGAGACAGGGAGGACGGAGTCAGGAGAGACAGGGAGGACGGAGTCAGGAGAGACAGGGAAGACGGAGTTGGGAGACAGGGAGGACGGAGTCGGGAGACAGGGAGGACGGAGTTGGGAGACAGGGAGGACGGAGTCAGGAGAGACAGGGAGGACGGAGTTGGGAGACAGGGAGGACGGAGTTAAGAGACAGGGAGGGTGGGTCAAGAGAGAAAGGAGTTGCAGGAAAGGGAACTTTGGGGCGAATCAGGCCAAGGAACAGGTGTTGGCAGAGACAAGAGGAGGGAAGGAGCTCTAGAGAGAACCAAGAGGGAGAGGGGCCTCTAAGTCCGTCCTGTGCATTCTTCACGGAGGACAGTGGTGGAAGTGTGGTCCTGTTAGAATGATGGCGAGGGAAGGGAGCTCATGTTTGCAGGCCAGTCAGCACAAAGATGTCCTTGCTATGCTGAGGGCCAACAAGGATAGGAGCCAATGAACAAGGACGACAAGGGCGACACGGAGGAGAGCGTGTGTGGATTTCTGTCCCCCATCTGTCTACCCTGACAGTTGGAGAGTGGAGCCCCCAGGGAGTAGGTAGGAGGTGCCTCCTGTGAGGGAGACAGACAGGCTGAGGCCTAGACAGCACCGTGGTGCTGACAACAATGGCTGCTCCCCAGAGTCCAGGTGGGCCAAGGACCCCTCGGCCTCTTCAAGCTGAACCCCGGGGAGGCTTGGGCGACATCAAGAGAGCTAGCTACGCAGGGCTCAAGAAGAGGGGTCTCAGGTGGAGCGCAGAGCTCTTCCCTCACGTAGGACCCCTGCTTACACAGCGAAGGGCAGCTGCTGCACAAGAGCAGAGCAGTTCAGAAAGAGGGCGTAGGAGGTGTCTGGGAACTCCAGGGAGGAGGACTGAGGACTGTTGCCAAGGAGACTGCAGACAGCATGCCAAGGTTTTCATAATCCCCAATCAGATCTGCAGCACTGGCACAGACCCATGTGAGGTGCAGAATGAGGGCCCCAGGCACACTGTCTGGGTGGAGTCATGGTGGGTCCTCAGGCCTGTGAATGAAGAATCTCAGAAGAAAATCAAGATCCCAGATGGCCTAAAAAGATGACATTAGAAAGAACCACTGATGCTCTCCCAGGCGACGCAGCTGCGTGCATGCAATCCCGGCCCCCTCTTTGGGACTGTGCTGGCACGGAAGTCTCCCTTTTCATCTAGGGGCGCAGTGAGCTGGTCCTCCCTAAACTACCCTTTCCCCCACTCTTTATCTCAGCTCAAACATCAACTCCTTAGAGTGACTTTTCTGGACACGCTGCCTCAAGAAGCCAAATGCCCCACCACCTCCACCCTGCCTGGCAGCTGTTCCTCCCCTGGCTGGCATTCAGATACTCCCTGTGGGGCTTTGTTTTATTCATGATATGTCCCCAAAACTTGGTTCAGTGCCTGGCACCTAACAGGTGCTAACCATATTTTGGTAAATGTTACACTGGGACAGTCCCAGCAGAAAGAAGCTTCAGGGTCATGAAATCTAAACTCATATTGTAGAAGCGGGAAAAGCTGGAGCCATGCCCAGTGTCACAGAGCATGACAAAAGCCCAGACCTGAATGGTGCAATCTCCCCGTATCAGTCTGACTGATCTAAACGTGGCCTCCCTACCCCTCGCAAACACTTCATCCTCTCATCTGCCTTCATCAGGATCTCTCCTCCACAGAGACAGGCCTACGAATGCTGACTGACCCAGGCCACTGGAAGCCTGCTGGCCTCTCTGGCCTCGGCCTGGGTAGGTCAAATGTCACAGTGTGGACTTGGAGCCCTGGCCACCAAACTCAAGAGAGCGTGGTTGTTGTGCCTCATCAAGGACCCTCGGCACAGCTGTGCCCAGAGGTTGTGTCAGAGGATCCAAAGAGCAATTGCCTGGAAATGATACTGCCTCAAAATATCTCCAGTGTGACAATACAATTCTGTTAGCAGCGTGGAAAATTCTGTCCCATTAGGTCAGCTAATTGCAGATGAGTCAGTGGCTTGCTTACCCCCTAGTGTAAGAGGGCATTGAGAGGCAGGATGGTTGGAGTGCCTGCTGCCTTGGCCCGACGGTCCGTGTGCCCATGGAGACTGTGTTTAGTCTGCCGGGAGTGGCAGAGGCTACACAGTAGCGCCCCCCCTCACCTTTCACACTGCACATCTGGCTTCGTGCAAGGCCCTTAAGCATGCTGGGTACAAAATCTGGGGTGCCAAGAGCTCAGGCCAGAATAAAGGAGCTTTTGTGGAGACTAGTAACAGGAAGTTATCAGTCTGCATCAAATCACAAGCTGTCGCTGCTCATTTTTTAAGATAAGATGAATCACTAAATCATTACCATCTCTTGAAAGGAGTGCATGAGGTGCAGTATTGCCTGTATGCGTGTGTGTGTGTGTGAGTGTGTGCGTGCATGTGTGTGCATGTGTGTGTGCATGTGTGTGTGCATGTGTGTGCGTGTGTGAGCATGTGTGTGTGTGCATGTGTGTGTGCGTGTGTGCGTGCGTGTGTGCGTGTTTAAAGTAGTGAGCAAGAGGTTATGATTTAAGTCCATCTTAGTAGTGATGACTCTTGGCCTCTTTGGAACTGTATTAGGAAGTCTATTTTGGGAAACGACTCCCTACTCCAGGGCGGACTTTCCTGTCCATGGGTAGGGAAGAGTGAGCCCTTTATCCCTGCCCCTCACCACATGGCCTGCTGCTTGGGCAGGGGGTGAAAGGTGGCTGAGTCAGGAGTGAAAACTGTTTGCCTATGAAAGGCGGCTCTCACTGTACGCAAGGCCTGCCAGGGGCTGCCCCCAGCAGCCTTCCTCTGGAGCAGCAGGACGTGGCTCCCAGACTCTTTGTCAGACAGTCCACATCTGCTGAGCTCTTAGGGTCAAGTCTGGTCAAATGAATTGGAGTGGAGTCACGTAGAAGCTATGCTGTAAGTTTTCAAAATGCATTAGCCATTACTAATGTTCCTTTTGAAAGGCATAGAATCGTGGTCTATTAGTGACCCAGAGAGCCTCGGTGACTGACTGGAAGGGCCCAGTGCTCATTTTCCAGGTGAGGGCAATGGCCTGCTTGAAGCCACATAACAGCTCAGTGCTCAGACAAGGCTCTTTCATTTCACTGACATCCTGGGAGTACATCCTGGGAGTCACTAAGGACCCAGCTCTGGCATGGGTCCTAGGCGTCTGGGGTGGGGGTGAGAAGGGCCTGGCTCTTGCTTCTGCAGAGCCAGAACAGAGCAGAGAACAGAACTATATAAAATAGAACACCATTATAACTCAACGACAAAGGAAAATAATAAATGCGAACAGCATTAGCTCTGAGCCAGATCTTATTCTATTCTTTATCAACTGCCTGACGACAGCTACTGTGCCCTGAGAAATGGGTATTATAACTTATCTCCATTTTCCAGATGAATTAATTGAAACTCAGAAGTAATTCGAGGCAGATCTGGGATTTGAACCCGGGGAGTCTAGCTCAGCACTTAAAGACTTTGCAACACTATAGTTGGTTGATATGTGGGTGCGCACATGTACATATGTGGCACATGTCTGCATGTGTGTACATGTGTATATGGAGACCAGAGAACAACCTCAGGTGTTTTTCCTTTTGTGCTGTCTACCTTTTTTTCCCCTTTGAGACAGGGTCCCTCACTAGCCTGGAACTTACCACGTAGGCCAACCAGCCACTGAGTCCCAGGGGCCTGCTTGTCCGTCTCCTCAACACTGGGTCTATAAACATATCCCACTACATCAACTTAGGTTCTAGAGAGCGGACTCAAGAAAGCTGTGTGTGTGTGTGTGTGTGTGTGTGTGTGCGTGTGTGTGTGCATGTGTGTGTTTTCCTCTACTGTGGTCCAAGATGCTGGTTGGGGCCAGGCAGATGAAGACCGCAGTGGGCATCGCATTGGTCATACTACACTTGAGCCATCCTGCCTCGTGGAGCACATGCCTAGCTGCATGGATGCTGGTTGATCGCATGGCTTTTGAACTCCTCGGCCACGGTCACACTTACGGTTGCTGACAGGGTAAGGATTGCATGGACAGGTCTGACTGAGGCTCAGAAATATCCCACCCATGAATTCAACAGTTATGCGATTCAAACTGGACCGGAGGTTCACCTTTATATTGGCCCTAGCAAGCACATGAGAACCCTCAACAGGCATACACATGTTCACGGGAAACTCTATAACATAAGTGCTGGGATGCATGTGAACATCACAGTTCATGGATGTCTGGGTCTTCCGAGACAACCTACCGGCTGCAGTCTTGTAGGCATTCTGCTGAGAACCAAAGGACTTGTTTGTTTGTTTTTGATTGTTTTTTTTTTTATTTCCCGAGATAGGGTTTCTCTGCGTAGTCCAGGTTGGCCTTGAACTCACAGATCCACCTGCCTCTGCTTCCTGAGTGCTGGGATTAAAGGTGGGTGCCACCACCACCCAGTGCAAGTACATTTCTTAAAAAAGACATTGTATGATCATGAATTTTCTTCAGTTTATATGGACCTCTTCCTCATCCCCATGAACCTTCTCTAGTGAAATGTGTTGCCCATTCACGGGGGATCGAGACCGTTTGATCTCTGCTCTGGGAAGCTGAGACTACTCGACTCTACAATAGATTTCAGCCTTGTACATTCAACTTTAAGTTAAAAAAAACTTGAATATGCATTTATCTTCTCTCAGAACTTGACATTTAGTGAAAATACCAGCGCCAAACTCTAGGCTTTGCTGACCCCCCAACCCAGGGGTTTTAAGCCCCTGGCATGGGCCTGGGGCTGAGAGTTGAATCTGTGCTCGTGTCTGCTTTGCTGGATGGATCACATGGCTTTTCTGAAGTTGCTGCTTCATCTTTTTTTTTTAATATTTATTTATTATGTATACATTATTCTTTCTGTGTGTATGCCTGCAGGCCAGAAGAGGGCACCAGACCCCATTACAGATGGTTGTGAGCCACCATGTGGTTACTGGGAATTGAACTCAGGACCTTTGGAAGAGCAGGCAAAGCTCTTAACCTCTGAGCCATCTCTCCAGCCCTTCATCTTTTAAAAAAAAAATATATTTTTTAATTTAATGTGCATTGGTGTGTTGCCGGCATGTCTGCCTGTGGGAGGGTGTCAGAGACCCTGGAACTGGAGTTACACACAGGCGTGATCTGCCATGTGGGTGCTGGGAATTGAACTCAGGTCCCCCAGAAAAGCAATCAGTGCTCTACTGAGCCTTCTCTCCAGCCCCTTGCTGCTGCATCTTTAAGAACTGGAGAAAATGCAGTCTTCTTGAGGTTGTTATGGGAACGAATGAGCCCATCTATTTCAAAGTGCACAGAGGTACAAGTTGCTTAAATGTTAATGGAAAATGAAACAAAGGTTGCTTTGTCTCTCTCTGTACAGGACCTTCCCTAAGAGAGGGACACTTCACCATCGACCTCGCCCAACAACTCGGGCAGAGGATATGATATAATTAACTTTTACCCACCCCACTTTACAGATGGAGACTAACTAAACCATGAACCATAAAGTGTGGTAGCGGTAGTAGTGTGTGTGTGTACGTGTGTGTGTGTGTATACGTGTGTGTATGTGTGTGTGTACGTGTGTGTGTATGTGTATGTGTGTGTATGTGTGTATGTGTGTATGTGTGTGTATATGTGTGTGTATGTGTGTGTATGCGTGTGTGTGCGTGTGTGTACGTGTGTGTACATGTACATACGTGTGTGTATGTGTGTATGTGTGAGTATATGTGTGTGTACGTGTGTGCATGTGTGTACGTGTGTGTGTATACGTGTGTGTGTACGTGTGTGTATGTGTGTGTGCGTATGTGTATACGTGTGTGTATGTGTGTGTACGTGTGTGCGTGTATGTGTATGTGTGTTCATGTGTGTGTGCGTGTGTGTGTGTGTGTGTGTGTGTGCTGGGGATGGTAGAGTGTCAAATGCCCTTGTCTGAGAGGCACAGGACAAGACGTTGGAGAGGCTGGTTGAGTCCTCATCTAATATGAAGGGTTTCTCTGTGAACTGGAGCTTCGTTCTTGGCCATTCCTACTAAGACCAGCTATTGCATGGATAAGGGTCCCAGCTGGGTACGGTTGTGGCTTCCAAAACGGACACTGCAGACCTATCTTTGACCACCAGGGTCTCTGTGGCCTTTGAGGAGAACTTGGCTTCTTTATATGGTGATGGTTTTAAAAATATCACCCCCCCCCCAAAAGGAGCTCCTGAAATTTCCTGGGGCAGGGGCATGAGGCAGTGGAGAAGGAAGGGAGATAACAGCCAAAGCTGTGGTATGGTGATGCTGTCTCTGCCTGGAGCGCATGCTCCCAAAGCAGGGTGCTTCTGCCTGCTTCCCTACTGTTCTCCTGGAAGGTGCAGCTCTGCTCACACAAAGCAGGCCCCAGCACCCGCTGAAGGGAGGGAGGGAAAGAGGGAGGAAGGAAGGAAGGAAGGCCTAGACTGTGCGGAGTGTAATCCTGACAGCAACTCAGCCATACAGGGGCATCGGATGGCAGCCAGGCGCACGGGCTCTGCTCCCAGGAGAAGCAGCACCTAAGGAGCCGGCACCTCTGTGTCAGAGTTCTCTAACGAATGCCCCAGGGGATGACTCAGTGGAATCAACTCCTTGTCTTGTCTTGGGATTAAACCAGGGTTCCCCTTGGTACTGAGATGGAAATCAAAACAGATGCCTGTTTACCCGGGTATTGGGGATACAGTCTCCTCAGTGCCTCCCTCGGAGGCAAATGCAGGCTGATGCAATGCAGCCTCATCCACCCCTCCCTCCATCCTGCCCTTGCCCTCCCAGGCCCCTGCCCACACCAGCCCCCTTTCGTGCTTATCCCATGGGGAAAGCTCTCTTTCTCCGACACAAAACTCACAGTGACTTCTCAACCTTCAGAGTGGACAAATACACTTGCCTATCCCGACCATTGGCCCTACTGACAGCTGCTTCCATCCACCCCAAAAGAGTGAGAGTCGCATCTGGGAGGCAGTGGAAGACTGTGCTCACGAGCCAGGAAGCAACTGCACTTCCTGGGCTCTGATCCCTGAAAGTCGCTCTGTCTCGTTTCTTCTGCTAGTGTTATCTAGAGTGTATGGAGAATGCTAAGTACAGCCTGGCAGAGCTGGGAGAAGCGAGCCAACCTTTGACGGGTTCTGTGTGCTGTGAACTGGGGACAGAGGCTCAATCTCTGCCTTGGCGGAGCTTGGGGACTCCCGCAGAGTTAGAAGTCATGGCTGACAGGGTGTGGGGAGTGTGACTGGAAGACAAAGCCCAGAGAGTTGCAGGCACCTGGTAAGGGCCAGGAGGAAGAAAGGGGGTACTCTCAGGAGACCCACAAGGCCATAAGATGTTCAGATGATAGGCAGAAAAGATTCCCAGCTCGGTGAACAGTGCCTACAGACAGGGACGTTGGTGCCCACACAGACGGAGTGCCATTGCACAGCTGCCGGTGCTCTCACAGGGTAGAGGGTGGTAGGGTGGCCAGGGAAGGAGCCCAGCATTGAGGAGCAAGCCAGGGAAATGACTGCAGTATGGCACCAGACTCCGCGTTATGGATTTGGTTTTTCCAGAAGACCTCTCCAGCTTTAGAAACAGAGATGGTCGTGAAGGCCTAGGTTAGGCATGAAGGCCTTGAGCTAAGGCAGGAGTGCCAGGATGCCAAAGACATTTTAGAATACAGAATTGAGGCTGGGCGTGGTGACACTCATTTAATCCACCACTCAGAAGGCAGATCTCTATGAGTTCAAGGTCAGCCTGGTCTACGTAGTGAGTTCCCAGGACAGCCAAGACTAAGTAGAGAGACCCTGTCTCGAACAAACAAACAAAGATGCCATATAGGTCAAATCTGAGCACACCTAGAAAACCAAGAGGCCAGCTCTCTTGATGTAGAGATTCTGACGGATGCCACGAGGGTAGTAATGACAAAGCAGACACAGAACCACTGTGAGGTGGGAGCCCGGAAAGGACCGACAGAAAGAGCTAGCTGGAACCTGGCATCAGAGAGGTCACAGAGAGTCAAGAACTCAGGAGAACAATTAAGCAACGTGGATGCATAACGGAAAATGACGTGCACATAAGCACCCAAGGCAGGCCAGTCACCACTTGAGGGCGTTGAGCTGGCGGCCCTTGAGGACCGACAGGTGGCACACACAATGGACTCATTAGCCGTGTTTAGTTGACTTGATTGGGCACCGAGCACAGCCAGCAAGACCTCTGCGCCTCCACTCACCTGTGCAGAGCTCCTGTGGTAAGGGGAGTAGTGGAGCGGCCCAGAGATGGCCGTGTCGTGAGGCAGGGCTGGGTACTGGCTCTGCATTGGGTGAGGATGCTGGTTGCCATAGCTCCCGTAGTTATAGCTTCCCGTGTACCTGAAATCCAGCAAGCACAATGGATGTGAGTCATAGCAGAGAACAGTCAGCTTGACACCTTGAAAAAAATCAACCTCATCTATTTTTTCCTTTTCGTCCCCTACCACCTGTTTTTCCTCCACTCGATCCCCTCCATCTCCGCCCCATTGGCCTTGCTGTGGCGAGTCTAAACCCCCAGGTCCCTCAGCACTCTTGACAAGCTTGCAACCTCAGGGGATGGAACCTGGCTCTGACGGAAGCCTCTCCTCCCTTGTGTCAAAAGCCCACTGCACACCCTGAAGTCAAACGGGGAGAAAAAAAAATTGCTTTGGACTTTGTGTTTCTGCATTCCTTGAACTTCTGCTGGGCAGTGGTGGCGAAGGGCCTGGGGAACTTCATGGCGAGAAAAAGTAGGTCAGAGATCCTGGTGCTGGGCCAGGCTCTGCCCTGTCTAGTACTGTGATCTGCAGTTACTCACGGCCCCATTCCTCACATCTGTGAAATGACGCACAGGGTTAGACTGGGACCACTCATGTGACAGCCATGCCACATGCATGCAGGGCCACACATGCACACGGGCTACTACTACCATGACTGCATATTCTAACATGAACTGGCCCTGTGGCCATATCAGTTTCTATTCTACCACCCTTGTAGGTTGAAAAACGGTCTGAAATACAATTCTAAGAGCACACTGTGATGATGCAGGGAAACACCTCGGGGAATAATGACTGCCCCCGTGGAGATCCCGGGGCTCGGAGCCATGGGGATGCACTGACCTATAGGCCTGTGCACCTTCAAGCCCTCTATCTTCTGCTGGACCACTGTGGGGGAGTTGCCTGAGATGCCCCTGCGCCCCAGCCGCTTTGTGGCTTCTCTGGCCAGTCTGCAGGCCTGTGAGCAGCTGCAGGTGGGGCCCCTGCACTGTGTGGTCCTTCTCAATGCTAAGAGTGGTTTCGAGCCTCTGCTCGGGAAGCGCAGCAGAGTCGCTGTCTCCTGACAGGCAGGGCACAAGGCCAAGGGCTGCTCGAGTTCAGGTAAGGCCGGGCATCCCAGCGGCACCCCCACCCAGGTCTGCACGCAACACGGGCAAGACAAATGATCCTGGTTGCAGAGCTCCTGAACCTGGAGCATCACTGGGGCCCTCTACTGCTCTCCACTGCACAGGTGGGATAGACCATCTCTAAACAGAGTCCAAAGAGACAGGGACACAGTGTGGCGCTTTGTAAGGCTACGAGGTGAGCAGAGAGCTGCACGGGGGACTGCTGGGAAGTGGACATGGGGCATGCTCAGTTGGGGCTCCACAATTCGCCAGCTGTCTTTACCCTTCCTTCCCTCCTTCCTCACCCGCACATCCCTGGGGTTACACAGACAGTTCTCTAGGGTTGCATGCAGGCTACCCAGAGGGCAGTTCCTGCCTATACTCGGATCTGAATCCCTCTAAAGTGAAATGCCAAGCAGGTCACCTACCCGTGCTCCTCTCTGTGGGAGTAGACTGGTATCCTGTGTGTGACAGAGGAGGAAGGCATGTGGGCGCTCCTCATACAGGGCAGTTGTTGGGAGTTCTCAGCGGGGGACCCAGCAGCTGTTGTCACCGTATATGTTAGCGACCATGTGTATGACTGCATTGCTCCTGCGGAGACAGATTGCATCGCATTGGTCACCAACGGTTGTGGCTTCTCACTGCGCCTACGCTGAAAGCCAACATCATTCGCTACAAGGCACCCTCTGGTTCAGCTCCCCTGCAGCCCCTGGTCGAGCTGCAGAATCATTCTCTGTGCCCAACATCCGTACTCTCCCCTCACTGCCCACTCAGTCTTCAGAGATGAATCCAGAGAAGCTGCCTGCTAACTCCAGGCTAGCTGGGGCCCCCAGTGCATTGTGGGCCTTTGTGGTACCTACTCCAATCTTTAGTTCTCCATTCTGGAAGGTATGAGGTTTGATACACACACACCAGAGTGCAAATTCTGTGAGGCTAGGCGTGTGTCGGTTTGCCCAACCTGGCATCTAGGATCGTGCCTGACTGTCCAGATACACTCAGGAAAGAGGAAGAAGAGGGGCGGGAAAGACAGGAAGAGAGGAAGGAAAAGAATACAAAGCCTGGCACAGTGTGGCCCAGGCGGGCACTGAAAATTAGCTTTCCATGTCCCACTCGGGCTGCTTTAAGCAATGTTAAGTAGCTCACTCGCCATCACTATCCCACGCCATCACTAGCTCCATCTGTTGCCTTAGCACCTGAAACTGCTGCGGACTGGGGCCGGAGCGGGCGGCTGACACAGGTCCTCTAGAGGCACATTTTATATGACGGTTAGAATTTTCATAAGAACAATTTAAAAGCTTGCTAAAAGCAGAAAACTCATTAGACAACTTAATTTCTGATAAATTTTAAAATGTTGAGAGCAGAAATAAAATCGTTTCACAAGGCGTAAGGAACAGGATTTCGGTGTCCTTTCTTGGGTTCACAGAGAGCTGGAGAGCTGGCGAACACGCTGTTTTTAAGGGGCTGGAGAAATGGCTCTGAGGTTAAGACTAATCTTTCAGTCTGTTCTCCCAAAAGTTCAGTTCGCACCGCCCACATGGTCACGCACAACCTTCAGTAACTTTAGTCCCAGGAGAGCCGTCTCCCTCTTCTGGTCTACTTGGCACCAGGGGATGCGGTGCATACACAAGCAGGCGAGCAAAACACCCAGACACACACAATGAGATAAAAATAAATTTTAAAGAAGATGAAGCAAAACCCTGTATTGTCTGCAGAAGCCCATTTCTACCTTAAAGCTCTTACAGGAAGACAAAGGAAGAGTTTGCATATTGGAACTCAGTCTGCCCTTGCCCAAGGCTTTGCTGATAGCACAGGGGATAGCTGCCTCGTGTCTGGTGGCCTGAGCGGGCAGAGCTGGTGGACTGGAGGAGCTGGGAGGAAGGAGAGAAGGAAACCCTACTGTAAATGTAAAACCCTACTGTAAATGTAAAAGAAAGAAAATCATGTTTAGGTGTGACTATGTGACTATGTTAATTTTGCCCTTGTTGTAACCCTGGTTTGATAGTCTAGACCAATCCTGGATGGTAAATGATAATTTATGTTAAACTTGTGGGTTTTGCCTTTAAAAACTTGTTTGCTGTGATGCTCGGGGTGCTCAGTCTCCCTAGGGCTGCAGCACCCGATTGTACAATGGAGAAATTTTATTACTGAAAGTGCTTTGCACTAAGAACTTATGTAAATCTGCAAACTCGGGATGCAGAGAATACCGTTTTTAATAAAGTGGCAATGATTTACTTCAAGAGCATGACAAGGAGGTCTGTTCTGCAGAGCATCTATCACAGGCCAGGCTGTGGGCTACGTGCCCATAGACATCCTTACATTAGACAGCGCTCCTAAGAGCTGTGCAAAGGTCAGAGACAGGACTCCGGAGAGAAGTCACGCCTCAGGTGACTGGATTAGAGTGGCTCCCTTCTCTGTGCCTTCCCTTCCCTTAGGGCTGGAGGAGATGCTCCCTTAACCTTCCCTTGGGCTGGAGGAGATGCTCCCTTAACCTTCCCTTGGGCTGGAGGAGATGCTCCCTTAACCTTC
>JAQHUG010000261.1:1329898-1349302 GCA_028555095.1 Dicrostonyx torquatus | reverse complement strand
GGGATCAAACTCGGGTCATCAGATCTCTCTGTCCACTATGTAGGCCCCGGGATCAAACTCGGGTCATCAGATCTCTCTGTCCACTATGTAGGCCCTGGGGTCAAACTCGGGTCATCAGATCTCTCTGTCCACTATGTAGGCCCCGGGATCAGACTCGGGTCATCAGATCTCTCTGTCCACTATGTAGACCCCAGGATCAGACTCGGGTCATCAGATCTCTCTGTCCACTATGTAGACCCCGGGATCAGACTTGGGTCATCAGATCTCTCTGTCCACTATATAGACCCCAGAATCAAACTCAGGTCATCAGAATTGGCACAAGCACCTTTACCTACTCACCCAACATTAATCATGATTTAATAAAAGAGAAAACTTGGTATGGTAACATACACTTTTAATTCCAGCCATCAGGAGGCAGAGAAAGGTGTCTCTGAGTTCGAGGTCTACAGAGCGAGTTTCAGGACAGTCACGGCTACATAGAGAGAGACCATCTCAAACAAAATACCTGGAATGAGAGACTCTAGTGTTTTCTTCTGTGGGAAATGACATGCCTCTGATTAACAGTGGCCTTTTCTCCTACCCTTCTCGCCAGGTTTGAAATAGAGATTTGCTCATAAAATGGGTGTTATTGCTTCTCGGTTTTTATTTTTATTCTTTTACATAGGGATTTTTATAAGCTAAGGATTATTTATATCATATAGTTTAGAAAATCTTGCCTCTTAAAAACATTTCTGCCTGCTGTTGTCACAGGAATAAAGGCTTCTTCACTTATTTTGATTATAGTTTCTCTGTTTTGCTTCCATCTTCAGCTGGCCGCCTATGTCCTGAGCCTTCTTCACCTCCTCAATTCTCACCATCTCTTAAATGCTCACATTTCCCCCTGTAAATTACGGTTATGTTGTCATAGTGATAATCTCTTCATTCATCCTGTACACACACTCTACATGCTTACTGTAAAAACATACATGATAGATGTACATTTCCAGCAAAATCTGCAGTAGAGACAAAGACCTCTGCATGTTTTAGTTCTTCCTTCGGCATTCAGTTCTCATTACTTCATGTTACATATTTTCTCCTAAAGCTTGGCTCTACCTTTGTAAAGAACACACATAGAGATTAGTTTGGGGGCCATCACTATGTCTCAGGGGGTAAGGCACTTGCTGCCAACCCTAAAAACTTGAGTTCAATTCCTGGAACCCCTATGGTGGAAGGAGAGAACCACTCCCTCCCAAGGGCTGCCTCTGACTGCCTCCCCATTTCATAAACAACAAAGGCATGAAGAAAGGATTAGCTGATTAGATTTGTTTACATAAATTCTTCTCTCATGTGACCCCCCCCCAAAATCATGTACATTCTTTGTATTAGAGATTAGGGGAGCCGGGCGGTGGTGGCGCACGCCTTTAATCCCAGCACTCGGGAGGCAGAGGCAGGCGGATCTCTGTGAGTTCGAGACTAGCCTGGTCTACAAGAGCTAGTTTCAGGACAGGCTCCAAAGCTGCAGAGAAACCCGGTCTCAAAAAGCCAAAAAAAAAAAAAAAAAGAAAGAAAAAAGAAAAAGAAAAAGAAAGAGATTAGGGGAGAGGAGGCCTGGAACTCTTGAACAGTGTGAAGGGACTTACCCTGTGTGACCACGGGGATAGAGCGAGTGTGGTCAGGTGGGTGGGTCTGAGTCTGGTGACCACAGGGATAGAGCGAGTGTGGTCAGGTGGGTGGGTCTGAGTCTGGTGACTGTGGGGACAGAATGAGTGTGGTCAGGTGGGCGAGTTTTGAGCCAGAGCTCTGCCAGTCCACCTCCTTGATCTTGGGCAAAGAATCCCACAGGCTCCCTTCCTACCCCGTGGGTTCATCTGCCTTGCAGAGTTAAAGTGAGAAATGAGTGATCTTATTTTTGCTAAATATTTGTTAAAATAATTATTATTGGCTTCTGTTGCCTTAATGCATGCCTAATTCTAGGAACTCCTTATTAAGTGCCACCTCGGCTTTTTATCTGACACACTCAAGGTAGCAAAAGGCAATCTGCTAGGCTCTCCATAAACACTGGTCCGTAGTTCCCATCGACATTGAACTGAGAACGGCAGGTGGGACAGGCAGCTTATGGAAAGAGCTCACACTCGAGCTGACAAGGATGCCTTGTCCCTGGAAGAACTCCATCCTTTAAGCAAGTCCTCCTCTCTGGGCCTGGACGGGGCGGGGAGGGTGGAGAAGGACCTTCATGCTTTCAGCCCCCCGCCCCTCCCCAGAGTGGGCCTAAGTGACACTAGCGACATCAGGGTTCTTGTGTTTAGCAGGTTCTAGGAAACGGGAGTCAGGGCACCTGAGTCTACACAGAGATACAGTTTAGAAGATTCCATTACAGCCACTAGGTCTGGGAGCCACTCCATGCCAGACGCCCACGGGGTCTTCCAGCCCCAACCCAGGAGGGGGACCTTTGGCACTGGACCACAAAGCCATCGTGAGGAAAAGCGATGGGTGGGAGGATGTGTAGCCCTGCCCCGTCCGCTGGAACTGCTGTTGCCTCCGAGACACCCACAGCAGAGAAATCAACGGGCATGTGGTGGAAATCCACACCAGTGACTGTGAAGGCTGCTGTGCTGGCCGGAGACACAGGAGTCCCTGAGCTGGAATCAGATCAGCCGACTGAAATGGGGTGGGCTTTGTTTTGTTTTGTTTTGGACAGAAGCTTTAATTTGCTCACCATCGCCGGGACCAAAGCTTGTCACCTGTTACCTCTCTCTGACTTCTAGAGACACTGTTTACAGCGGAAAGTCGGGCTGCTTTAGATCAAAGCACAGACTCGGCTAAAAGGAATCACGGATGCAAAACTGCGAAGCAATCCAGGAGGAGGCAGGCGTCAACTGCCTTTCAGAGGGCTGTTCTGAGAGGAGGGGACAGAGTCCGCCAGGGTCCTTAGGGGTATTCCACAAGATCATCTTAACGGCTGTCCTGCCAAGCTGGGCACTTGTACTAACTCCACAGCACTCCCCACGCTGAGGGCCATGCCGGAGTTACAGGATACCCACACCTGGTCCCTGCAGCTGGGGGAGGGGGCCAGGGAACAGAGGGCTCTTTTTCCTAATTAGCTGTTTTCATACAGCGAACACATGACCCAAACACAGCCACCAACTGGGTCTTTGACATATAGAGGCAGAAAGGGGGAGCGGGGCTTTTGTCGGCCGCACATTCTTTCAACTTGCCCGTCGCCCCAAACTGCAAAACTCAACAATGAGTCAGATGAGCCGAACCGTTCCAGAGTTTGCTGAATGGACTTAGAGGCAGGTATTGTTTCAACCTACCCAGGGCTGAGAAGAATACTGTAAGGGTGAAACTGGGTTATATCGTTTTATAGTATACACACAGCTCATATATATATATATATATATATATATAGTTTTTATATATATATATATATATATAGTTTACCCCACTTTCCATCACATCCTAAAATAGTATAATTGGAAAAGAAATAAACTCACTATTTTTAATGACTCGTACACCCCAGGAAAGAATTTAAGGCACTAACAACCACACTTGCTCTGCCAGGCTTCCGTTTCTACATTGTTTACTGACCCAGCCTTAACAACTGAACTACAAACAGTAATGCCAAGGAAACTGCCAACCCTGCATGAGTAGGGGTGGCCGGGGGAACACATTCCATGGGTCAGCAAACGGAAGGATAAGCACTAAGACAAGGAGCAGAGGTCCCCACTTCTCCATACGCATGCATGTGTTTGTGTGGCAAAGGTTGAATCTTTGATTCAGAAGCAATGGATACCATTCAGGCACGGCTTAAGCAAGAGCAGCTACCCACAAATGGCCTCTTCGGAGCTATAGGTGACATGTGCTGGCACTCACCACCACGGACTGGAAGTCATCAAATGCCACATCTGATGGCACTGCCCAGGCAGCAGTCATCAGAGCGTGTCCATGCCCTGCTCAAAGAGAGTTCCCTCTGCAGCTGAAGCATGGGCAGGCTGCGAGAACCCAGGGCTGCAGTGAGCGAAATCGCCAGCAAAATCTCTGAGGGGCTCAACTCTTCACTCAAGAACAAAGAGATAGCCGGTCCTAACCAATCTCCTCTGCTCACCACACTGGCACTTCACCGGATGACACACCTGGGAAATGCTGACGAGTCAGTGAAAAGTTAGATGGAAAAGTGTCAAATTAAAACCTGGACAAAGCTGAGAGTTGATTGGCTTAATCTGAAATTATGAGACACAAAATCGCGCCTATCTTTGCAGAGTAAGACAGCATGGAAGATTATCCAGAAATTTTACCAAACACCCCAGCACACCGGACAACAGAGGCCAGTGTTCTGGAATTTTGAAATCTAGATAACATCTTTCCAGGTCCCACCTCACTTGCCATGGACCAACTGGACCCAGACACACATCCTCTCTGCTGAAAGCAAGTGACTGTGTCCTTCAGGAAGCAGAATATCGTCACCGAGGTGGGGACCAGGTTTCTGTCTGCAGTGACGGGGCCCGGAGACAGATCTCCAGTGGGGAGCAGTAAGTCAGAAGTTGGGGGTGATCCAAGGGATCCAGAAAACAAATGGGGCGTGCAAAAGCCTTCTCCTAGAGAGTAGGCCAGGGTGCATTTCTGAAGACATATTAATCAAAACATCAAAAGTCAATCATTTTGACAAATGGAAAAATGTAAATAAAAAGCAGCAGAAAATAGCCCTGGGTGTCAGAGGCCGCCCGTGCCCAGTGTTAGAGTGCCCGCATCTGTGGAACTCTGCAGATCGCCGTACAGAAGTGGCAGGTGTAGTGACATTTCATTTTAATAAATAAAGCTTGCATGAAGATCAGAAAGTAAAACAGCCACCCTGGTCTCTTACAGACCAGGAAGTGGTGACGCACACCTTTGATGCCAGCAGCCACACTAGTTTGCAATAGAAACCGGGCGGTGGTGGAGCACACCCTGAGCCCTAGACAGGAATATAAGGTGGGAGGAGACGGCTCTCAGCTCAGTCTCCTTCTGAGATTCCTGGAGGCAGGATCGCCATTTCGGACTGAGGTAAGAGCAAGTGGCTGACTGCTTTGCTTTTCTGATCTTCAGGTTGAACCCCAATTTCTGTCTCTGGGTTTTTATTAACCGTGCCACAGGCAGACACTGAGGACATGTGATGAAGGGTGCTTGGCCGCTGCCTCCCTGTACCCCTTAAATGCTGGCAGGTCTCTTGGTCAGCAAAGCTCTCATATTCACACGGCTGCTTCATATCTCACCCTGGGCGTTCAGTGCTTTCTGAAGAACCTAACAGAGTTATGTCCCACCCCCAACAGGTGTCTTCACGCCGACGTCCTCGTGACCTCAGAGACAGCAGGTGGGCTCAGTGCACAGAAAAGCGGCTGGACATTGTGTGTGTGTGACACCGGACACCTTACCGAAGCTGGGAGCGCTGTGCAGGGTCATGTCCCGGATCACCCTGGTACCAAAGCAAGACCACATCAACAGGAACTGCTGCGCTACTTTCTTCAGGGACCCTTGTCGCTTGGCAGCCACCTACAAGCAAGTGAACGCCTTTAATACACTATTGGCTCTGAACAAACGAGGGAAGGCCTGTAAGCCTTCAAGTTCAAGCCTGTGAAACAGTGATTTTTTTTTCCTTTTGTCTTTTGGTTTTAGCGGCATAAACACACTTAATAGAAGCTGGTGCGCTAAACGTTATGCAAAGGACAAGCAAGAGATGCTTGTCTGGGTGAATCAGGGACAGGAGAGTCAGAGTCCTGTCTCTGTCCCCTCCACCTCCCAGGGTTGGGACTAGGTCTCCTCCCTGCACCCCCACAGCGCTATGGTTGCTGAGGAGTACCAGCTAGCTCACTCTGGGGTTCCGAGACAACCAACCACCTACAAGAACCACGGCTGCCCCTTCCCTTCCGCCTACCTACCTTCACAACGCATCGGTCTACCATGGTGTCCAGCCATTCTATGTAAGACTCAATAGGCGACTGCTCCTCCAGCAGGTGGTCAAACTCCTGGTACACTGCAGACAGAGCAGAACCCCGCACACCTTACTCAAGCCGCAGTTCCACAGAGGTGCATCCTTAAAGGCACAGAGGGCGGGACTGCACAGTTCTTCACGACCCAGCTGAGATGAAATCCTTCCGGCCCTCCTCCTGCCTCTGGCCAGAAGACACGTCACTGCCCCCCATACCCTCACAGCCCATTACTATCTTTATTATATCATTAATAGCCTTGCCCAATAGCTAGTTAGGTGTCAAGTCTCCTTAGTGAATCTTCTCTAATGTCACCGTGTAATGCACTACACTATCTGTGCTACAGCGGTTATTCTGGAAAGACTTGCCTACCCATTAGGCCAGGGCATTACCATCTCTTGCTGTCTGTCCAGGGATGGGACACAAGCAATGCCCCCATTGTTTCTGGACCACAGCTATACGGGTAAGTTGCTCGCCCTGGCTCTCAGTGCTAGGCATGTGTACTTAGTGCATGCTAATCAAATGAAACCATCTGCTCCCCTCGCTGCCCTGTCTTCAGCTTCAGGCTGGGAAAGGTAAGTGTGGAAGTGCGTGGGAATCTGTGAAGCTCTGTGGGAAACAGGCGCATGGCTGAGGACACTCACAACCATCTCTCTAGTGAAGATTTTCCGTGAGGTTTTCAGACCCAGAGCTAAATAAATAAAACCACAATTCAAGAGCTGTACATTTCTCGTTTCCACGCATCTGAGCAATTTTTCCCATGTGAGGAGGCCAGCCAGCCCGCTCTGTTTTGCTTGTTTGGTAACTCTTTGCAGGTCAAACAGTCCCCACGCTCAGCATAAAGATGGGCTTTAAAAGACACTGATCTTTCTCAGATTACAGACGAGGTACGGTGGCTAATATTGTCACCGTGACAGAACGGAGACTAGCTCAGGACTCAGGGCTCTGGGCCTGCCTAGCTTGGGTTAGCTGCCGTGAGAAGACCTGCCTCAATTGTGGGTGTTGACACTCCACGGGTTGGGGTCCCAAGGTGAACGCAAGCATTCCTCACTGTCTGCCTCAAGCTCCTGCCGTCATGACTACCCTGATGACACGGGAGAGCCTAAGAGCCATAGCTGTGCCTCTTTGGGGCTCTTTCTCTGTGTTGGACAACTACACCTTGTTTGCCAGGGGTGATAAAAACAGTTGTACAGTAAAGATGGCCACAGTTGACCTTCTTGAGAACTCGCTAAGTGCCAGGCACTCTCTTCAGTGACCTCTATGGGTACAGCAGTCAGTTAACCTTAAGACAGACCCTCAAGTGTTAATGTCATGACCCCAGAGCTCAGGACTGTCTGGTACAGAGTAGAGGTGCAGCTGGCTACTGACTGAATAGATGGATGACCCAGGAGGAAAGCGCTCTTTCTTCCCACCTGCAAGTAAAGCAACCAAGGCACTTCAAGATGAGGGACTGCCAAATGTTTCACAGCTGGTGAGCAGCCAGCACGATTCCAAAGAGCTCTGCCCGTGCGGCTGCCTCCTAACCAGTGCCGTTGAGAGCACCCCACCATGACCAGTGTTGTCGGGAGCACCCCACCGTACCGTGACCAGTGCTGTCGGGAGCACCCCACCATGACCAGTGCCATCGGGAGCACTCCACTGTGCACTAAGCCTGCAGTATGTCCTCCTGTTTAACCCTGTGCATTATTCTCATCGTATGGAATGAGAAACCATGATCTCCATGTACTGAAACCAAGGTTCCAGCAAGGTCTTTTGGGCAAGCTGCCCCTCCCTTTTCCTAAAGCAGCCCTTACCACTCATTCTAGTGGTGTGCTCAAAGACCAGGCGTGTCAGAACCGAAGTGAGCCAAGCATCCCTACTCAGGATCCACGTCACAGATGTCACAGATGCAATGGTGACCTTGACAACAGGAATCTGCGGGTGTCAGCTGGTTGGAATGAGTGTGAAGTGCAGCACGCAGGTGCCCCCACCCCGCTCAGACTGACTTCTGGGACCACTGCATTGTGTTCATGGACTCTGCTCCTGTCTACTGGGCGGTACAGGTATGAATGACACCTATGTCCCGGGCCAGCCGCCTTAGGCTTGGCACCCTGGCTCAAACTCTCCTTTCTGGCATTGCGTCACACAGTCCTGCCCTCTATATCAAGGTGCAGCTCGGTTGTAGGTGAGCGTCGGACTCGCCACGGACCCTGGGCTCTGTCACAAGGGCAGAGCCTGAGTTCACAGAGCCTGATCCAGGACAGACATGCAGTGAGGACCAGCTTCAGATGACACCATCCTATCCTGCATCTAGAGGAACTCAGAGAGAGAACCTGAAGGGTCTCTCTCAGAGACGGAGGCAGCGCTGTCGTCCAGCACGGGCTCAGCCTGGTCCCTCCACCCAGCTCTGCTGACTGTATTTTTCCCTAAGTATGGTTCACATTTTCCTTCCCACAAGAGGTTCTAAGGGAGGGGGAAGTCAGTATAAAACTGTGAGTGGTAAAAACTGAGAAGCGGGGTACCCGGATGCCAGTTCCATGCCTGGCTCACTGTGAGGCCTGAGACATAGTGACCAGCAGTTTCCCGTGGGCTGTTAGGGTGCTTAGGAACATGGTTTCTTTTGATTGAGCTGACAAGGGGAAAAGAGAGCCAGAATCAGGCCCGAAAGCTGGGAGATGGCTCAGTGCGTAGAGTTTGAGGGTGTGGGTCTGGATCCCCAGAACTCACATTTAATGATCAGGTGTGTGTTGAGCGCAGAGACAGGAGACTTCCCAGGAGCTTAAAAGCCAGCTGCCTTGGCATGCTGGCTGGTTTTATGTCAGCTTGACACAAGCTAAAGTCATCCGAGAGGAGGGAGCCTCCAATGAGAAAATGCCTCCAGAAGATCTGGGTTGTACGGTAGCTTCCTAGTGATTAACAGGGGAGGGCTCAGCCTATAGTGGGCTGTGCCACGGATGGGAGTCCTGGGTTCTATAATAGAGCAGACTGAGCAATTCACAGGGAACAAGCCTGTGCTAAGCAGCGTTCCTCCGTGGCTTTTGCATCAGCGACTTGAGTTCCTGTCCAGGCTACATTCAGTGATGGGCTACAGTGTGAAAGAGTAAGCCAGATAAACCCTTTCCTCCCCAGGCTGCTTTGGTCACGGTGTTTCATCACAGCAATGGTGACCCTAAGCAGGACACCTGGCGTAGGCAGTGACAGAGACCTTGTCTCAGACAAGGTGAAAGGTGAAGGCTGAGGTTGTCCTCTGACCTCCACACATGCTGTGCATAGGTGCAGCTACACACATGCACGCGCACACACACACACACACACGCACGCACGCACGCACACACACACGCACGTGCACGCACAATGAAAACAAACAAAAAAGAATCCCAACAGAAAGTGCTCAGAAGACCCTGTACCCTCCTGAGCTCAGCCACACTTTACAATTTTGGTCCCCTCTGCTCTTTCCCAGTGGAGCTGCCCAGGGCTGGAGATGGCACAAGGTGCAGGTTCAAGGCCTAGCACCACCACACGGTGATCACACCGCCCTGGGGAAGCCCCATCAACTCTAGGGAGCTGAGTTTTCTCAGATGTAAAATGAGAGTGACAGGAGACTGTCCCCCATGTGGCTGTGAAGCGGAATTGATGACATCACACACAGTGGGTTTGACGGAGCACTTGGCGGGGAACAGGCAGCTGATAAACTGCATTATTATCTCAGTGGCTTCTCCTAAGACGCCGCAATAGACAAGTGGGCAACCGTGCGGGAGAAGGAGGAAGAACCTGGGCTACGGCTGGGTCTAAACCCAGGAGAAAGTCCAATGGAGGCCAGGCTCGCCTTTTTATAGGGAATCTCAGAGAATGTTGGTTCATAAACAGCCCAGGCTTAGACCAGCCGGCAGAAGACGGGGCCCCCAGGACAACAGTGTGGAGGAGCAGACCCTGCCACTCACTGAATAGACCCCTCCTCCTGGTGGCATTGGAGCGACAATGTAATTTATCCCACACAGAAGGGATGGGTCTTGGACTGTCTGCCTTCAGCACCACCCTCCCTGGAACCTCTGAGGGGCACTGACTACTCCACCTGAGATGTGCACCTTGCTGGCCAAAGTGAGGCCCGCCCCGAGCAGTCAGCTGGGCCAAGGCTCAGAGGCTCAGAGGACGAACAGAAGAACATCATCTCGGGTGATGTCCCCTGTGTTGTTTCACTCTTGGGAGCAAACATCTCTCCCACATCGGGGCTGCCTGCACTGGAGGAAGTTGTCCATGCGGCCATGAACGCATGTTCATGGAAGCAACTCACCACCCATTCACGTCTTCTCAAACTTCAATGTGCCTGAAAGGGTCACCCGCTAGTGTGGTGGTGGGGGGGCCCGGCTCATGGTCACATGACCTTCACTGTCACATGGTCACTGACACACAGGCAGCTTGTCCAGCTGGCTCCACACCGACACACACCGAGGCAGGCTGTACATTTCAGTTCCCACCCTTTCTGTAACTGCCTTGGTGGTATGCGTGGCATTCAGGGTCACATGCAGGGTCCTTTGTATGACATTGTGTGCTACCCAATGGCATCAGCCATGTTGACACATATCCTCTTAAGTAAATTAGCCCTCCTGTCTGGGCCGACCCATTTAACAGGAACAATAGAAGAATGGGACCCAGGGAGGGGGCAGGGTGGGAACACCACTTGAATATTTATCAAGATACTCTTTTCCCATTTTCTTTAAAAAAACAACAGAAACAGAAGGACTGCAACCCCCCCCAACCCAGCGGGACAGCTTACACTGAATGATGAGTCTGCGGTGCTCATCCCGGGAGTCCTCCATGGTGTAGAGAGTCTGCTTGGTGATGCTGCTCAGGTCCACGTTCCTCCAGTCCTCCAGCATCTGGAACGTGATGTCCGCACTGTGGATCACCGTCCGAGATGCCTGTAATCCAATCCAGCCGTCGTGAGCTCCCAGTTAAAAGCCCGCCTCTCTGCCCTGTGTGCCTTTCTGAGTGGGTTTGCTTATCGCATTTTGTAGACTACTCGGAGATCCAGGGACATTCAATTTTAAGAAACAATGGTGATACCATGACTCGGAAAATACAGCGAGACACTCTTTCTTCCTGAGGCACAGGAGACCACTTCCTAAATATAACCCCAGTAGCACACACACTGAGAGAAACAAGTAATAAATGGGACCTCCTGAAACAGAGATGCTTCTATAAAGCAAAGAACACGGTCAACAAGACAAAATAACAGCCTACAGAATGGGAAAAGATCTTCACCAACTCCACCTTGGTTGAGGGCTAGTTTCCAAGATATACAAAGAACTCAAGAAACTGGTCATCAAAAGAACAAATAATCCAATAAAAAATGGGGTACAGACCTAAACAGAGAACTCTCAACAGAGGACTCTAAAATGGCTAAAAGACACTTAAGGAAATGTTCAACATCCTTAGTCATCAGAGAAATGCAAATCAAAACAAATTCTGAGATTTCATCTTATACCTGTAAGAAGGGCCACGATCAAACACACTGATGACAACTTATGCTGGAGAGGGTGTGGGGAAAAGGGAACACTTCTGCATTGCTGGTGGGAATGCAAGCTGGTACAACCCCTTTGGATGTCAGTGTGGAGATTTCTCAAGAAAATTAGGAAACAACCTTCCTCAAGATCCAGCATACCACTTTTGGGTATATATCCAAAGGATGCTCAATCGTGCCACAAGGACATGTGCTCAACTATGTTCATAGCAGCATTGTTTGCCAAAGTCAGAACCTGGAAACAACCTAAATGCCCTTGACTGAAGAATGGAAAAGGAAAATGTGGTACATTTACACAATGGAGTACTACACAGCAGAAAAAAACAAACCAACAAAAAAACCCCGACATCTTGAATTTTGCAGGCAAATGGATAGAGCTAGAAAACATCATTTTGAGGGAGGTAACCCAGACCCAGAAAGACAAATATCACATGTACTCACTCACTCATAGGTGGTTTTTAAACATAAAGCAAAGAAAACCAGCCTACAATTCACAATCCTAGAGAACCTAGACAACAATGAGGACACTAAGAGAGACTTACATAGATCTAATCTACACGGGAAGTAGAAAAAGACAAGATCTCCTGAGTAAATTGGGAGCATAGGGACATTGGGGGAGGGTATAAGGGGGGAGGGGAGAGGCAGGGAGAGGAGCAGAAAAAAAATGTAGAGCTCAATAAAAATTAATTTAAAAAAGAGAAAAAAATGTATCAACAGCATTTTGGATTCTTCTTCTCTGTGTTTTTTATATAATCAGGAGAGTGAAAAAATGTGAATAAGGTAAAAAAATGGTAGACATTAAGACACAGGTAGGTGTGTGTGTGTGTGTGTGTGTGTATGTGTGTGTGTGTATGCATATGTGTCTGTCTTTTAAACCTGTTGCTAGTGAACTGAAATTCACAAGCTAGACCAACACTAATAAAAACAAAGGAGAGGACATCTAGGCTACTTCTTTTACTCACATATTTGTAAAACATCTTTGAATAGACTCTTTGTAAAATCTGAAAACATACAAGGGCACCCTTGGTCTCTAGCCCTAATGCCTGTCAACTTCCAGGCAGAGGTAACTATCACCCTGTCCACCTCTGCTCATGCACAGGTCAAATCCACCGAAACACCTGCAGCCCTCTCTGAATGAAGGTCAGGTGCTCTGGATCCAGACGTACCTACACTGTACCCCAGCTCTGCTGCTTGTCCCCCTGGGCGCACCATCTGTGAAATGCAGATACAGTGGTATCTGCCTCTTGGCGTCCCTCGTGATGGCTATTAAATGTAGCGACAGACTGGAGGCAAGGCTTCATGGACACAGCGTCATTGCTGAGGTCGGTTTGCTTTGCATGGACTGGGCTGACCCTTCGGAACCGTCCCAGGTTCTGTTCCCATGGACTGAACCCTTCTCCTCCCACCACTTTATCCCACTTAAACACTTGACGTTCTGTATTTCCCCCGATTTCTATCCCATTTTCTTCTTAATATGTTTATTTGTTTGTTCGTTCATTCATTCATTGACTTGTCTTCCTGAAGACAGGCACCACTTAGCACAGGGTCTGGCACGCAGCTGGCACTCGAGATTTCCTGAGATGGGTGGTTAAGGTGCGCGCCGAGTGGCCCGCCTGTTGGTGTATCACAGAGTGACTGACGTATGGAGGAGTCTCTTCTTGGGGCTTGCTTAATTTGACTTGCTGTGTGTGGGTGTTTAAGGAAAGCTCATTGGCTTATGAACTCAAAAGTACCATTGTGTTTCATTCCCAGAATTAACCCCAGTCCAGAGTTCTGGTTGGTCCAGAAATGTGTCAGGGAGCAGCTGTCTAGTGAGGTTAGAAAGGTGGTATTTAGTGACCGTGCAAGGTGGAGAGGATGTGTGTGTGTGTGTGTGTGTGTGTGTGTGCATGTTTGTGAATGTAGGTATACATATGCATGCACGCACGCATATGCCCCACGTGAGTGTAAGCATGAGAACAGAGGTCTATTAAAGGGGCAGCATCCTTCCTAAAGTACCCGAGCCCCAGAGGAAAACACCAAAAGCACAAGTTTATTTCCAGGTAGGTCTAAGAGTCCCTTTTCCAGGTAAAAGGGAGCAGGAGAGTGCAGCTGGCACAAGCTCTCAGAAATACAGGACATGTGTCCTGGTTTTCCTCATAACCACGCTCTTCCCTGCATTCCAGTCATCTGTCCGATTGTCTCCAGAACAATGCCCAGGGGCTACCTTTGTCACAGCTGTCCAGTCTAGAAGGGCTTCCCTCTGTCCCTAAACCATGTCGTGTGCCTTCGATGACAAGGACAGATGTAAGGAGACCGAAGTGGAGCCTGCCTTGGACTATCCTCAATCAGAAAACCCCACCTCCTGCCTTGCCATTGCATAACCAGGATCCCCCAAGAGCCAGGTGGCACTCTACAGGAGGGGCTACAAATGGGAATGTGTGAAGACAGATGACAGGAGTGAGTGGGGTGGATCAGCTCCTACAGGGAACTGGAGATGAGGGAGCATGCCATGGTGCCCAACGCTAACTATTGTCCAGGTAACATGGTCCTCTGGGCGAGCTGCTACATCCTGAAGGGTTTCTACATGTAACCAGGGTGTTCAGACGTCATCCTGAGCATCTCCTGGGGAGAGGTCAGGGGTGCTGCACACACAACTGCACCCCAAGTATCAACAGTAGTTGACAAACCCAGCAATTTAACTCAAGGAAACACAAAACTGGGAACGCAGATCATGTCCGAAGGGTTCAGGGCAACTGATTTGCACCCAAGTTACAACTTTGGACGGGGACGGAGGTTTTTAGTGCCTTATGTATAGAAACCGAACACATCAAAGAGAGGGCCCTGCTATGCCACGACTTGACAGCAGCCACAGGAAGTTATCCCTGTGGATGTCGCCCCTGACCTCTGCAATGACCCGGCAGTGGTTAACACAAAGGAGAGCAGACAGCTACCTGGCAAAGGTGATTCAGCGATGTTTGCCTTCGCAGAATTTGGGAGAACCTTCTTGACACTGTAACAAGAAGACAAATAGCTGAAAACATTTGCACACTTGAGGTTCTGACCAGGAGCGAGTTTCAAAACGTGGTTCTTCTCACCGGGCCTCACCGCCCCACCTCTGGTTTTTAGGGACTAGCGGGCACGGGACCACGTCTGACTCTTGCCGTGTTTTGGCTCCAACAGTCATTTTCTGATGATGATATTTGGGATACAGATTTCAAAGTCACACACATGCTGCACTCGCAGGTGTGGGAAACGGTGGCATCATCCAACCGTGAGCAAAAGCAATTATCTACTTGGCTTTCACTTTGCTAATTGCAAGCTCGCTGCTTTCCCGCTAATCGCAGGAATCAAACGAAAACTTTGAAGAAGCCCCTTGAAGACACAGCTGTCTCATCTGAACCGTGACTGGCTCACTGCTGTGTGGCCAGGGGTGCTACTGGCCTGGAACGTGAGCTGTCCCACAAGGGACCTTGGCATTTGTCATTTTGGCCAAATGGCCTCTGTTTGTGGGTTTTGATTTCGGAAAGGCTGTTTGTCTATCTGCCCTAAGCATCTGACTATTTGAAGTGAAGGGACCTTATATCTGTTGATTTAGTTTTAAGGCATGTCCCTGTTCACAGTCTTCGTTCTTCCAGTCTCGCACGGGGGGAGGGGGGTGTTGGTGGGAGGCGCTTGCTTCCCTGCTCCTGCACAATCTCCAAACATTCAGGCTCCCTGGGGAGGAACCACTGCCTCCAAGCAGGCACAGGTGGAAGGCCCAGCCCACCTCCTCCTTGCTGCCGACTTTGAGCGGGTTTGTTTTGTCGGTGCTGTAATTAAACCGGGCACGGGGCATTCTTCTCATTAATTTCTGAACTGGTCATGAAATAGTCAGAAATTTCCCCAGGATTATTCTAATTTGTGCTCAGAGCTGGCTTGGTTTGAAAAATAGTGTGTGGGGTGGAGGAATTGGGGGGGGCTGTGTGTGCGGGGAGATGAACTTCTAATTTTCCAGGCCGATCAATTGTTAATCCTGCTCCTTAATTACTTTTTCTTTAACTTTGTGATGTGGAATTTAGTGCTGGAGAAAAGAAAAGAACTGTGAGCCGTGAAATAAAGCAGGCGTTCTCAATAGGTGATGGGCACCGCGGGGCCTCCAGGCCAGTCTGAAAGGGTAATTTGATCGGCTTCGTTTTCCCCACTGGCACTTGTTTTAGCACGGACTGCACGCTGTATTCAAGCGGGCCTTTTGGAAACATATTTTAAAACCTTGTTTTGCTTAAAATCATCTCATCTTTGTTCAATAACTGTGTTGTACACGAGTCTTCTCTGGGCTCAGACCATTGTGACAGAGCGCAGCCAGCCTCCTCAGACTCGGCTAACGCTGGCGACTACAGGCACTACTTAGCCAAGAAAACATTTGTGGCTCCAGCCCCCTTATAAGAAATATTGATTTGGCTTTCTAATCAGGCCGAGAATCTGTGAGGCTCTTACGCTAGCTACAGCCTTTTGCGGACAGGCGTTTCAAGGACACCTCAGATTAAGTTTGATTTGTGGATCCGTGGCTGTGTGGCTCTGTGGTCCTGGGGACGTTTCTTTGCCTCTCTACACCTGGACATAGGGACACGATGACCGACCTCCTAGTGGTGCCTGCCGCAAGAATGAAATGGAGTTAGTATGGTGCTGACTGCTGACTTTGGAATTGGACAGGGAGACCGGGGTAGATCCTGTCTCTGCTTCTTACTTCCCAAGCCCAATGAGTTCTT
Organism: Dicrostonyx torquatus; assembly: GCA_028555095.1. Classification (NCBI taxonomy): domain Eukaryota; kingdom Metazoa; phylum Chordata; class Mammalia; order Rodentia; family Cricetidae; genus Dicrostonyx; species Dicrostonyx torquatus. Next base: position 1,333,136 of record JAQHUG010000261.1, on the reverse strand, counting down.
TCTCCTTGCTGCTAGCAGCAAACATTTTGCAAGGATTTAGTGAGTTCCCCACGTGGGAAGTACTTAGCCTAACCCCCGGAGCTTCATCGTGCAAGTGAGCACTATCTCCTCAGTGACTCACACGACAGGGACGGCTTTGAAGTGCTGCCCTCACTCGTTCTGCTCCCAAAGGCAATACTTACACTCAAATTTGATGTTCCTCAGGTTTTCTGGGAGGTCGTGGAGAGCCACTTTCAGCCACTCGTCCAGCTGCTTGGCGAACTTTCGGATCACCTGAGTTAAGCTGAAGGAAGAAGTGACGAGTTTAAGTGTGTCCCGAGTTTCTGTGTCCCCAGAGGAATTCATTTCACACAGTCCTCTGCTGGCTGCTGCCAACAGATGTGGCTGGTCAGAGCAGCCCAGGAGCACAGCGTGCAGCCTGTGCCTGGGCAGACCCAATGGCTTTGGAGGAGCGCTTATGGGTGCCTTGCACAGTGGGGGGGGGAGTAAAAGCCACTGCACCGTGAGGTGGCATCCGGAATTCATTCCTTGAGCGAGACATTCTCGGTGGTATTCTGGGAGCGCTTTCTGTCAGGGGTGAAGACAGTGGGCCGTGGTCTGGAACCAGCCTCCACACATACTTTCCTCCAGTCTGGTCCAACGCCCAGCTGGAAGAATCCATGTGCGGTGTTTGGAGATGCTCGCCTACTCAGCCTAGCAACCTGCTGCCATCGGCCGGAGTCAGGAAGCACCCGCTCATTTATATATGTGTGTGTGTGTGTGTGTGTGTGTAGCATTTACTCATTCATTTATTTAAATGTATGTGTGCGCATGTGCACACGAATATGCACGTGTGCAAAGGCATGCCAGGGCATGTATGTGCCATGAAGGAAAACTTGAAGGAGCTAGTTTCCTCCACCTACCACGTGGGTCCCTGGGGCCCACGAACACCCTTACTGGCTTAGCCATCTTGCGGTCTAGCAGCAGCTTGTTTCCAGTTGGCACAAAGCTCTAAAATGCACCTTGCAGCCACAGTATATTTCGAGGACGGAGAGAAGTGGGAGGGTTCTAGACCCAGGAGGCAGCCAGGAGCCACAGGATCCCGCGTGAGAAGGGAGTTTGTGGCTGAAGAAACAGAAAGCACCGTTTCAGACCCCACATTAAGACCCCCTGCTTGTGGCCCAGACTCACTTTCCTCTTGGGTGTCGTGGGGCTGGGAGGGGGACCCTCTCTCCATGGAGGCCGTCCACACCACCTGACCACTTGCCGTGTCCTGGTTCACTGCTGTCCTTCACCTGTCAGACCATGGTCACCAATCTGCACGGCAATCCCTGCTGGTTTTTCTCTTTCACCCACTCTACTGTTTCTGGGATTCATTAGCCCTAGCCCTCTTTAAGACCCTCACCCCCCCAAGTTTGCACCCTCCTCCCCATATGAATGGCATAGCTAAGTACCCCTTTAAAAATGGAGGGGCTGGGGAGATGGCTTTGTAGGCAAAGGGCACACGGTGTTAACATGAGGACCTGAGTTCGGATCTCCAGAGCCCCACATGCAGCAGGACATGGCTGCACTCTGTGCTCCCAGTGCTCCTAGGGCAAGACAGGAGAACCCCTGAAGCTCGTGGGGTCAGCTGTCAACAAGGGGCCCCAACTCAGATAAGATGGAAGAGGAGTGCCAAGAGCAAAGGTGTCCACTGGACTTCACATGTGTGCCACGACACTCACATACATGAAACACACACTCACATAGATGAAACACACATACACATGAGGACATAAATAGTTTCTATTGCCTCAGCTGTAGCCCATGAGCCTCCACATTGTCATTCTTTGGCTGCGTGGACACTTTGCAGCCTTCTTCATTCTCACTGTTTCCAGCTGCACTCCTGTCCCTCAGCCTGCACGGCTGTCCCTAGGCAGCACGCGCCATCTAAGCACAACACCTTATGCTTTGCTGGGCATCAGCACGTCACTGTGACCCTGTCCTCGGGGAAATCCCGGCTTCCCTCTCCGTACCCTTGACCGCACATTACAACTCCAGTTCAGAGGAGCAAAGCTCGCCTCTGAATCCTACTTCAGACTTCCATGGGCACCAGGCACACACATGCATGCAGACATTCAGGCAAAACACACAAACACATAAAGATTAAAACACATATATTATACAGGACTTTGGTCCAGTCCTGGGCCCTCTTCAAAATCCTCCTTTCTGTCTCTCTTAGCAATTTACCCACACCCATGTCAGCTCCTGCCTGTATCCTCATATCTCCAGCACAGAGGTCTGTGGAATGCCCGGACCCAACACGCCCTGATGAAATAGCTCTCACTCGCTGATGCACTTCTTTTCTTGTATTACTTAAGCTAGGGGCATTGGACCCGCTGGAGCTGGAGTTATAGGACTGCAAGCCTGATGATGGTGCTGGGACCTGAACTCAGATCCCCTGAGAAAGCAGGAGGTGCTCGCTCGTTCGTGTGTGTACGTGTGTGTACATGCTTGTGTGTGCATGCGTGCGTGTGCGTGTGTATGTGTGTGTGTGTGTCTGTGTGCATGCCAGCCTGGCAAAGAGGAGCTTCTAACACTTAAGCTATCTCTTCAGCCCCAAAGCTTTCTTTCTAATTTGCTTGTTATGAAATGGTTCAAACAGACCCTAGGATAAGATAATAAAAATAAAACCCCCCAAGTACTGAGCAGCCCCAATAATCACCAATACTTTAGCAGTTTAATTTACTACATGCCTTTTTCTTTTCTTTTCTGGGATCTTTGAGCAAACACATGATATTATTCACCCTCAAGAACTTACTGTGTGAATTTCACAGAGGGCACACAAATGTGTGAGTCTCTGTCCATATTCACAGGGACAGCTGGCACAGGGGACTGCTCTTCCTTAGGGTACCTAACGCTCAGCCGGGGCTCCAATTTCCCCACTTCTCTTAGAGACAGCTTTTAGTTGATCTGAACTAATGATACGGATGCTACTGTGTTGATTTCTTCCTTGTGGAGTCACTTGTTCTAGTCACCTCTCCAGTGCGCTTCCTGTAAGGCCTAAGAATTCATCCAAAATGGCCGCGGTTTTCTGTTTAGTTCAGGAAACTTCCCAGGTGATCTTTGTGCTGCAACTATCAGGAGTATGTCCAGGGCTCAGTGTCCCTCTACTAGTGTGTTCATGGCTCAGTGTCCCACTATCAGTGTATCCGTGGCTCTGTGTCCTTCTATCAGTGTGTCCAAGGGTCAGTGTGCCTCTATTAGTGCCCGTGGCTCA
>JAQHUG010000261.1:1301923-1319901 GCA_028555095.1 Dicrostonyx torquatus | reverse complement strand
TTTAAAAAGATGTATCAATAATAATCAATAGTTGTGGAAATAAACAGAATGATAATGCATGACCCCAAACAAGACACATAAAGAAGGATGTTTTGGACCAAACCAGTGGAGCTAAAACGACTAGCAAGATGTAAGACTCAAACTAATCATGAAATTGCATGAAACGTAAGGTCTAGACAGGGGAAATCGCCAGATTAGATAAACACACACAAGGTCTTACTCTACGCTAAATGTAAACACAAATGTATGGGCAGAGTGACAGGGTAATAAGGTGGGAAAGGCAGTGTTGGCTAAAATGCGCTAATACCCACATTCCTGCCCAAGGAAACTGCTAAACAAGAAGTATTACTAGGGCATCAGTATTAATATTAGCATTATGCTATCATGAAAACCACAAATGTTGTATCTCTGTGATAAAAAGGAATCAGTTCTTCAGGCAGACATTCTAACTTAAATGTATTTAGCTACAAATCTTCAAAACTGAGTTTCAAAATGAAACAAAAATGGACAGAAACAGACAAATGCACAACTAAAGCTGAAGATGGAAGTCGACAGAACAACAGGACAGAGTCATTAAGGACAGGGAGAGCGTGAGCACGACGTCAATCAGTTCAACCTAACAGACAGCACAGCACACCTCGTCAAACGGCAGCCTAAGAGAGCAGTTCCAGGACACAGGGCGCCCTTCAGCAAGCTCCAGGTTCTGGGCTACCAGACAGCTGAAATACACTTGACAGACCCAATAGGATGCAAAGCCCGCAATCTGACTACAGGAAATTAAAACAGAAATTAATAACAACACTATCTTCATAAACCCCAGTATTTGAAAATTAAACATTTCATTCTTAAAATAATCCATAGGCTAAAGAGAGACTGATAGGAAAAGTAAAATTACTTTAAATCAAAATGAAGATAAAACATATCCAAATTTGTAGAATAAAACTAAATGACGATTAGAAAAAATTAAAACATTAAGTGATTTTACATGAAAATGAAATCACTTAAATTTTTTTTATCTGTTTGCTTGTTTTACAATAGCGTCTCAATTGTAGCCCAGGCTGGCCTGGAACTCCTTGCGTAGCCCAGGCTGATCTCAAACTCATGTTAAGCCTCAGTTTCCCAAGTGCTTGTATTACAGGCATGAACTACCTATACCGGACTAAACAGATAGGTTTTTAATCGATGACATGTTTCCGTACAACCACTAAAGAGAGGAGAAATAAGTAGCTCCAAATCAATTTAAAAAAAAAAATCAAATTGAAACTAGAAATGTGACAAGCCAGGGAAGGCAGCAACTGCTTTCAGAGAACAACTGCATAGAAAACACGGTTGAGTCTCTAGGCGCGCTGACCACGGAGGAGGGAAGGAAATCCCAGTCACTCGCCAGGGAACGAGAGGATGACATCATAGATCTACAGACGCTGGTGTGAAGTGAAGAAATACAGACCACTGCAAGCTCAAAAATGCCAAGTTTTGGATGAAATTTAGAATAAAACCAAAGTGGGAACACTTCCCACCTTGTTTCATAAGAGCAAATATTGCCCTGACACCAAAATCAGAGAAAGATGTAAGAAAAAAAAAAAGCCTTAAAGGCCACGAACATTTATAAATTGAGGCATGGAACCCACAACAAAACAGCAACTCGGTGCTAGCAATGTCTTTCAAAATCATGAAGGAGTATGACACTGGCTAGGACCACAGGTGACGATGGGCACCCTCACACTTTCCCTGGGCCCGGCAGGGAAAGCATGCAGTGTTTACAAGATGAAGGAATCTACATGTCTGAAAATAAAGCGATGTGAAACCCACGACACTTGCAGTCTAGGGGAAGAAACCAATGCAATCCTGAAACAAACTAACACACCTGATAAAATTCAAAATAATTTCATGAGGAAAACTCTCAGCAAACTAAGCAGTGGAGAAGAACTCTCTTGATCTGACGAAGTTTTCTACATCTTAGCATGAACACTACACCACATGCTCTCTCTTTAAGACCTAGGAAAAGATGAAGATGTCCATTGTCACTGTAGGTCCCAGCCAGTGTAACAACACTGTGGATGAAAGGGGTCTGGAGATTGGAAACAAAACGGTCTCTAGGTATAGATTATACATTTATACCCACAAGTAGTCCCAAAGAACCTACCATAAAACAGAATAAATGACTTTAATAACTTCTCAAGATAAAATATTCACACACAGCCGGATGATGGTGGCGCACACCTTTAATCCCAGCACTCGGTAGGCAGAGGCAGGTGGATCTCTGTGAGTTCGAGACCAGGCTGGTCTACAAGAGCTAGTTCCAGGACAGGCTCCAAAGCCACAGAGAAACCCTGTCTCAAAAAGAAGAATTCACACACAAAACTACAGCCATGTTTTTAAAAGGAGTAATGGACGACTGGAGACTGCGGAAGCATTGTAAGAGGACCCATATGAATACATAAATATAAACCGTGTTCATGGACTAGGAAAACCCACATTAGGAAGACTGTTTCTAATTGTGTCTATGAACTCAGGGCAGTCTCCATCAATATGCCACAGCCAAAGGAACGATTTTGAGAAAAGTAAGTCAGATCTGCTATCACTTGTTTGGGGCTGACTGTAAAAGCCGTTAGAACCAAGGCATTGCAGTGTGGGTGGAGACAGGGCGTATCAGGGAACGGAACGCCACCAAGAGTCAGGGTTATGTCTCCACGAGTGGCCACTGTTCTACACGGCAACAAAGCAACTCAACAGAAAATGTTCAGCCTTATCAACAAATGGCGCTGGAATACTTGGCCTTCGTCTACAAATCCAAAAATAAAAACTTCATCCCCGCACTTCACATCATGCACAAAACTAAAATTTGAAAACCTAGTCTAGTGGTGTGTTCCTGGAGGCAGAGCTGCTCAAGAGGCCGAAATGAGACCAGGAACCCGAGACCAACTGGGAGGAAGCAGGGAACCCAGTGGTGGAATGCTTAGCATTTCTGCTGGCTTCAGTCTCCAGTAACACACATGCATGCACACACATGCACACAGCAACACACGCACATGCACACTCACGCACACACGTGCGCGCACACGCACACATGTGCACATGCACACATGCACACTCACGCACACAGCACACACACCTCTAAAAGTACAGAAGAGTGTGTGTTGGTGAAAACAGAATTTCTTTCTGGCATCTGTGCAACATCCACACACTGGCCACATGTCAGAAACAGAAGCAATGTCTGGATTCTTGAGAAGAAACGCTTTCAGCACCAATCCAACCACAAAATAATACAAATCAAGGTGAAAAATAGCTCCTAACACTCTGAAAGTCTGAAGTGTTCTTTTTCAATTCGTATGGCAGAGGGACTACAAAGGGAAATATAAAATAGGCATAGAATAATAATTTTAAAATAGTGCATATCAAACTCTAAGGAACCCAGCTAAAACAGTGTTAGAGGAACATGAGTAGCATGTTCGAGGTCCTGGGGCTCACCCCGGGCGTCATACAAAACTCGGCATGGTGGCACAAATCTGTAATCCCAGCACTCCATAGGTGGAAGCAGGGGGATCAGGGTCATCCTTAGCTACATGATGAGTCTGAAGCCTGCCTGGACTGCCTGGACCACTTGAGACCTGCTCCATAATTGACTGACTAGCTGAATAACTAAATAAGCCAGAAGTCCTCCAGGATTGACCCTGTATGCACATTCCATGAGTAGGATGCATCGTGGCAGAACATAGGCTCACTCGCAGCTGGCAAAGGTGACCTATGGGGAACGCGGGTCTTTGCAGGTGTATGGCTCACCAGCTGAAATCATCCTGGATTAGCCAAGTGGACCCTAACTCTAGGGGCAGGTGTCCCAGTGAGAGACGAAGGAAGACAAGGGTACAGGGCAGAAGACCATGAGTAGATGGGGGCAGAGGTCACAGTGACTCAGCGACAAGCCCGGGAACACCGGGGACTGCTGAAAGCCACCAAGAGCCAATGACGAGACCCGGGCAGGCTCCCGAGAGCCTCTGTCAAGACATGGTCTGCAAGCCTGTGACTTGGCACATCTGGCTTATTTACAAGGGACGCCCAGGAAGGCGTGGCCAGGCAAAGAGGAAGCCAAAGGGCAGACTCAAGTGCCCTCATTCTCAGCCACCCACCGTGTGACAGTTTATTACAGACTCCACAGGAAACTAATATGCTCCTCCATGTCACCCCTCCCAGCATTCCCTGTAGTTGAAATTCCAAGAGAATCCATAAAATTCAATATGGCAGAAGCCCACGCTGTTACAGAGAACAGTGAGCTTGTAGGGAAAGCCCCCGACACAGCACCAACAAGAAACACATGCTAAATGAAGGACTTGTTAGGGACAGAAGAGAAAGGGGTGGACAAGCAGAGAAAAACCATAGAGAAATCTTTGCAAACTGGGGTGAGGTGCTGCCTGCTCTCGGGCAGAGTCCTGTGGAGGACACAGCTGGCCAGAGGGGGGCAAGGAAAAGTCCCCCTGCTTCCCCGTGAGGAAGTTCAAGGCTGGGATCCTCACAAAGGGCAGCACGCAGCATGGCGGAGAAGGCCGAGAAGCCCACAGCAGAAGCACAGGGCGGAACACTTTTGTGTGGGAGCCAGACACAAGATGGTGTGCCCAGTGACACCGTGCCAGCGAGAAGGAAAGCTGCGTGTTCTGTGCAGTAAAGATATGTGAACAGTGCATGACGATGACCGTGGAAATGGTCATGTTGATTTCCACTGTGCGCCTTTGGAAGCATTTTATTCACAAACTACAACCTTTAATCTTTAAAAGTCCACTGTTAATGGTGTTTACCAGACCTTGTTTATAATAATAGTAAAAAACATGTAAAAATGATAGCCAGTGCCTGGCTCCTCCCACAGGGAGGCGGAGACCCAGCAAACTCACCTGTCTGGCAACGCCTGCAGCACTGTGGGCATCAGAACTCCGGAGATGGCCTTGTAGAGGATGGAGTCACACACGCCCACGATGTTCACCACCGTGGAGGAGCCTAGCACAGGCAGCATGTGGGGTGGCATTCCTTGCCAAAAGTGCAGAAGGAAACTCTGAACCTGCAGTGACCCAGAGAGAGCAGCTGTCAGAGCCTTGCAGCACCTCCTCCGCAGCACAGGCTGCAGCTCCGGTGGGGACGGGAGCTGCCCCATCTTGGGAGGATGCTTCGGGAACTTCTGCCCACTGTCCACACTTGCACATGCCCACTGCTGGACACCTGCCAGCCCTGCAGCCTGGTGAACTCCAAGAGTCAGCTAAAAAGGGGAGACTGGACACTGTTTATTAAAAGGGTCAGACAGATCAGAACGCTAGCACCCATTAGTCTCTGAGTCCCCTGGTGGCTCCTGGATGCTCTGGGAAGGAAGGGAAGATGCGGTAGTTGCAGGTTGAGAGCACAGGAAGTGTCTGCTACCTGCAAACGTGTCCTAACTCAAACGCGTGTGCCCAAATCCTGCACAGAGTGCAAGGGCTTCTCATATCCCAAACTCCCGCTTTCTCAAAGTGTCTGGTGTCCTTATGGAATGAGAGGTGGTGACACATGGGCAGGAAGATAGGAGGGCACATGACACCAGGGCCCTGAGCCAGCAGGACTCTGCGGGACGCTCAGAATGGAGTCACTAGTATGGTGAAGCAGGAACCGGAGGATCCCTGTGCATAAGCAAATGGCTGAGGGGATGTTCCCAGCAGAGCGCGCCTTGGTCGCCCCACATCCACGTCTAGGGTGGGGTTTGAGGAAGGAGGTAGAGGAAAGGGGAGCAGACGAGGGCAGCCTTAGGTACACAGCACCACCCCTAAATTGAGACACCCATCAGGAAGCTGGGAGCATCCAATGCTGGATTTATACAGGACGGACTTGAGCCCTGGGTGAGGCACCGTTCTCCCCACTCCCCCAGACAGGCACTTTCTCCACACACACCGTTTTCCAGCACTGGTGCACTGTGGGACACATAACCTGGGCTCGGTGCTTTGGAACTACTATTTGTATTTTTACTGTGTGTTCTCTGCTTTCTAATACGACACTGCTGATAACAGAGCCTGGAATCTTTACTTCCACTTACAGAGTTACCAAGCTCGTCGCCTTTGGATCGCTGCCTGACTCTAGGTGACGGACTTGGGTGTCATTGTGTATATAAGGTTTCTTATTAACGTGGTAGCTGGGGTCTGGCTTATTCCCTGGGCCATGGCTCTCTCTGCTGCTGCCACTCCATAGCTTCCTGTCTCTGCCTGGTGGTCTGTACCGCCCTGCAGACCCTGTCAGGATCAGGTCCCGGATCCCAGCTCACCCCTGGGCACTGACCTCTAGCTAGGCACTAGACCTCCCCTTTCCACTATATAAACTCTGCCCGCTTCGCTCCTAAGAGCTGGTAGATTCCGACTCTGTTTTCCTTAGCCCTGCCCCCATCTTCTATAGGCTTCCAGCAGAACGTATGGCAAAGACCAGCTGCTGTGTAGGGTACCACAAGTCCACTGAGAGACTCTAGCGGACATCTGTCTGTAAGAAGCCTGCTCAAGCCCCACAAGGAACCCTCATCAGTCCCCAAGCTCCTGGCCACCATTGTACCACGTGTGCCATCCACTGTCAACCTCCCTTCCTTCTCTACTTATGTCACTGAAAGTCCAATGGTCCCCACTCCTCTGAGAAGGGAAAGGAAGGAGAGGGAGAACGGAAGGCCAACTGTGATGTGGGACACGGAGAGTGTTCCCGCTCAGGACAGACAGCTGCTCTGACCCCCAGCCCTGGACTGGATAGGAAGGGAGGGAAAAGGAAGAGCTGAGTGGCTGGGCAGAGGGTCCCAGCAAGGTTAGACTTGGGAGAAACAGAGAGACAGCAGACAGGGGTTAGGAGCTCTGGTTTAGCCATGTAAAACCAGGACAATCAAATGTGATGCTCGGGACTATGTGTGTGAGAGCCGGCAGGTCTTTCAAGATGGCTATAACGCTTTCTACCCATTGTTAGGATGTAATAAGATGACTTATGTGAAATGCCTGGCATTGTGTAGGCACTGGATAAATGGAAACTTATTATCAGACCAAAGGAGGCATTCTGGGAAGTGGAAGAGTCAGGCCAACGGTGTACATGATCACTGAGGCCAGCATTCTGGGCTGTCCGTCCAGGCTCCTGTACTCTCACCTGTCTTCCGGGCTAGCACCAGATTTTTTAACAATTTTTATTGATTTATTTTTATTATTTTGTGTGTATAAGTGTTTTGCCTGCATGTGCACCTGTGTACCACATGAATGCCTGTTGCCCAAGGATGTGGTGAACCTCATGTGGGTGCTGGGACCTGAACTCAGGTCCTTTGCAACAACAAAGCCAACTCCTCAGTTCCCTTATTTTTTTTAAAAAAGGAACACCTAAGCAAGATTATTTTTCTAATCGCATTTCCATGCCGTGTTTAGTTACAGCAAACACATGGATAACATGTAGAAAGACGTCTAATGACGTGATTTGAGTTCTTAGTTGGCATGGCACTGGAAAGTGCTCAGTAAAGCAATAGTTACCAAAATGTCTATCATCTAGTTTGTTTTTACAGAAACTTGGCCACTTTACATACACTATTTAGTATATGCCCAATTTTGCTATGAGATCACTGACTAATTTTTTTGGCAATAATAGAAGTGAGGCTCAGAGGCAGACAATGCTTTTGGTTAACGTCACAGGCTAGGAAATGACGGCTTAGAGACTCAACCATGGGACTCTGGGCCCCCTAGCTCATTGTGATATACTGTCTGGGGAGGAGTCCCCTCCGTGTGAATTTATGGGTCTGATCCCTCTGCTTGACGATGTTCTACGTGAGTTGCACCCATCTGTCCAATCATCCCCCACCCACCAATCCAAACACCCACTCACACATCCAACCAGCAGTCTGTCCAAGAGTCTGAGAGTAGAGCCAGCAAGGATGAGCAGGGAACAAGGTCCCTTCCCGGGGATGTTATGTAGTAATGCTTGCAGCAAACACTCCATCTACTGAAGACTTTTCTTAGAAGTAAAACATCGTTCTTCTTGCTGCTGTGGCCATGTGGCTCCCTGCTCCCTGCTGCTGTGGCCACGTGGCTCCCTGCTCCCTGCTGCTGTGGCCACGTGGCTCCCTGTGCTGTGGATAGGCGGACTGAACCTGTCTTGCTTAGGAACTTTAAAGGCAGCAGGAGAGTAGAAAGGACGTGGGAGTAAAGGTGTCAGGTATCAAAAGGATTTGTCACAGCTTTGGTCTTAACCCAGCTGTGTGACCTTGGACAACTCCTTTGTTCTCTGGACGACTGGCTGTCTAATAAAAGCAAGTAAGACCATTTACAGTTTATAAATTGTGTATCTCCTCCTTCTGCTAATCCTGCGGCTCCACGGCTGAGAAACTGAGACTTGCAATGTAGAGCCAGGCCCTGAATCTGTTCCCCCTAGGGGTGCTTTGCCCCTGCCACTGCAGAAAGTTCCCAAACCCCTGTATGTTCCACAGTCTACTCTCTGGCTTGCAAGCCTCTCCTTCTCCCCCGTGAGTCTGTCTCTAAAATGAGTAATTAACGTGTCTGATGTATTGGAAACAGGTGCAGAGAAGGGAAATGGAATGATGGGAATGAGTTTTGAATTAAATAAAGTTGCATGTGATAGGGAGATTGTCACAGTAGCCTTAGGGTTCACAAATACTCCTCAAACCCGCTGCCTTAAGATGGAGCCCACTCTTGTCAATCACACAAGGGTGATGTGACTTCATCCTAAGATGACAAGGTTAAGAATGGGGCAAGACTTCCCTGCAGCCTCTCCTGCAGCCCACAGGCTGAACCACAGGACTCAGAGACTCCAGGCCACACGCAAGGAGCCTGGATCCCTAAATCATCCAGAGTCTCTCAACCAAAGGGCATCCAGATTAGATCGTGCCATGACTAAGGGAGAAGCTTCCAGAAAGTTAAGACTTGGAGCTTACTTGTTGTGCCAGCCAGAGTCGTCTTAACTGTTTGTAACTTGTTATGTGCTGCTATCAGCAGTTTTTGAAACTTAAAAAAAAAAACCCACTGAAATGGCCACTTCAGTTATCTGGAGGGGCTGAAATGGCCACTTCAGTTATCTGGAGGGGCTGAAATGGCCACTTCAGTTATCTGGAGGGGCTGAAAGGACGTCTTAGAGATGCAGGCACAGAAGGAAGGATGGCCTGTCTTTACCAACACACTGCCATTTCTTCTGGTGCTATGCCTACAGAGCCAGGCAACGGGAGAAAGACAATGGCTATGTGACGAAACACAAGGACTTTCTGGGATATTTTCCACCAGCAGTGACAGAGTTTCGTTGTTCATCTAGAGCCAGTTCTCCTCCCTCTAACTGAACGTCCACATCCAGTCCCCAGGTGTTACTGTCGCTGCCACTGTTTCTGACTAAAAAGACACCATCTTTAAACACTGAGGCCTCTGGTGAGGTGCGTGGTTCTGTGGGCACGAGGAATTTAATGTCCTAAAGCAGAACTAGAGTTGGCATCTCATTTAGAGATGGCCCTACTGGTGGGACTGGGAGGAAACGGAGAGCAGGCCTTGAGGGGTGAGGAGGGCAACAACCCCAGAAGAAGTGCGGTGGATGATCTCAGGAGAAGGCTGAAATCAAAATATTATTTAGCCTCTCAGAATCCGGATGTGTAGGTGTGCCCATATGCTGGCCAGATGGCCCTCCTAATGTGTCACCCTCTAGTCAAATCAAGGGAAACCCAATGCCGCCTCATCTGCACAATGACCTCCATGAGACAGGGACAAGGGCAGTGCCTGCCTGGTAGCTTCGCTGTGAAGGGTGGGTGGGCCCACGGCTGCCGGGAGCTCAAAGGCACCAGGCCCTGCACCTGGTGGGAGCTCTTAAAGGCGGAGCGGTGTGAGAAGTACAATATTGTAACAGGGCATTCGTGCCACAGCGACGTTGACCTACCTCGTCAAAGTTGGCTCTGATGACAGTGTCCAGTATTCTCTGACAGTGTGTTCTGTACATCATAATGAAGGTAGACACCTGCGGGGTGAGTGAAGAATCAGTGACTGAGGAGACGTTCGTATACAGTGGGGCTGCCCTGGGGATTGCAGCCTTGACACCTTTGGTCCCATTGGAGGGATGGACTTCACCCAACAGCCATGCATCCTGACAGGCCTGATGGGGGAAGGGGACGACAGCCCTTAAAGTGACGCTGGCTCTCTGCTCTGTGCTCACGTGGCACCCAAACACCACCCTGCAGTACGAAAGCCCTGGTTTGACTCTGCCCCGTCTTCCACCCTGAGACTCCAGGCTCGAGGAAGACCAAACTAACGTGGTCTTCACATTCGTGTGTCCAGCACACTGTAGAGCGCTTAGCATATGGTACAGTAGGGCTGGGGCAGGGCTGGGGGGACTCAACTCCCCTTGGGACTGTGACACTGAAAAAAAAAATAGACCCAAGGCAGCATTTGTATATGTGCTTCTACAAAAAAGCATCGTAGACATTTGGGGATTCTCTGAACTCTATCAGAGACAGAGAGAGAAGAAAAGAGGAAGAGAGAGAGGGGGGGAGGGAGGGAGGACAACCATCCCCAGCAATCACTTTCCATGAAGTTACCTTTTCCTCAGGAAGACTGGCTGGCAGATTCAGGTCTTTGACGTTTGGAAAGTCTGGCAGCAACGTCCCAAGCTTGGAACGGGGAGAGTACGCCACCGTCTGTTTGGTCACTTCTCTCTTGCCTGTCTCGCTCACCCAGGCAGCTCCTTTCTTTGAATACATCACGTCATAATACTGGGAGCTCTCCTTCACTGCTATCCCATAGTAATGGTACCTGGGCCACCGAGAAAGAGACAGACAGGGGCGCACATGGATCATTACTGGTTGGGGGTCTCCTGGGTTGGAGAACGTTGCTCAAAACCAAGGGTGGCTGGACACATCCAAGCCAGGGCTGAAAGAGTTAACTCTTCTATATGGCTTGACATCCCTGAACTCTACAATTAAGCCCAAGTTCCATGTTGCCAGCCATCAATCAGGCAGGTAAAAATAACTAAAATTGCCTCCTACAGAAAATGTTAAGTCAAATACTTTGCAAAGCAAAAGAGGGAAGAGAAATTTTCCATTTATACCTGATCTCCGATGTCTACCAAAGACCTTCCCAAGGGTACCTAACACCTCAGTGTCCCCTCTGTGGGGATCCAGAGCAGAATGTGCTCGTGTATCACCAATGAAGATGTACCTGGCCGTGATCATCTTCTTCAGTAAAGGCTAGTCTCAGGGACCTACGATTTGCCCGTTCTTATTTTATTATTATTAATTTTGAGGCTAGGCTTGACTGTGTAACCCGGACTGGCTTGGCACTTGCTATTTAGGCTAGGCTGGCCTCAAACTCTCAGACAGCCGCCTCAGAGATTCTGCCGCCCGAGTACTAGGTATCTCACTTAACCCTGAATGCCAAAGACCAGAACATTTTCTTAACACATAATAGGCGTAATCACAGACATACTTTCAGTTTCAACTAAAGAGGGACAGAAGGAAGCGGCCTTTGCTACTGGTGGAGGTGGTGGGCTTTGGGGTTTTTTTGGTTTATCTTTCCGTACTGAGCACTTAGGTTCCGGACACTTCGCAGAGTACTTTGTTCGCATTAATTTGAAAATAACCGCCTTCTGAAATGAGGATTGCTGCGATCATCCTAAAGATGAGTGGAAAATGAAAAAAAAAAGAAACAGCAAGCGAGCGACTCGCTCAAGGGCGTAGGGCAATTCCAGGCAAGGACAGGTTGTGGGCCCGTCGGTTTGCCTACACAGCCACTGTGCGGCACTCACGGCGAACAGGGTGTGCCTCAGAATTACTTCTGGAGTTTTAACAGACACGCAGGTTCCTAAACCCCCTTCCCAGAACCCACTGATTCAGAACATTTGAGAACGGGGCCCATGAACCAGCTGCCCTCCAGCTTGAGGTCCATGGCAAGAAGGGCTTGACATAGTCATTCCACCAACTCCCCAGGAGGCTAGGAAGAACTCACACTTTCCAGTTTACAAACAAGGAGGCCAAGGTCTAGAGAATTTCCCAGCCAGGTGAGCAGGCAGCAGAGGCAGGCTGTGAGCCTCTAACGGAGCCTCTAACGGGCTCCGCACCTCTGAGTCAGTCAGTGGTTCCCAAGCTTTATTAACACTAAGAATCACCCACAGAGCACACGGCAGCTTCCTGACCCCCAAGATTCCGAGTTAGTGGTCTAGGGTGGAGTCTCGCAGTGCAGTGGTAAGGCTAGGGTAACCGGGGGCCCTGTTTTCCGAGACACTGGCCAACGCATCAGCTCCTCTTCTCTATGCACAAGCAAGTGGCGATGGGTCCAGGGAAGCACTTTGAGTCCTGGGAGAGGTCTCACCAGGAGGGAGAAATGGGGACACTGTAACCTTCCCTTCTCACAGCCCCCTTCCTGCTGGTACCATTCTGTGAAATTTCTGCCCAGAGGGCAGCTCGCCTCCATCTGCATGCCTCCTGGGATGATGTACTCAGGCCCTCCGAAGGCAGCCCAGCTCATTTTCAGCCGATAAGTTCTTTGTGTTGAGCTAATATCGACCGTCTGGGTCTTCTACTCCCCAACTGTCACATAACTGCCTTTCCCTCCGTGGGCCCCCTGCGGGGGAGGGGCTGGCTCCAGTGACTCCAGAGGTACCTTCTGGAGTGGAGACAGTTGTAGCATACTGCCCTAGCTTTAAAATGTTCCTTAGAACTGCTTAAATCAGTCAAGGCAGTCATATCTTCATATGACATTGTGGAATATTTAAAACATTATAAGACAGAACAGCCGACTTCTTGATGAACCACGCATGTTGCTGAGATCATAAACTACAGTACAGCCACCGTTCTGGTCTCGTCCCCTCTCGGTTTTGCTACTTCGGGTCTGAAGGGAGTATTACCGCTCCTCACTAGCCATGCCTACATTTGGTCTATCAAAGCGGGTTTGCTGAGGGATCTGGGGAGGCCACGCTGCAGCAGGAGACTCCTTTGCAGCCTGAAGCACCTCGCCGGCCTTTAGACTGGCTGAGGAGGTGAACAGCGTGGAAGGATCCCTACAGAAGTAGTACAACAGGGCTCTGAGCGTGCAAAGCTTCAAACGCGGATGCTGCCCCATCTGCTAACGCGTAGCTTAAAGGAAAAGAGAAGGGCAAAGAGAAAAACAAGCTCTCTCAGTAGGACCATTCTCCAAGTGCATGCAGAGCGGGAAACATGGATGTTCTGTCTCTGCCCTTTCTGGTTTTCCATATTTATCAACTCTACTATTCCTTCTTAGAAATCAGAAAGTATGTATTGGAGCCAGTGGTTTCCAAAGACCACAGGCTAGACAAAAGTTTCCATCCGGTCAGCATCCTTTTAATCAGCCCTCCCATCCCCACCTTGAAAATGTCTTGCTGTGTGACTCAGGCGGCTTGGCCTTTAAATTCATGTGGTCTTAAACTTCTGCCTCCTGCCTCAGACTCCAAAGTCCTAGGATGATGGGCAGAGCCACCATGGATGGTTCAAATCCGGCTCAACCAAGACTTTGAGTTATTGACTTAGTGATCACCAATGAACAATTAACAAAGAATCTGTTTTTTGCACTCTGTCCTTACTGAAGTTGCAAGCTTATTTTTAAATAAAATACCAGAATGTCTCTGTATAAATGAAGTTAGGAAGTCTGTTCTTTAGTGTAGTCACCCTGGGAAATAAATCACTGAGAAATTATCTTAAGATGTCCTTTATTTATTAAAAATTTTTTCTGGACATTCCTTTGGGATTTCTCCTAAGAGCTTCTGATACATACACACACACACATGCACAGAGACACACATGTACAGACACACACAGACACACACACAAAGAGAGAGACAGAGAAACACATGCACATAGACATAGACAGACATATACACAGAGACATACACACAGACACAAGCAGGCATACATACAAATACGCACATAAACGCAGACCGACAGACAGACACACCAAACACACGCATGCTCACCTATTCTCATTTTCAGACTTTACCAAAAAAAAAAAAAGGGTTTCCTAAGTTTGATAATCTGTTTTCTTCCCCTCCCATTCCCAAAGCCAACTCTTCATTGGAAAATTAGAACGTCCTGCCCAAAGTCAGGGGTGGTGGCACGGGCCTGTGATCACGGTGGTTAGAGGATCAGGAGTTCAAGGCCTTCTGCTATATGTCCAGTTTGAAGCCAGCCTGGGATATCTAAAACCTTATCTCATCATAAAAACCAAATCAAATGAAAATAAAAACTTAGGGTGTACAGATCAGAGGCCATTGTGAGTTTCTCAGGGTAACCATGTGGGGCGTGCTTTTGAACACCTCCCCAAGACAAGACTTTTAGTCTTACATGGTGATTTAAGGTTTTGATGTTTGACGGCTCATTGTGCTGCCTTGCTGGGGTGGTCAAAGGTCTAGAACGCTGCCTAAGAAGAAGGCACCCTCTAGTGGAGCTGCCGTGCACATTAGCATAAGAAAGGCTCTTAGAAGTCTTCCAACACCAGGAGTTGCGGAACTGGTACAGGCCAAACTTATGTGGCCACCTCCCTCTCCCAAGGAACACTTCCCGACCCTGAAAGCTTCCAAAATATCTTTAGAGGTAAATCCTGTGTATCTCTGATGGAGCAGGACAGGTTGGGTCCCCCTTTCTGGTACACACCTGGGAGACAGGTGTCCTCATGGCCATCACTTCCTCTGGTCCCAAGCGACAGTTCCTCCATACCCTGCCCCCTTCTCATTCTCTACTATGACCTGAAGTCTCCATGTCAGTCTTACGTATCAGAATGTTCCTGGCAAGCCAGGCATGATGAGACCTGTAATCTCACGATGTGAGAAACTCAGGCAAGAGGACCATGGTGAACTGGCGTTTTCAGAGTCAACTGTCTCGGACGAGGGAAGTGAAGCAAACATTCTCAGGCTGGTTGAAAAGGCGAAGGCAGGAGGAACCTCCAGCCTCTCCCCATGTTCTTGGTGGAGACGGTTTGTGTCTGTGGCCCACTCTGTACAATCTGAGCAGAGGTTACTCAACAGACAGTCCGTGCAACCTGGGGATGGTCTAAGAAGTCTCAGGACTTCTTGAAAATTACAGACAACACTTGGGGACAGGCTGGCAAGGGTCAGATGGCAACAAGCAACTGGGCCAAAGGTCCCAGGCTTTTGGATGGCCAGCCTCTCTCTCCCATGTCCCCACTTTGGCTCACATCTCCCCAGAGGAGCGGTGTGAGGTCTGCCCTCAAGGTCCCATGGGTTGTTCGGTGCTTACTTTGACTGTCCTCGGGTTCCGAGTCTTCTGGTGGTCAGCTGAGGAAACTGCTGCCTTATGATCTGTAAGACAACGCAAGAGTCAGTTACCCATCAGGAACAGGGGGGCTGGTGTGTGTGTGTGTGTGTGTAAACAGGGGGCGGGACTGGTGTGTGTGTGTGTGTGTGTGTGTGTGTGTGTGTATGTAGACAACACGAGAGTCAGTTACCCATCAGTCAGGAACGGGGCTGGTGTGTGTGTCCCGACAGGGACGGAAACAGACAGACAACATGAGAACCAGTTACCTATCAGGAAAAGGGTGGTGGTGGTGGTGGTATGACTGAAGGGAAGGAAACAGACCCTGGTGCACTAACTTGTAGGGGTCTTTGGGCACCCTAGAGAGAACTCTGGTGTGTGGGGGGGTAGGTGGACAGCACTTTGATGGTGGGGCTCAGATCCTGAGGGGATATCACTGGGCTGTGGTGCTTTATTCCCTGTATTCACAACCCAGAAGCCAGCCCGGTCTAAAGTATACCAGTCCCTCCTGTGCCTGCCATCAGACCTGGAACCACACCCACCTGCAGCCCTGTAACAGGGCCTTGTGAACCAACCCTCCTTCGTCCCTACAAGCTGGTCCCTTTCCTCCCCACATTTCCATACAAGAATTCACGGTCACCCCCATTTCACAGGCTTCCATCTTTGAAGATGATATTTGGGCCAGATCTCCATGCTCAGAGGCCTCCTGGACCAACCACTGTCCAGTAGCACAGGCACCCTCTTGCCATCACTGGCTCTACTTTATGTCTTTTGACTTGGTCTCACCTGAGAGCGTCCGGGCCCTTCCTCACTGAGTGCTAATCGGGTCTCTTGCTCCTTGAATGTACGGTGTGTGAGAGCCTTGCTTAGGGCTTGGCACACAGGAAAGTTTGGTCTTGCTGTGGACTGAGAAGATAAGGCTCTCGTTCCTGTCCAGGTGGTTTCCTTCGCCTCTCTGTACAGGAGAGGATTGTCACTACTGTGACCTGGGAAAACCACACTCCTGAAAGGAGCCTGGAGAGGAGGCTGTTGGCCAAGGTAGACACATGCCAACAGGTGACAATGATGGAAAGCTGTGTGGTAGAGTTTGGGAAATGAGAGAGCCCGAAGTACATCTTAACTCGGCCACTTGTAAGGCAGGTACCTTTGTGTTCAAATGGCACGCTGTCCCCATTTATAAAACAGAACCGAGGGGCTGGAGAGATGGCTCAGCAGTTAGGAGCAGGCACTGTCCTTGCAGAAGGACCCGAGTTTGGTTCCCAGCACCCACATCTGGCAGCTCACAACTCCCTGCAACTCCAGCTCCAAGGACTCCAACACCCCCTTCTGGCCTCTTCCAGTACCCACACTCATGTGCACACACACATACACACACACACACACACAGACACATATGCATACACATAATTAAAGATAAAATCTTTTAAATAAAAATAATACTAGCCTCTACCTTAAAGAACCCGTGTGAAACTTGTGTGTGTGTGTGTATGTGTGTGTGTGTGTTAAATAGGTGTAAAGTCCAGAGCTCAGTAAGTGTGCTTCAGAACCTCCTGGCGGCTCAATGCCTTCCTCGGGGGCTTTTATTTTTACACTCACTCGGAACCCCAGGCACTCTTCCTTCTGGCTAAGTCCTGAGCAGATGTTCACAGTCAGAGAGATGCTGAGCCTGCTTCCCCTGATGAGATACTGAGCCTGCTTCTTTGATGATGGGGTACAATACACTGTCCTGTCTGATGACATGCTGAGCCTGCTTCCTCAGCTGGTGGGGTGCAGCCTCCAGGGCTTTCCCTAGAGATAAGACTCTTTTCATCACACTGGCTTCCTCTTCTCATCCATGCCAGTGCCTTCACCGACTTAACCCATCCGTGCGATAAACAGGCACCGCGAGCCTGCTCGTTGTTTGGGTTTCACATCGTCAGTCTCTATGTGCCTTTGTTTCCTTCTGGGATGTCTGAGGACTCCAGGAATCGTGTCGTCTGCCCTTTATCAGAGCGAAGACTGGTGCTGGCATCGACTACACCAGCACCAGTTCAGAGGGACAGAAGGAAACAAACAGATAGTGAGAAACAGATCTTAGAGGGGCAGCGTGAAGACTGCCCGCTTTGGCACACCAGGGAGCCTTCAGTGTGGAGAACAGACAGGCAGCCTTGCCTCATCTCAAGGTGGGAGAGAGAAGAGATAGCTCACATGGTCCTCAGAGAATCTAGTGCAAGAATATCATGAAACCACTTGGGGAGGGAAATGAGATTTATAAACATGATTTCATGGGCTCGTGTGTATGGCTTTCTGGGACAAGAGCTTGATTCACATGAGCACCCGAGTTCAGATCCACAACACCCATGAAAATGCTGTGCGCAATGGCACTCAAGTGCCCATGATCCCAGGGCTGGGGATGTGGAGGTAAAGGATTTGGGGGGCTTGGCAGCCAGCCTAACTGGAGAACCCTAGATCCCAGAGAAAGACCCGATCTCAAAAGATAAAGTGGAGAATGATGGGGAAGACATTCAACATGGATCTCTGTCTTCCACACACATGTATGTAAACATGCATGAGAAACGATGATAACTAAAAACAATTTAGTCGTTCTCTGAACTGCATATGGTGACACTTTTAAAGTCATGTGTCCCCTGGGATTGCCATGTCCTATGTAAAAGGCAGTATCAGAGCTTGGGTCAGTGAACTCCCTGCCGTGTGCATTCTTTTTTTTTTTTTTTTTGGTTTTCCGAGACAGGGTTTCTCTGTGGCTTTGGAGCCTGTCCTG
>JAQHUG010000261.1:1258471-1285595 GCA_028555095.1 Dicrostonyx torquatus | reverse complement strand
TAAAAATGAGCATGTAGGTGTGCACGTGTAACCCCAGAGCTGGAGATGCAAAGACAGGGGGTGGGGGTGGGGAGTAGGGGGTGGAGCTTTGGGGCTGGCCAGACAGCTGACCAAACCAGTGAGTTACGGGGCTGGTGAGGGACTAAGCCTCAAAAACACAACGTGGAGAATGATTGAGAAAACAGGGCAGGATACTCGATGTCAACCTCTGACTCACGCATGCACTCATTGTACACACATGCATGCACGCACACACATGCACATACACAGACACACACACATGCACACGCACACACACACACACACACACACACACATACACCTCTCAGAGGCAAGAAGAGCTTCTTGCCTTCTAGAGCTTCTAGAATGCTATATTAACCACAATGATAATGTTGATAAAGGTAAAGCTAATAGGTTCTGTTAACTGATAACCAAGTAAAAAGAACACAAAAAAGGAAGAAAGTAAACCCCACAAGTTCCATCTTAGACTGTGAGTGTTCCATTAAACTATTTCCCTAAATTAACAGAGGTTTGACTTCAATGCTTCAGGCCATTGTGTATGGAACATTTTCCATTCTAATACACCAACAAGAGGGTAGCCGGGACTTGGTGGAGAGAGGAGAGTGTCCCTTTGTGCTGTGTTAACGTGGTCCTAAGTTTACTTTGGTCCAAAAAAAAATCCCCAAGGATTCAGTGGTAAAGCATGCTTTTCAAGCCATTTGGAATCTGCTTGTGGGACACTTTTAAATGAGAGAGCACCCCTCCCTTTAAGGGACCAGAGTGGCGTAGCTAAAGGGGGCAGTACCTCTGTGGTGGATGACCAAGGAGAACTAACAACGTTGGGTTAACTGGTATTTTTCGCGTGGATCAGCAAACACATGAGACTGGTTTGGATGCACTCACTATACTAGTTCAGGCAAGAGGTACTAGGTCTATGCTTCATAGACCTGGGAGGCCTGGCCCTTTCTGAATGGAGGAGAGGAGGGAGGGGAAACGGGTCGGTATATAAAATAAATAAAAAAAGTTTATAGTGATAAAAAAGAAGTACTGGGCCTGCATTGAGTCAAGATCGCATATGGGATGTAGGTCTCCTTTTGTCAGACTGGAGAAGTGGGCAGTTACTCAGGGGGGGTCTCAGGTTCCTAACCTGAAAAGGGGTCCGTCCCATTGCCAGAAATGCCCCAAGATGGGTAAAGCTTGCGGGACATCATGTTTTCAATGTGGTGTTAAAAACATGGATTCCCAAGCTGAGAGTAAACCCAGTGCTCAAAAGGCTGAGGCAGGAGGATCACCAAGAGTTTGAAACCAGTGTGGACTACAGAGTAAAGCCCTGTGCCCCCAGCCCTGCCACCAGTAACAGAAAGCACTGGCTCCCAGGTGTATTCCTGGTTTCTCGAATCGAATCATTACAGTTACTAAAGTCACGATCCTGCATTTCTACTTACTCTTCTGTTTGCCTGCTAAATCTGAGCAAGAGATCAGGACCGAAATACGGCACCCAAGGTGATACCCAGCACATGAGATGAACCCCTAGCAACAACAAACTATTTGGATCTGCTCAATCAAAGTCACGGTTCACGCAGGCTGAGCTAATTAAGCCACTACCTGTGAAAGGCCAGCGCCTGCTAACCTACTACGTTTCTGTCGGGTTTTGTCCCTGCGACTGGAGCGGCTGAACCTCCGAGTATCCAGGTGGCTTATGACTATGAAGCATTTTAATAAGCTCTGTGAGTGATGGATGTAATTGGCATGGAAGGGCGCCTTTGATGCTAGAAGGATGCTCCAGGAATAGCATGGTGACGCCGTCCCTCAGACCGCCTCGCAAAACCTAGCGGCCCGGCGTGTGCGCTGAAGTTACTAATTGGAGCATCCACTCCGCTGACAGAGGCGGGAAAGAGAGAAAGCGGTTAATTATTTCTCTTCATATCTGATGATGAATTTCCCCCTCTCCTCCCTCCTTTAGAGGACATCATTAGCCTGGCATGGTGAGTGAACAATGCTGCGTTTCACCTGGATCTTTTTTTTTATCTGCACGCACACACATGCACACACATACAATTCTGGACTTGCTCTATTTTCTTATCTTCTATTTAACAACATCATTGTATTTGAATTGAGCCCGTGCTATTATGGGCAGATAATGAACTCGGTCACCAGCCAGTGTGAGCCATTATCTGAGACACGCATTTCTTAAGGAGACCTTCTTGGAAGGCTTCAGCCTGTGGCCACCTGAGACACAGGGGAGCAGCTTTTTATCAACGCTCTCAAACAACAGAGAGTGTTGTGACGCCTGGAACCACTTCTCTTCTGAGCCATGTTTTACCTGTAGCTTTTTATGAATACACATGGCAAAGTGTACACCTCTTCAGTCACTGCTGACTTATCTCGAAATGCTACAACACGTCTACTTTACCAAAGCAGGATCTAAAAAATAAATTGCCAAGATAGAAAAGCAGGGACAGCCACAGAGATTGGACACATATTGTTTTCGTTTGTTTGTTTGTATTTAGAGATAGTGTCTTACTATGTGTCTCTGACTGTCCTGGAAATCACTACATAAACCAGGCTGGCCTCGAACTCAGAGGGAGCCTCCTGCCTCTGCCTCCCGCGTGCTGGGATTAAAGGTGTGTGCCACTATGCCTGGCTTGGTATTTTGTTTGTTTGTTGTTTTGTTTGGTTTGGTTTGAAATCTGAGACTGCAACAGTAGGAATTTTCTGAGCAACTAGAGCCGGGCAGTGTTCTACACCTTCAGTGGCTCCACAATGCCTCCTCACAGAAGAGCAGGTTCCTTCCCTGGACATCCAAGGCCTCCACTGTCTGACCCCTGACAGATTCTCCAGCCTTCCCCACAGACACCCTCTTCAGCTACTGGGCTGTGCCCTGTACCTTAAATATGTTTTGTCATAATGCACCCATACATGTCACAATGCACCCATACGTGTCACAATGCACCCATACGATGTGTCATAATGCACCATACAGTACCATAATGCACCATGTGTCATAGTGCACCCATACATGTCAAATACACCTATATGTGTCATAATGCACCCATACATGTCATAATGCATTCACACGTGTCATAATGCACCAATATATATTATAATGCACCCATATGTGCTATAATGCACCTATACATGTTATAATGCACCCATATGTGTCATAATGCACCCATATGTGCTATAATGCACCCATATGTGTCATAATGTACCCATACATGTCATAATGCACCCATACATATTATAATGCACCCATACGTGCCATAATGCACCCATATGTGTCATAATGCACACATACGTGTCATAATTGCACCCACAGTGCCTGGTGGCAGTGAACCACATACATAGCAGTAATGTCCTAAGACCAGAACAGCAACGAAAGGTTGTTGTCTGTGGCATCACAGTCGTTCTGAGAGCAGAGTGGAGGCCTTCCTCCGGGATATGTGGTGATGCAGGGGTGACATACCAACTGTGCTGTCGAGTGTGTGGTGTGCATGCATGTGTATGTGTGTGTGCGTGTGTGTGTGCATGCATGCGTAAGTCAGAGGATAACTCATGGAAATCAGTTCTCGCCTTCCACCATGTGGGTCTAGAGGTTGAACTCAGGTCCCAGCGTAGATGGCAGGTACATTTACCCACTGAGCCATCTCACCAACCCACATACAAGCGTTCTGGTGGTGTGTTTACCATATGCTACTCTAAATGATGACTCCCAGAGTGAGCACACTCTTTGAACTCACACGTTCACACAGCAGCAACCTTGTCACTGGACTGTGTCATTCTCTCCTGTGTCAGATTTAATTCCCCCGTTTTCCTCATGGCTGGAGGGGTGATTGGCTGTAGCACATATACCACACGCACATCTACGATGCTCACTCAACAACGCAGTGACCTAAGACCTGTGTCTCCCAGGACGTGTGTGTGTGTGGCTAGTGCATGGCTATGGCAGCTCTGCCCATTCTGCAATTTTATGGAACGTGAGTGACTTTGAGTGACATCATCTGATGGGGGTGGTGGAGGAAGCACTGCCCCGGTAAGTCCTGAATCTGCAGATCTGGCCAGTCCAGAGTGGAGAACGGAACGAGAGTTCTCTCTGCAATGGCAATGACTGGCTGGGCCAGAGCACAGGACCCTCTGATCGTCCCCGGGGTTGCTCACAACTTCCCAGAGGCTTGGGTTCAGAAGCGTGGGTGCAGAGGTCCGCCCAGCTGTTGAGTATCGACATCTATTACTCGGGGTTTTACTTCAGACAGAAGCTGTACATTCTCACAAGCTATCAACGCTTCTGTCCAGGAGGAGGCTGGGGCCTGGAGGCCCCGAGGCTAAAGGGATTCTGACACAGTTTCCTGTCCTGTGTCCTCCGTCTTCTTCATCCATTCCCCATCTCTACCTCTCCTTGCCTTACTATGGCAAGTAGGGCCCCGAAGATCATCTCTGTGGGTCTCCTTACGCCCCTGGGGAGGGTTCTCCACGTGCAGCAGAGTCAAATGAGCAAGACACCAGGTGTCAGTCTTAGCAGAACCCCAGGCAGACCTAGGAACCATGACCTGGTCTAAAATATTATCATGTTCAGATTTAAAAGGTCAGCTAGCTGCAGCCTAGACTCACCTGGGGCAGGAGCTGGATGAGGGATGGCCCAGTTCCAGCAGGCCTGTGGGCATGTCTACAGGTGGTTGTCTTTACTGATAGCTAGACCCATGGTGAGTGGCCCCACTCTCTAGGCTGGGCCCTGAACTGTACCATTAAAACAAACAAACAAACAAAAAACCTAGCCGAGCCAAGAGTGAGTAGAAAACCTTCCTGTCATTCACTCCTCCCTCTTCTGGACTGCGGATGTGGTGTGACAGGCTGATGGAGTCCCTGGCTGGACTAGAATTCTGAGTAGAGAATTAACCCTTATTCCCTGCTATCTTGCTTTTGGACAGGATATTTCCTTAAATTTAAAGGGGGAGAGGAGGAGGGAGGAGAAGGAAAAGGGAGAGGGAGGGAGAGAGACAGACAGAGAGCGTGTGCACACACGCGTGCCTACAGAGACCCAGAGAGGCATTAATTAGATCCTCTAGACCTGGAGTTCCAGGTGGTTGTGAGCCACTCGAGGGGGGTGCTGGGATCTGAACACAGGTTCACCGCAGAGTCAGTGTGCTCTCTTGACCACTGAGCTGTCTCTCCAAACTGTCCGGGACGTTTGTCATAGCAACAGAAACAAAACGAGGACAGACGTCCAAGTCTGACTTTAGAACAGTGCCAGGTCTAGCAAGCCACTGGTGATTCGTGAGAGCATTTTTAAAGAGAAACACCACATTTATTTAATTTCACACTAACACCAACAGCCCATCAAAAAGGAAAATGTCCACACCTCCCAACTACCCCTGCCAAGAAAGCGACACCACACTGCCTCATCTTCAGCCTTCTGAGTATTTACGTGTTTTGCTAGTCGCTGAGGAGGAGACTGCTCCCACCCTGAAGGTGCACGGGGCTCAGAAAGGGCACAGTAGTGGCTGTGGGAGGGAGCAGGCCACAGAGGAGCCATGCATTGGCAGCAGGTCAGCCGGCATGGCCCAACAGGGCTGCTTTCCATTTCAAAATCTCCAGCGTGAATAGGGGTGATTGTGTGGCTGGGGTTCCAGCGGCGCCCAGCATCCCCAGTGAGGTGGGATTTACTCACCCTCATGACCGAGGTTGCTGGAAAGGGTTTGGCAGGAGCCCTTGGACACCATTTGCCTGTTTTCTGCTGGAAGCTGCCTCCAGATCATGTGGCCCCGATTCTTTTTTGGCTGCTTGGCAGTTACATTATTTGTTCCTCCAAGGAGGCCTGGTGTCTCCAGGGTGGTGGGGAGGGGGCTTGGGAGGGGAGGGGCCAGAGGAGAAGCAAACCATTCCTAACCCAGTTCTAGTGGCAAGCCAAATCGTCCCAGGGAGGCTGGGTGCTGCCAGCCTGGCATAGCAGCTCTCCTCAACATCCCTATGGGTGCACAGTGCCACAGGAGACAGAGGACAGCGTGGAGGACCTGAACGACTCAGACATAAGATTCCTACAGAGAGAGATTCCTAGGCTTATGTGCCTAAATAACTTTGTAGTGCAGGGAAAGACAGAATTGGAAACTGGTGGTCACTAAGTCCTGCAACTCCATCACCAGTTATTCTTCATGCGTGCACAGAGAAAACCCTCCCCAGGGCTGCCAGAGGCCCCATGTGGAACCTTCTGTGGGGTCCTCTTTATAATTGAAAGGTGACATTTGGGCAGACTTAAATACCTACCACAAGGAAAAGGGGCCGGTTCTGCAGCTGTTCTCCGGGCAGCACCGTGTGCCACTTTAGAAGGAAGCTCATTCTCTTCGTCTTTAAATGTGGGGGGAGGGGGCGCACGCACACGTGCCACGGCAGGTGTATGGGGTCATTTCTGTCCTGCCGTGTGGGCGCCATAGCTCAGACTCGGGTTGTTAGCTCGGTGACAGGTGCTTTGGGCCCCCGAGTCACCTCCTCATCCAGAGGTTAATTTTTTATTAGCTAATCCGGCGTGACATCAGGATGTTAAGAAATAAAGTCAGCTATGGGTCTGCGGAGCTTGGGGCAATGGTGTAATACATCTGTGTGCCTCTTCTAAGGAGGACAGAAATGAAATAAAGTACAAATTAAAAACAGTGCAAAATTCCCTGGGTGCGTGCATGGAAACACTCACCCACACGCCTTACTGAAAAGTTATTTCTGAGGAGTAGAGTAACTACAGTGAAGATGGACGTTAGCCTAATCTTCAGTTTAGTCTTCTAAAAAAAAAAATGAGTTACTTGTGTTAATAACAAGAAACAGGAGGCATCTGTGACTCTATGTATTTCCTGGCCTTTCTCAAAGGCTGATACAATATAACGCTGAACAGTGACCGAGATGAAGGGGAGAGCAGGGGTGTGCGAGCATCCCTGAATCTGCAGACAGAGCACTGACGAACCAGCTCAGGTTAACCTCCCAGCTCCCGGGCAGCCAGAGAGAAAGGGGAGATGCGCTGTAAGTCGTATTGCTGTTTCTGTAGGATGAAGGCTGCACCTAGTTCCTCCTGAGAGACAAAGCTTTTAGACTGGAACTAGTACAAAAATAATAACTATTCACGAGGGAGCTTCATGGAGGCGGGAGGGGGGCTAAGTGTGATGTTCTCACGTTTAGAGGAATGTCCTGCACGTCCCTCCATACACACGACTTCTCCCTCATCAGGATTTTGGTTTTTGTGTGTATGTCTTGAGACAGTATGGTGTAGCCCCTCAAACTTGATATGTCAGAGGGTTGCCTTAAGCGCCTGGTCCTCCTGCCTTCACCTAGTACGTGCAGGGATAAATGGCACACGCCTCTCCTCTGTACCACAGCGTTTTTTTGCATGAGCCCTTCCTCTGTACCGCAGTGTTCTTTGCACACACCCCACTCTGTACTGCAGCATTCCTTGCACACACCCCTCCTCTGGACCATAGCATTCCTTGCACACACCCTCCTCTGTATCACAGCAATCTTTGCACATGCCCCTCCTCTGTACCGCAGTGTTCCTTGCACACACCCCTCCTCTATACCGCAGAGTTCCTTTCACATGCCCCTCCTCTGTACCGCAGCGTGCCTTGCACACGCCCCTCCTCTGTACTGCAGCGTTCTTTGCACACGCCCCTCCTCTGTACTGCAGCGTTCTTTGCACACGCCCCTCCTCTGTACCGCAGAGTTCCTTGCACACGCCTCTCCTCTGTACCACAGCGATCTTTGCATGAGCCCTTCCTCTATACCGCAGTGATCTTTGTACACACCCCTCCTCTGTACCTAGCATTCCTTGCACACACCCCACTCTGTACCGCAGTGTTCTTTGCACACGCCCCTCCTCTGGACCATAGCGTTCCTTGCACACGCCCCTCCTCTGTATCACAGCGATCTTTGCACACGCCCCTCCTCTGGACCATAGCGTTCCTTGCACACGCCCCTCCTCTGTATCACAGCGATCTTTGCACACGCCCCTCATCTGTTTCTTGCATGCTATACTGCTGCGGTGCTTTGAAGGAGCCCAGTCTGCTCCCTGCATGGAATGCTGTCGCATGTGACCAGACTGCTCCTCGTGATTAAGACTATGACTGGCACAGGGAAGGGGGCTTCTGGGGCTGAGGCTCAGGCCTAGAGGAAGTCATCCTTAGCAGAATATGAGGAGCACTGCCTTTCCTGGAGCAACATGCTGGCCCACTGGCTTAGTTCTGACGACAGACCTGGGTGGTGATGGGGCAGATAAGGCTTAACTCTCTGCTGGACTGACAGGCTTGACTGACAGGCTTGGCTGAGAGGCTGTGGTGGCCTCAGAACTGCCCGAGGGTGTCACTCTCCTCCCAGCCCAGGTCCTTGTCACCTGCTCCAGTGCTCCATGTGGATCCTGGGCACAGGCTAAATGTCCACTGTGTGTTTGCTCATCCTGAAAGGTGGAGAGCCAGGTTACAGCCTCAGGCCACTGGAGCGGTCCCTGTCTGGATGTTCCTCTGGCCCTGGCTTCTGCAAGCCATGAAATCACGGAGCTTGCTCCCACACATCTGTCCATGGGAGTGTCACCTCCAAGAAGCTTTCCCTTACCGGCTCATCATAATAGTGCTGCCACCTGTCCTTTGGTGCCACTGAGCCTCCCACAGCACCCACCTCCGGCTAATATGTGCCTGGTTTCCCTTCTGGTCCCTTAAAAAAATATATCACTGTGGGCGTAGCCCCATTTTAAACACTTGCCTAGCTTGCCCAAAGCCCTGGATAAGCCAGGTGTTAGTGCCCGGCCCACACTGTAATCCCAGCACTCAGGAGGTAGAGGCCAGAGAGAATTCAAGGCAGCCTGGGCTACAAAATAAAATAAAATAAAATAAAACTGGACAGTTCTGCTTGTCCCAGAATAGGACCTTCCCTGACACACAGTAGGTATTCATTAACAACTGTTTGAACTTAATGACTATATTAACATACAATACAAAGGAAATTGGGGACTGATTTGCTATTCCTAAAAGGACATATTTTCAAATCTGCTTTGCCCCATGCTTGCCAACTGGAGGATGAAGTCAGTTCTAGAACGATCCACTTGCCTGCGCACCATAGACAAACAGATGCCACAAGGTGAGATTCTTCTAGTGTCTTTTTGATATTTTAAAATGAACTGTTTCAGGTCGCTAAGAAGAAAGCGTTGGTGTCTTGTGTTTCTAGAAATCCCCACTCCCAATACCCTCTGCACGGATACGTCGTTCCTGTGGGGGCACCATGGCACATAACTGGCACAATATTTGGAGACTACTACAGAGGCAGCTTGGCTAGGGAAGTAGATTTACATCACCCACCCCTCGCCTTTTGGCAGGGTTGGGGAGAACAGCATCTCACACAGCCAGACTGACCGCGAACTCACTGCACAAAGGGAGACGTGAGTTTCTAACTATTTTGACTCCACCTCCCTCCTATGTATGACAGCGTGAGCTACCACACGTGGTTCATCTTGTACAGAGGATCAAGGCCAGGCCTTCTGCACGCTAGACAAGCACCCAACAAACTGAGCCAAATCCCCAGGTCACACACAGTCTTTAGGTTAATGCTTGCAGAGACAAGAGGAAGACAACCGGGGATAGCATTCTGAAGGGTGTCAGCTCCCTGTGACAGCCATCAACTTGCTGTCACCAATTATCAATGGTGGCCTTCCAGACTCCTTTCTAGGCCTTTTACTTGTCCCCCTTCTTTGTCCATGTGTTCCTTCTCACTGAAGTTTGCTAGCAGGCTGACTGTGGAGACCCCTGGACGGCAAGGTGACGGCGGAGACCCCTGGACAGCAAGGTGACTGCGGAGACCCCTGGACGGCAAGGTGAGGGTGGAGACCCCTGGACGGCAAGGTGACGGCAGAGACCCCTGGACGGCAAGGTGACGGCGGAGACCCCTGGACGGCAAGGTGAGGGTGGAGACCCTAAATGGCAAGCTGATGGTGGAGATCCCTGGCTGCTAGTTGACTGTGGAGACCCTGGACAGCAAGCTGAGATCTACCCCAATACCTTCTCCTCTGTCACCTTCCCTTCCTCTCTGCATAAACCAGCCCAGAGACGGAGAGATGACAGTCCTTACAGTCCCCGCCAGATTCCTGCCTCCTCCCACTTAAAAAACAGTAGACAACCAACGCTGTAACTGTCTCGGTTTTCTTTTCCTCCTCTATAGAACGGATGCAGCAATACGAAGGCCACTGACTTAGAATGACATGGGGCGTGTAAGTGAGCCCCACACATAGGCTGGCAAGGACGTGAGTACCTTCCCTCTCCAAACCTCTCCCTCCCCTGTGCTCCTGGGTTCTTTTGGGTCCCCTGAGCTGGACTGGTAAGACAAGAAGAGCCTTTGGTTGCCAGGTTTTCTGAAGCAAGGGTCTCGGGTCAGAGAGCTCAAGGTTCACGGCCACAACACAATGCTGAAGTAAGGCTCAGAGAAGAGGGGCTCGCTGTGCATTTCATCAAGTCCAGGAATTTCAAACGTTAACGGGAAGTCACTCTAGAGGGTTACTTTTGTTAAACACTAGTGTTAATTATGTTAACTATACTGTTAATTATATTTCCGGCAATTATTAATTCACTCGGGGCTCCTAGGTTAAGGACGGACAGACTTGCATTTCTACCATTTACTAAAACTTCATCCATTGTAATAACGATTCTATTAAAACTCGGAGGCAGGGACAGGCGGATCTCTGTGAGTTCGAGGCCAGCCTGGTCTACAGAGCGAGTTCCAGGACAGGCTCCAAAGGTACAGAGAAACCCTGTCTCCAAAAACCACACCAAAAGAGAACAAAACAAAAACCCACTTAACAAAATTCACGTGAAATCTAATCCTTACCAGTAATTCGATAATGGAAAAAATTTACCCCCAAAGAAAGGACATATGAAAACTCGAATCACCAGGCTAGAGCTAACTAAGGCAAGCCCTTTGCATTTACCTGCAAACTAAACAGACTTCAGGTGAGTTACCAAATGTCAAGTAAGCATGACAATGCCAAAATAGCCGCGCGATAGGCTGCCCTAGCTAGGAAGGTCATGCGGCTCACATTGGCTGGCAGCGGGCACTTACCATTGCAGAGTGGCGGGAGTGGAGTGGGGCTTGGAGGCTCTGCTATTTTCTTTTTCCTCATCTGTTAAAGGAAAGAAAAAGGAGTTGGCTTCAGTTGGCAACGGGAGAAAGTCAAAGGCAGCTCGGTGACCCCACGTTTCAAAAGACCAGGTCTCCCGCAGACGCTGATGCCTGAAACAGCGACATCTTGGCATTTCCAACCAGGCAAACAGCCTGGTTGCACGCTAATACAAACACAAGGAAAACTTTGACTTTTTCAGACGAGATCTCACTGGGCAGCCCTTATCATACACGGAACCTGGAACTTCCTATGTAGACCAGGCTACCCTCAAACTCAAAGACATCCACCTGCCTCCCAAGCCCTGGAACTGAAGGCATGCACCATTACACCTGACACAGAAAACTGACTCCTACAGAAGGCTCCATGTGACAGCGTAGTTAGTCTGACAAGCCGCCCTCCATCGTCATTGACTTCTAAAACGCTCCAGTCGACTAAATATTTTGGACATCTGTCTCCATGGTTTGAAGATTTAAGAATAAACATAGTGTCCTCACTCAGTGCTACAGACTGGTCGCTTGTGTCCCTCCGGTAGTTCTTTAGGAAATTAGCCAACCCCTTCAGCTCCCTTGTGACTAGGACCAAAGTTTTTATGAAAAGACCCCAGAGAGTCACTTCGCCCCTTCTGCCCTAAGCACGTGCCAGGAAGGCTCCACCAACGAGCCAGGAAATGGCTCCCACCAGAGACAAACCTTCAAAGAATGCCTTGGCCTGGCCGCCTTTAGAAACAGCTTGAGGTGTTTTGTTGGAATGACGAGGACAGACTTAGACATTTGTCATCTTATCTCTTTGTGACCCCAATGGGGCACTTTAGGACCATGAAGGCTGTGTAGGAATTCAGGGGAGTCACTAGTATGGCAGGCCAGAGTCTATGAGTCATGCAGCCTCTGTTGTAAAGGGCTGGAGAGTAAGCAAGGTTCTCAGTCCAAGAGGAAAATCAAGAATATTTTGTAGAACGTTTTCTTTTGGATACTAAGCTCAAATTCAAGTCAATCATCCTGCCTCAGCCTTCCTCAGTGCTCGGGTTAAAGAATCTGAGCCACTGTGTGACTTACTCAGAATTTGTACAGAAAGAAGAAAAATCAGCCGGGCGGTGGTGGCGCACGCCTTTAATCCCAGCACTCGGGAGGCAGAGGCGGGCGGATCTCTGTGAGTTCGAGACCAGCCTGGTCTACAAGAGCTAGTTCCAGGACAGGCTCCAAAGCTACAGAGAAACCCTGTCTCGAAAAACCAAAAAAAAAAAAAAAGAAGAAAAATCCTTGCTTCTCCACACATTTTTTTTTCAAAAATTCGAAGTACAGTAATTACAACCATGAATGTCTACAGCATATCTACTAAAGAGAAGAATAAAGTTATTTCAGATGGGCGCT
The DNA here is from genome assembly GCA_028555095.1 of Dicrostonyx torquatus. Lineage (NCBI taxonomy): Eukaryota > Metazoa > Chordata > Mammalia > Rodentia > Cricetidae > Dicrostonyx > Dicrostonyx torquatus. The sequence goes on along the minus strand of JAQHUG010000261.1, from coordinate 1,273,100 downwards.
TAACATTTCTCTTCATTGGGGTTCAGTTAGAATTCCCCAATACCACAAAAGCTCATCCGTAAAAGTCACTTGTCTGTAAAAGATACCATCTAGCAAAAGAGCCCTCAGGCCAGGCAGACCACAGGGTCCTGATTGCTAAGTCCTTCAACACAACAGTCAGAGCGATGGATCAGTCTCCGCCCACCCGAGAGCTGAGTCTTTCATCCAAGTCCCATGAGGATTATTAAGTGGAAGATCAACACGAAGTCTCTAGATCCACAAATTTAACCCAAGAAAACTGCTACAGCCTCAGGTAGTTTCAAAGGAAAATCATATATACATGTATGGAAATACATGATGAAATTCATTACTTCATACAATTAGTACGTACTAAAAAGTTGGCTTTTAAGAAACTGGTTGGCTGGGTGTCATGCATGCCTCTAATATCCAAACCCAGAGAGCTGTGGTAGGAGGGCTAGCGAGCGGGTCATGGTCAGTGGCAGGAGATGTTTGTAAGGTCGGGATGACCTGAGTTATTGCGGAACTCCATGGCAGAAGCAGAGAACAAGGTCCCGGAAGTTGTTCTCTGACCTCCACACGCACTCTGTAGCATGCCACTCCACAACACAAATGAATGTGTGTGAGCATGTGTGTGTGTGAGCGTGTGTGTGTGTGAGCGTGTGTGTGTGTACATGGCTCAGCGTGTGTGAGCGTGTGTGTGTGTGTGTACATGGCTCAGTGTGTGAGCATTTGTGTGTGAGCATGTATGTGTGTGTGTGTATACATGGCTCAGTGTGTGTGAGCGTGTGTGTGTATACATGGCTCAGTGTGTATGAGCATGTATGTGTGTGTGTGTACATGGCTCAGTGTGTGTGTGTGAGTGTGTGTGTGGAGTGTGTGTGTGTGTACATGGCTCAGCGTGTGTGAGTGTGTGTGTGTGTACATGGCTCAGTGTGTGTGAGTGTGTGTGTGTGTACATGGCTTAGCATGTGTGAGTGTGTGTGTGTGTACATGGCTTAGCATGTGTGAGTGTGTGTGTGTGTGTACATGGCTCAGCGTCTGTGAGTGTGTGTGTGTGTGTACATGGCTCAGCGTGTGTGAGTGTGTGTGTGTGTGTGTGTACATGGCTCAGTGTGTGTGAGTGTACATGGCTCAGTGTGTGTGAGCGTGTGTGTGTGTACATGGCTCAGTGTGTGTGAGCGTGTGTGTGTGTACATGGTTCAGTGTGTGTGAGCGTGTGTGTGTGTGTACATGTCTCAGTGTGTGTGAGCGTGTGTATGTGTGTACATGGTTCAGCGTGTGTGAGCGTGTGTGTGGGAGAGAGAGAGAGAGAGACAGAGAGAGAGAACATGGCTCATCTGGTACATAGTGGGATGCTGTCTCAAAGATGTGCAAGGCCCTGGGCTTCATTCTCAGCATCTCAAGCAAAGAAAAAGAAGGGAAAAGAGAGAGAGATGAAAGAGAGAAGCAAACCACGCTGACCAAGCCTATAGATACACTGAACTAAAGCTGGCACAGGAAACTTCCGTCGAAGGAGCTAATACTTGTGAAAACAGCTTAAATAAAATAAAAGTGAAGATGGTGTAAGATGCTGGTCTGCCCATCTGACGTGTGACACAATGCTGTCATCTACAGAGTCTGTGCTTAAGAACTGTTTAACCAAGCTCCCCCACCAATCTCATAATATTCTGCATTAGTTCATGCTTAGGCCAATTCACAGTTATCCTTGATGCACAGATCCTAAATGCCACAGGCTGGATACATCCCATCAACTTCTTCCTAAAATCTTAATTTGTTTCGGTAAGTTGAGTCCAGGAAATATTTTCTCCAAGAGAGCAGATTGGTATTAGTATAATTCTGATCAGAACATGGGGTTAAAAAAAATAAGTTTTCCCACAATTAAATGGAAGTCTGTGGGAGACTCTCTGGCCAGTAAAGGAATGGGGAAGAGACAGCAAACCTGTGACTGGGCAGAGAGCGGTGGGCTGAGGACAAGGTCAATGCTGAGGATGCAGAGGGAAGACAGGGAGTGACGGGGGCCTCTGAATTCCACACTGCACCTCTCGTTAATGGGCCCCCAAATCGCTGCCTCTCTGTTTTGAAATCCAATCCCATTCCTCCGCTGATAAAACCTGTATCCATCAGGTGTTCTCTCCTCTGTCTCCCAAACCACAGTATTGATATAAACACTAAGAGTTCTCAGGCACAAAAACATCAGAATCCTCAGCAGATTCAATACTGTGTCGTCTGCTTTGACACCCAGAGCCCCTTCTAAATGGTTCTTGTTCCTTCCAGCCTAATTCGGGCGGTGTCACCTGCCTGAAGGCCTCTCCCCCACCCCAACACATCTGGTTCTGTCCTGCTGCACCATCTCCCAGCTGAGCAGTCCAGCCCACATCTCCTCTCCTTGAGGGTGAGCTCACTCAGTAGGCTGTAGTTGCTTAAAAAAAAAAAAAAAAGTGTCTCCATACAACACGTGACTGCCATCATTTTGACTGAGGTCAGGTGACCTTACTGCCATCTTAACTGAGGTCAGGTGGCTTCACCGACATCTTCACTGAGGGGCCAGGTCAGGTGACCAAGTCCTGCCATCTCCTGCCAGGTCCCTGGTGCTGACTCTATTACATCTGTTTTGCGGAGTGGCATGCTTTTGGGAGTGCCCACCAAGAGCATCCATTTCGCCCAATTCTTGTTCACTGTGTGTGTGTGTGTGTGTGTGTGTGTGTGCGCACATGTAACTGAAATGCACCTTTGCTTACTGTTAAATGTTATAATTGTCTGCTCAACATACCTTATTCCAGACTACAAAGCAGTAAGTCATGTTTTAAATTGGTATGTACTTTTAAGTTTCTTACATAAAATACTATATATTTAATCCAACCCTGCTTTAAAATATATTAAACTGTTCTCCACTATTGTCAGTTACAGTGGAGCTCGGACCCAGCTCTCCAGGCAGATTCTGTATAGTAGTTATAACTCATCTATCCCCGGTAAACAGCCCCCAAGTGCTCAGAAATCTGCGAAATATTGTATTTAAATGTTTAATTGTTAAAAGACTTTTCATAACAAAAAGAGACAGGTTGGCTCCTAGCAACACTCTACTTCCTCCAAAGAAGACAGAAGACAAATGGGCACAGAACAACGTCCATCCAGTTTGCTTCAACTGCCAAGCACTGACCACTGGGAAAAACTGCCTTTTGTCTAAACTGCAGATCCCCAGACATGGACAGAATTGCTGGAACTGACAGCCTAGCTGCTCAGGTCAAGGTGGGATTGTCTTCCTACAGATTTCTTAGCCCACGGGATCATCGGGAGCCTGGTAGGTCCTGCGCTAAACAGCAAAAGAAAAATACGACCCTCAGCCACCATGGACGACCCTGGGGAGCAGCTCTAGGTGCCAACCAAGTAAGTTCCCTGTCATTTTTTAATCAATAACTCAAGGAAAAATTTTGTCCTTCTCAAAGATTTCTGATGCAGTTTGACAGCTGAGAGGTTTTGTCATTTAAAAGGACAGCCTCACCAAACAAATTTCTATAAGATATTCTCACTCACGCTGCCTTTCATCGTCTTAAAGATACTTTTAATTGTGCAAAAATATCTGTCACAGTCATTCTGTTGCTGTTTAAAACTTCTGTTTTCATAAAACAGAAAAGTTCGCGTGAGTTCCAGGGAGCTGAATTAAAGGATCCACCTTAAACAGCTCGGATTCACCCCTCTCAATTCCCTGGTCCTAAACTTTTTTTCCCCTAAACTTAACTTTGTCCTCTGTTCTGCCAATATCTTAAACAGAAATAAGAGACACCAGACATTAGCATACCACAAACACCGGACAGGAGCAAAGAGACCAGCTATGCCAGGATGTGACCTAAAGAGACCAGCTACCCCAGGATGTGACCAGCACCCAGCCTTCTCAGGTTCCTCCCCAAGATGATGCCCACAGATAAGCAGGAACCAGTTTTGAGAATCCGTCGCCCCAATTCCTTTAACCTGTTGTGCCTAATCTCCTGCCTTTTTATTATAAAATAAAAGAGATGGGAATGTATGGTCTGTTCTGTCCCTTTAAGAGACAAGCCCTGCCCACTCCCTTCCCCCAACTGGTGAGCTTCTTCCTTCTGCTTCCAGCGTGAGCTCCTTCTTTTCCCTCTCCCTCTCTCTGTTTCTCTCTCTCTCTCTCTCTCTCTCTCTCTCTCTCTCTCTCTCTCTCTCTGTGCTCTTCCCCCTTCTCCCTTTTCCCCCTTCACTTTCTCCTCCATAACCCACTAAATACACTATACCCAAACCCTCACTCTGAATGGTGTGCCTATCCGTCTGTCTCTCACCTGCCATGGCTCCTCGTGGGACTGGGTGACCCACTGAGGTCTCTCACCTGCTGCGTGGCTCCCTGCCTGGGACTTGCTGCCCCTCATGGCCCGCAGGCTCCTTGGAGCTGGTGTTGTTTTATTTTTACCATTACACTTATAAATTAAGAAACAAAGCTTTGTGGACAACTCCCATGGTCCAAACAGTCCGTAAATGTGGGCTGGTCCTTGGTGCCTCGTCCAAGGGTGGCTAGTGGTGATATTTATACCTGGGATGTAACAACTGTGAACGCCTGGCCTCCTTCCCTCAAAGGCTGTCACTCCCAGGCCTGACCCTCATATTGGTGGCAGTCAATTCGAATTCTCCTGAGGGAGTGGCTATTTCCTAACTCACCAAATAATGTGTTGAATGTCTACTTCCTAACTCACCAAATGTGTTGAATGTCTACTTCCTAACTCACCAAATGTGTTGAATGTCTGCTACGTCTGAGCTCTGTGCCACGTGCAAAGGCTGAGAAAAAGTAGTCACAGCCTCGCTCTCAAGCTCATATTATCAGCTGGAAAAGGGAAAGCTCGGCTGTCTTCCACGGAGTCTCGCTGGGTGGACACCATACTTAAGGCCAGGCCCCGCGGCCAGCCGTAGACGGCCAACACGAGAGGGACTCGGTGGTATTTTTGGAGATTTTTGTTTTATCTGTGGTTTTTGCCTTACAGATCTTTTGCTTTTTACATTATTTTCCCATTATTTTGATGGGTTTTTTTTTTCTTTTTCGAGATGGTTTCTCTGTAGCTTTGGAGCCTGCACTGGAACTAGCTCTTGTAGACCAGGTTGGCCTCGATCTCACAGAGATCCGCCTGCCTCTGCCTCTGCCTCCCAAGTGCTGGGATTAAAGGCGTGCGCCACCCCCCCCCCCATTTTAATGGGTCGTATTTGTATGCAATGTGTGTGTCCAGTGTCTGTATGCATTTCTTGTGTTTTTCCTTTGTGTTTTGTCCTATCCTGGTTTGTTCCTATCTTATCTTCTTATTTTTAGATCCCTATGTGTGTTCTAATGAGAGAGAGAAAGAAAGGATGTGCATTTGGGTTGGTGGAGAAATGGGAAGGATTTTGGAAGAGTTGGGGGAGGGGAAACCATAATCAGATTATACTCTATAAAAATTTATTTTCAATGAAAAATATCAGGTAAAAAAAAGTTCAAGTTCTGGGCAGGCACTGTGGAGGTCAGGTCCAGGATGCTATGACAACAAAGATGGTGGGATGTGAGCCTGGCTTGAGATCTGGAGGAGCCATCAACCACAGCAGGCAGGAAAGCATGTTTAAGAAGATGGACTAGCCATGAGTGACAGAGACTTTAGGGACTGGTGCTGATGAGGACCTCTGCAGACTTTAGGGACTGGTGCTGCCGAAGGTCTCTGCAGACTTTAGGGACTGGTGCTGATGAGGGTTTCTGCAGACTTTAGGGACTGGTGCTGATGACGGTCTCTGCAGACTTTAGGGACTGGTGCTGCTGAGGCTCTGCAGACTTTAGGGACTGGTGCTGCCGAGGGTCTCTGCAGACTTTAGGGACTGGTGCTGATGAGGGTGTCTGCAGACTTTAGGGACTGCTGCTGCTGAGGCTCTGCAGACTTTAGGGACTGCTGCTGCCGAGGGCCTCTGCAGCTGACTATGCTGAAGGGCCACACATCAAGTAAGAACCACAACGCAAGGTACAACATCAGGCCAGTGGGATTCCCGGCGTCTTTACTCTCCAGCGCTCACCAGCTAAAGCTGAGGGCAGCACTCAGCTTCGGAGAAACCCTAGAGAAACCCTAGGGAGACACGGTTACCTACTCCAGCACAGCACAGGCACCTCTGCGCCTCTTCCTCTACTTTCAAATCTAGGCTCAAATCTCGGCTCTGCAAGTTGTGGCCGGGTGACCCAGAGAAGCCTGCCGGTCTCTTGCTTCCTCCTCTGTAGAGATCAGAAGGCACCAAGCGCACAGGGCTCTGACCCCTACTACCGTGGACATAATATCACATGTCCCCAGAGCCTCTAAAAGCTGCAATTTCTCCAAGAGGGCCAGCACCCAGGCCGCAGTCCTACACAGTGACAGGGTACTGTACTGACTCAGCAGCACCAGAGCCTTTTCCCTCTTCTTAGCGGAGCCCTCGTCTCTGGGTAGGATTGCGACTCCATGACTGTCCAGCCTATTCCAGCTTCTGTAACAAAATGTCATCTGACTTATCAACAACAATGTCCTTTCACACACTGCTGGACGTCGAGAAGTCCAAGATGATCAAGGTGCAGAAAGATTCCAGAGAGCATATGCCGCATCCGTGAAAAGCTCTCTGGGGCCTCTTCTATAACGGTACTCATTCTGCTCTCGAGGATATCACGCTCATGCCCTAATCCCCTCCCTAGACCGCCGCATCTAAATCCTATCACTGTCTGTCGCAAGCCTTCGATCGACGGCTGCCGTGCTGGGCCGCAAGCTCAGGAGGGCACAGACCTGGCACCACACCACACAACACACAGCAAAGGCTCAGAAGGGATTTGTGGAATGGAGACATGATTTGAAAAACACCCAACTGAAGGCTGAGCCCTTCCCTCTGGCTTCAGAAGGCGCACGGAGTAACGGCCGCACATGAAGAGCACACTCGGGAGATGCGTGGGTGCCAAGAATACACTCAGCTCTTAGGGATGCCGCTTGCTCTTGCAGCTGCCCTAGGGAGCGGACGAGTTCGCACACACAGAACACCGAGTGTGTCGATGGTGGTTAACGTTTATTAACAGCGATGGTCGAAGGTCACATGACTGTCGGTGGAATGATGACAATGACCCTTGTCAGCCTCCCAAGCTTGAACAGGTATGGGCCTGTCTTGCTTTCTGGCCGCGGTGATGAGTTGGAGGTTTAAAGAACACAGTTCCCACATTCCGTTCCTCCCTCGTGGTCCAGCCCCTGTGCTGATTCAATTTGCCACAGCCAGGTCCTGTTCTAGCAAATTTCCTGCCTTGAGGCTGATTCGCCAAGTTTAATGTGGAGGGAGAGAGACTCTAAATTAATTAATGACCTCTTCAGCTCGAGAGAGGGATGGTTCAAGTTCACGTGAATCTTGGGTTTCACTTCCAAGTTCTAATTCTATTTCCTTCCATTGTGCTGGCCTGCCCACACCTGGCCAGGACTCACCTGTTGGGAGCGGGCAGTTGGCAAATGTTCCATTTCCCCTAACTCACACCACCTCCGTCTTCCTAGATCTCAGCTGATGAGCTGGGAGTGTAAGCACCCAGGTTCTTGGCAGTGGCACCAACCCTTAGGGAAAAAAAAAATCCTTCTCCCTGTGGGAACAGGGCTGGGTCCCAGACAAAGCAGTGATGGTGGCAGCATTGCTCTGAGGAGTGAAACACCTGTTTTCTCTCCCCCTTTCTGGGTGAATTCCTCCACAGCATCTGTCTAGGGAGGGGGCCACCTAACTCAGATGTGACTCCCGAAAGCTGTGCAAGAAAAAACTGGTACAAAAAAAAAAAAAAAAAAGAAAAAGAAAAAACTGGTACATTTCACTCCAAAAGAATTCAATTCTTTTCTCTGTGAGGGAAGAGAAACTGTGCCATAATTGTCAGCGGTAATGGCTGTCTTGGAAAACCTTCGTTTGTGATACACAGAGGGTACTCATCTGCCCACCACAGAGGCCAGCTGCATGAAAGCAGGAGGAGAAAGACCCGGAGCCCAGAAGGAAGATGGGCAGAGCACGCACTGTTGATGGGAGTAAGAAACTGTCATTACGGTCCGTTTTCAGTCTGAGGTGGGGTTAAAGCGCATCCATCAGATGAGCAGGAGGCACTGGACCCCTGTCTTCCCCAGCTAGAAGTTGGCACCTGCTCGTCTGGGCACCCAGGCTAGAAGCTGGCACCTGCTTGCCTGGGCACTTTTTAACCTTTTCTAAGGGTTGAAAAGCTACAGACAATTTGCTGAATGACAAAGCCCCCCCTCCCAGAATCAAAACGGTGGAGGAGAGCCGGAGGCCCATTAGGATGGGGAATTTGGGATGAGGACTATCCTAAAAGAGTCTCCCCATGGGGCTGGAGAGATGGCTCAGTGGTTAAGAGCACTGACTGCTCTTCTAGAGGACCAGGGTTCAAATCCCAGCACCCACATGGCAGCTCACAACTGTCTGAAGATCCAGTTGCAGGGGATCTGACACCTTCACACCAATGCACATAAAATAAAGTTAAATAAACTATAAAGAATATTTAAAAAAAAAAAAGAGTCTCCCTCCCTGAAGACCTCAGCCCGTACCCGAGAAGGAGAAAATACACTTAAGAATGTAAAGTCCACCACTGTGTGCCAAGTTGGCACACCAGCCAGGCTTTGCCTTTTCTGTAGCTGATGCCCGCTTTGCAAGGCCGTGAACTAAATGGCCTGGCGCTCAGTGCTCAGTCTTTAGGACTCTACAGAGTGGGAATTCTTGTATCTCACCTGGGGAGACACAAACGCTCCTGACTCTGAGCAAGCGGGCCGTTTTCATCAACGGAAAGAGAAGCGTGGGTGAACCCCAGCACTCTGCCACGAGGCTATGAGGAGCAGGCACCCTGCTTCAGAGTTGGTGTGTAGACTAGCCCCTCCCACGTGGAGGGGCCTTCGATGAAATGTCTCTCCAGCAGCAGCCTCACAGGGGGGGCTATACCCGGACTTACAGGGACGATACAAATTTAGATGGTTTGTAATGGGAAGCTTGGAAGGGACCCAGTGTCTGTCTGACTAAATAAATGACGATGCAGTCTCACCCTGGAATACCATGTAGCTGCTTAAAAAAAGACAGAAACCACACAGAAGAAGGAGGATGCCCTCTATCTTATTTCTCTCCCTCCCTCCATCCCTCCCTTTCTTTCTCTCCCACATTTGTGACAGGTTCATGTAGTCTAGGCTAGCCTCAATCTCATTATGTAGCCAAGGATGGCCTTGAACGCCCGATCCTCTCGTGGCTACCTCCCAAGCAATGGCATTGCAGGTGAGTGCCACTGTGTCTGGTGACCTCTAGCTTACCAACGCAGAGCGCCAGGCTGATGCAGATGAACATATCAAATCACGGCCCAGCACATGCGCGCAGAATGTACTGTTGTTTGTGTGGAAGAAAAAAAGCAGTGATGGAGAACACATGTTCACGTTTCTTATGTGCATTAAGAAATCCTGGAAAATGTATTCTGTAAATGGATGAAAGCAGGGGTGGGGGATGGCTCAATAGATAAAGGCGCTTGCAGCCAAGCCTGAGGGTACGAGTTCAAGTCCCAGGACCCACATGGTGAAAGCGGAGAACTGACCCCTCCAAGTTGACCTCTGATCTCCACTAACTAGCTAAATAACTACATGAATGAATGAATGAATGCAATTTAAAGAACAAAACCAAAAAAGAATGAGTAAAAGAGATCACTGCTGAGAAGCTAAAGTAGAAGGGAGAAGAAATGGGGAGGGGACAAGACTTCTAAATAAGGATTTTCTAAAGCATTTTGGATTTTACACCGTGTGAGGGTGTTAGTATTCAAAGCCCTCTAAAACTGAAGACACTATACGACCGACCGCGGAGGGGTCATCTAAAGGACGACTCTCCTCCCACAGCAAAATGGTTCAGGATCTCTAACCCGATACCTGGTCCAGCTCCAGGCCGTTTGCCTCCCTCCTCCCTTCCTGTGCTCTAGCAAGCTCTTCCTCCACCTCCCAGCCCCAGGCTCAGGCTCCAGGCGCTTCTTGATGAAGTGCGGCCACAGGTAACTGAAGGGGGAGGGGAGGGCCCTGGCAGGGGTCAGAGCATAGGGGAGGGGACATTTCTTTCCCACTGAGTGTAGGGACAGTGGGTTGGAGAGGGCAAGACAGACAGAAAGGACCCCACGGTCAAGCTGGGAGACCCTTGGTGTGGGAACAGAAGTGAGGCCCAGGAAGGAAAGAATGTGGGGGGGGCATAAATCAATCTGCATGCTGGTGCCTCCTGGGCAAACTGACAGCCTTGCTTTCCTGCAGGAGGCCTGGCTGCTGACACCCAGGAAGGCAATCCCAGTCTTCAAAAGCAGACAGGGGCAGGGGGAGTGGCTCACGGTAGCCCGCTTGCCTAGCATTCACGGCCCTGGGTCCTGTCCCTATCACTACCATAATGACCACAGCTCTGGTGGCGCTGGTGGTAATCAGGAGACATCCCTCATTTCTGACTTTACGGTGTTCTCTGGCCCAACAACTCTCTGAGCTCTCTCTGTCACTGTCAGGGAGCTTGACGGTTTAGGGAGCAGGTCTGGGAGACAAGCCTACCTCCCCACCCCATCCTCTCTCTCCAGTGGATGAGGCTTAGTAGTCTTCTCATCATTTTTTTTCCTGTTAGGAATTTCAAATAAGCTCTAACAGCGTTTCCTATTCCGCAGAATCCCTTTTATGAAGTTACAAGACCCCAAATTGGATAAGAGCGATGCGCTGAGTGAGCTGAGTGGAGAAAGAAAGGAGGCTTTCGCTTATGTAACCTTGAAACAGGCCTATTTTAATAGAACAGCGGTGAGTCACGTCACCTTGTGACCCACCGTGACCCTGGGCTTCCTATGCTGTCATACCGCCGAGTTCAAGCCTTCCCCTGGCTTGTGCTATGAATATCCTGTCACCTCCAGCCACGGTGACTCAGGAGGGTTGGAAGGTAGAGGAAGAAGCCAGGTCTGGAGGTGAGGTGAGATGTGAGATACAGGAGAGCCACCATCAGGACCTGGGAGGGAGGGGGAGGCAGCAGGGCCCTGGGTAGAGCATTGCAGGCAAAGAGACTCCTTGCGCACTGGCACCAGAGCATTGCAAGTGTGCAGTGAGCAGGTAGGACAGTCCTAGGGCCCAAAGGGAAGGGTGTGGCTCCCAGGGAGCCTGGAGGCTAGAGTCCTTTGAGGCTTAGGTTCTAGGGAAATGGCCGCCTGGAGGCTGTGTTAGACCGCGTGCGTGTGCTCTAGTTCCCAGAGACTGAGAGAGGAGCAGGAAGAATCCCACTGATCTCTTGCTCTTTGGGGTCATCTTACTGCCCGAGTCTCTCTAGTTTCCTCTATGATTAACATAAAGTCTGTACCTCATCTTTTCAAATCTGCACCTTGAGGGGAGCCCCGGGAAGTGCCGGAGACTCAGCCGTAGCCTGAAACCATCATCTCAATGGGCCTTTCCTGAAGCCAGTGCTTCAGGGCACCTTGGCCACCAGACTGACTTGCGATTCCTTCTTTGAAATTCCAGGCATCCCATGATAGGGCTGTCTTAGTTAGGGTTACTATTGCTGTCACGGAGCACTGTGACCAAAAGCAAGTTAGGGAAAAGAGGGCTTATGTTGCTAATGCTTCCACATCACTATCCACCTCAAAGGAAGTCGGGGCAGGAATAAAGCAGGGCAGGAACCCAGAAGCAGGAGCTGATGCAGCGGCCATGCAGGGGTGCTGCTCACTGGCTTGCTCCTTGAGCTCTGCTTAGGTTGCTTTCTCACAGAACCCAGGACCATCAGCCCAGGAGTGGTCCACATCAATCACTAAGTGAGAAAATGATGGTGGTGTAAGCCTTTAATCCTAGTACTTGGGAGGCAGAGGCAGGTGGATCTCTGTGAGTTTGAGGCCAGCCTGGTCTACAGAGAGAGTTCCAGGACAGCCAGGACTACACAGAGATACCCTGTCTCAATAGAAAAGAAAAAAAGAAAAGAAGTAGAGAGAGGGGAAAGGAGAGAGAAGAAGGAAAGAAAAAAGAAAGAAAGAAAGAAAGAAAGAAAGAAAGGGAAAGAAAAGAAGGAAGGAAAAAGGAAGAAGGAAGGAAGGAAGCTCTCCAGGCTTGCCCGCTTACAGCCCGATCATCTTCTGGAGCTATTTTCTTTCTGAGACTTGCTCCTCTCAGCTCACTATAGCTTGTGTCGAGTTGACATAAACCAGCTAACACAAGCCTGAGGCTCACATTTCCAGGCCCGTTTCCCACGCTTCTTTAGCCCCACATCCCAGCTCACAGCTTTCTCCTACTCCTTTGCCATCTCTGCAGCAGACTGGGCAAGATAAGACATGGCGGTTGAGGGCCTGGGAGACAGCCCACGGGGTGAGGCGCCTGCTTGCAAGCACAAGGATCTGAATTCAAACCTCAGAACCCATGTGTTTAAACTGCAAAGTGACAGGCAAGAAAGTGCTGGAAGAAAGATGGGCTAGCCAGAGCCAGACAGACAGAAGCGTAAGAAGCCATTGGAAGCTTTAGTGTCAAAGTGTCCAGAATTCCAGATTCCAGGAGAAAGGAGCAGAGGACAGAAAATAGACCTGAAAGACAAGGACCAAGAAGTCTGCAAATCTGATAGCAACCTATAAATCCGAGAAACACTGTTCCGCATGAGGAAGAAATACAATCAAGTCTAAAATGTGGGACCATTGTTATACCACAAAAGAGAAGGCCAGGAGAATAAATTCAACAGCAGCAAGAGAACAGCACACTGAATTCAAAGAAATGACGATTACTCTACAGACTTATTCCCAAGAGACATTTTTTGTGTGCATTTAGAAGAAAATTGACATGTCAACTTTAATGTGTTGAAGGGAAAATCAAAAGTCCAACTCCCTCACCAATGTAGAATTTTATACCCAGCAAAAATAGCCTTTAGAAATACAGACCAATAAAGACACCTGACATGGCATGAACCACCCTGTACTGAACTGCAAGCGTCAGGAAAACAATTTCTTCATGCAAACGTGAAAAATGAACTCAAGTACTGACAGAAATAAAAAATATGCCAATCAACAAAATAAATACTAACCGCTTAAAACAACAATATCTGGTGTCGTGTGGGTGTCGGCCATAGCTAGACCAAACACACTTGAGTGAGAGCTTGGGAGGTCAGAATGAGGTCACCGGACTAAACTCACAGTGGTGCGCCTGTGCTGAGCATGAAGTGGAAAGCGACAATTCAATGCAGACATAATAGGAAATTGCAACCCCAATTTGCAACACACAACTTGCACTCTGTTGTGTGTGTGTGTTCAGGTTTGTGTGGTTGTGTACACACGTGTGTAGTGGCATGAGCCTGACATTGGGTGTCTTTCTCAATCACTCCCCACATGTTTTCTGAGACAAGGTCTCTTACTTGTTTGGGTGGGTCAAACTCAGTTTCCTTACGCTTCTGTAATCAAGTACTTTAACCCCTGAGCCATCTCTCCCGGCCAGGATTTTCTCTCTAAAAAAAAAATGTCTACTTTGAATATGAGCCAAGGAAAGCCTCTTAAATAAGCATTCCATAAACCACTGCATCTCCCCCCCCCAAAAAAAACTAAAAAGAAAGAATAAAAGAATAAGAACACATGGTTCAATTTTAAGAGAGAGAGAGAGAAAACAACACTAAGTATGTTGATAATACCACCAATGAAATGAAGATCAAAACTTCAATAAAGGTGATGATCACCAAATGACATTTTTTAAAGTTGTAGGAGAAAAAAAAACCTCCTTGGAGCAACTTGTTGGTGGAGGGTTTGCCTAACAGAACGAAGCCATTGGGGTGACTCCCAGCACCCCACAGAACAACACAACCACCTTCATAGTGGGACCAGGGGAGGGGTTCATTAGCAGACAATGTGCCCAGCACGTGTGCCACCCTGGATTTCATACCAGCACCAAATAAATGACACTGAAAAACCTTAACACTGAATTCGGCAAAATCAGAAAAAAAAAAAAAAGACAAAAAGCAAAGATGAAAAGCGTACCATAACGACCCAGAAAGAAGCTGGTGTAGCTGTGGCAAACTTAAGGTAAAATGTCAGTGGTGATAAAGAAGAAACGTTTGATGGTGGTCACTGATGAGAGGCTATGGCAAGCTAGGAAACTGGAAACAAGCATAATCAGCGGGAGATTTAAACACACTTGTCTCGAAACTAAGAGAACCGTCAAAGACAGCAGTATGTCTTTAAGGATGTGGCGTGTTAGAACAACGTGGCTATCCTGTCCCACCTGACCAACAGCCTAAGAGGCCTCCACCCATGTGGCGTTTGCCAAAATAAAGCCCGTGCTGGGACAGAAGTGAGTCAACAGTCTCAAATATTGACATTATACAGATGTTCTGGGATAGAGTGGGGCTAGAGTGGAACTGGGAGCAGAACAGCAGCTGAGCATAGCCAAGTGCTCAGAAAGACAGCCTCAGAACTGTGAACAACCCCGGGTAAGTAGTGACGGAAAACTGAAAACAGGTCGGGTGGCGGGGGCACACACCTTTAATCCCAGCACTCAGAAGGCAGAGGCAGGTGGATCTCTTGAGTCCAAGGCCAGCCTGGTCTACAGAGTTAGGTCTAGGACAACCAGAGCTGCACAGAGAAACTCTGCCTTGAAAAAACAAAACAAATGGGAGGGAGGGAGGGAGGGAGGAAGGA
>JAQHUG010000261.1:1219386-1242833 GCA_028555095.1 Dicrostonyx torquatus | reverse complement strand
AAGAAGAGGAGGTCCTGGAGGGGAACTGGGGCAGGTACTACCTACACTGGGCACGTGTAGCATTGAGCAGCTTTATTAAGGCCAACTGAGACTCCGCAGTCCCCGTGGAAGGAAGCCAGCTGCACTAGTCCATCAGACAGGCCCAACTTTTTGACATTAAGGCAGGATGTCATCTACAGCTTACTTTCAACACGTGTGCCGCTGTTACCTGTTCCTCCCAAATAAAGTTACAAAACAAAACAAACAATAAAAACCCTCATGATGTTTTAAGTTCACGATTCTGTGCTAGGTCATTGGTAGCTACCCTTTGCCGTGGGACACCCACAGGGATGCTGCCCCAGGACAGACACGGTGAGACAGAAAGGAAGGGCTGGGTAAAAAGAAATAAATGATGCTGATTAAAATCTCACACCCATCACTAGTCCATGCAGGGAACTCCAAGTCAAACTAAGAGCATTTCACTGAGATGTAGATGCTGGGTGTAACTCTTTACCGACACAGCCGTCACGGTACTGACCTGTCCAGTCACGTGACTAGCACGGCCTTGGCTGGGACTGAACCTGACCCCTGTTAACCAAACAGTGGCCATGCATCGTGCCAGCTTCCATTTCAAGAGGCTGCAGTACATACAACTCTAAAGCAGGCAGATAGACTCACCAAGGTCATTATTTACATGGTGCAAGAATTGATAAGGAACCCTCTTCCCTTCCCAGGATGCACCAGTGATACTTATCCAGTTATCAACTCACAGAAATGTGCCGAGACCAGAGAGGAGGAAGGAGCTCAACTCTGTCTCCCGTGGGGGAGAAGACCAATGTCAGAGCTCATTTCCAGAAACAGAGAATAGTGCGAGGGTTAAACCACCACAGACCCAGCCTGTACAAATTTCGCTGCCCTCCACTTTCCTGTTGGCCATATCCACCCAACATCAGCAGATACAAAACTGCTCGGTGTCTGTCATTGCAACGTTGATAAAACTCACAGAAAATCAGAATTATCAGATCCTCGGCAGTCTCTGAACGGCTTTTCTCTTTAAATATGTCTAGGCTTCTTCTCCACTGCTCTGTGAGGTGATGCTCATTGCCCTGAACGCCCACTCCATAGGCCTCAAGCAGATTTCAACTTCTGAGACAGGCCGCTGACAAACAGGTCCTTCTCCTCGTCCTGTTCATCCACTGCAATCGGCATGGCTTTTAATCTTGCAGAGAGATCCCTATCTGCTCATAGTACCATTCCTTCCAGAAACCACTTCTCCTTTGTCTTCGTTTCTGCCCAGGCTAACTGTCCACACACGGGATGTGTCGCCAGGAACCCCTCTCTTCCTCTGAGAATCCCATCATAGTGTTCTCCTGTGGCTCTTCATGTGCATCCCTGGGTCACACATCCCCAGTGTCCATTCAAAGTTCGCACTGGTCACTAATGTTCACTGAGAACCTAGCATTCCTCTTCTTGTTGTGTCGTTCTGGACAGCCCTGTCCATGAGAGGACTGCACGCTGGTGGCACTGAGGGAATTCTAGTCTTACCACTCCCCACCTGGCTGAAGGACAGGAGGCAAAGGAACTTCCCGAAACCCCTGAAACAGGTATCCCCTCGTGGAAAACACCAATCTGCCCGTGGGAGAGTTAAATGCGGACAGAGTGCTTTTCACGGGGCCAGCTCTGACCAAGTTCTAGAACGGAATCACGGTAACAATTCCCAGTGTTTGCTTATGCCAGCGGCTCTCCCCTTTCTCTCTTTCTCTTTCCCTTCCTCCTCTTTTCTCTCCTTCCCTCCTGCCTCCCTCCATCCCTTCCTTCTGCCCTGTCTCCCTCCTTCCTCCCTTCCGCCCTTCCCTTTTCTTTTTTGTGCACTGACCATGTACCAGTTACGAGCACAAACTGTGAAGCCAAACTACTAAATTTAGGTCCCACTTCCTTACTCTGTAGCTGTGGGTGAGCAACCTGACAACCCTCGAAACCTGGTTTCTCCACCTGAAAAACAGGCATTATACTCAAAAACCTTCTGGACTGCGAGTGAGGAAGAATTAGACACCCTGGCAGGTGTTGCTCACTGTGCAGGCACAGCACAGGTAACGGGGACAATGTTTCAAGTCAACGCCTACAAGGACACTATCTTCTCTTCACACCCCTGTGGCTGAAAACACCACGGGACGGAAAGAGGAACACGGAACTCTCTTGTGGGGAAACCAGTACTCCCGTTCCTGGTGACAGAGGTTTTTAGCTGGGATGCAGGTAGCTGGCTGCTCCTCCAGAGGCCGGAGTTCAGTTCCCTGCACACATGGCAAGGCTGGCAAACAGCCTGTGATTCCAGTTCTGGGGCATCCAAACCCTTTTCTGGTCTCTGCAGGATCTTGCATAAACATATAGGCTCACACATGTAAATAATAAACAAATAAATCCTCCCCAAAAAAAAGCAGTGTCCACTTTGATGTCATGACACTTGGGTACTCGCTTGCTGTGTAAGGCAACGCGTGTGAATGACGTCCTCTGCACCTTGGTTTTGCCGAGCGTCAAATGGGAACAAGAGCTTTGTGCAAGGCCACAGGTTTGTCAGGCAGCATCACAAAAGACAAAACACGGTAGGAAAAAAAGTCGGTTCTTAAACTTGTTTGGACATGGTCCTGGGGGTGAGGGGTTGTCTCAGAAACCACCACTCCCAGGGAAACGGGAACGAGACTGTGGATCCATCATTTACAGTGTGCCAAGTCCTGTGACAGATCTTGTGTGGGCGCCTTCAGAAACCCTCACACTCACGTCAACACGGCCTGCCTGTCCTGCGATTACACACTGACCACGTAGTCTGGTTTTTTTTTTAATTTATTATGTATACAGTGTTCGAGGCACCAGATCTCATTATAGATGGGTGTGAGCTATCATATGGTTGCTGGGAATTGAACTCAGGACCTCAGGAACAGCAGTCAGTTCTCTTAACCTCTGAGTCATCTCTCCAGCCCCCACGTAGTCTGTTTTAACGGCCAGGTTTTTATATTGAACCTCTTCCACGTGAAAGCTCGTCTAATATAAACAGGCAGGAAGCCCTGAATGGCGTGTGTAAGATGTCAGATTCACCAAGCAGGTGGGGAGCGACTGACCCAGGTGTATGCTCTGGCAATGACATGAGATGCAAGGCATGCTGCGTGCTGAGGTGCCTTGCAGGAGGGACCACATGTAAGCATCCTTAGTCAGCTGCTTCCTGCCAGCGCCAGGTCACAGTGCCCATGGGCAGCCAGGTCCCCATGACAGTGTACCCCAAAGAACTGCACTATGGGCTACTTCCTCTAACAAGAATGTGGCAAGACTTGACCTCCAAAGACTCCAGTGAAGGACAAGAGCTAGGATATTCGATCAAAGTCTTCCTTCCATGTATAGGTTTTAGTGGGTGAAGGATGCAGCTGGCTTTGAAATCGGGGAAGCCATGTCAGGATACTGTCTGGACAGTGGCGGTTAGGCCTAGGTGTGTTCGCTAGATCCTCTGTGGCCTCATCTGAGAAGTGGGAATACATGATGCCATGAGTTCAATACGATCGGTAAGTGAGGAACCGGGCGTAAGTATTTGACACAGGGTTGGGGAAACTTTTTACTCGCTATCCAATTTCAAAAAGTGACTTGTTTGAATAAGAGGAATCTGACAGTTTTGAAATTATCTAGTCACCTGGCAATCCGTTGCCAAAATGGTTCCTGCCTAGTTGCTTTCTTGCCACTCCTCTTCCTTCCCTCTCTCATTCGTTCCATTTCCTCCCCCTTCCTCCTTCCACATGTCTGTCTGTCTTCTGTACCTACAGAGGTCCACACACAAACCACACAGAGTCGTCCTTGCTTGTTAGGGATCTCAGTGCCAGGAACTTTGAAAAGATCCCAGACCCCACAGAGCGTCTTGAACCAAACCTCCCGCCTGCCCTGAGCTCTGCTCTGCAAGTGTGGCAGGTGCTGCCCAGGGCCCGCTGAGTGTGCACAGGGGGAAGTGTGTGCAGACAGCTCTCCTCACTTAGAGCATCCTTCATCTGTGTCTGTGGGGAGCCAGGGATAAGAGTGTCCTGCAGCCTGGCTCGAGAAGCCCCATTCCTTCAATCACAGCAGTTTTTGGACTTAGAAATGGACCTTTGGTTAGAGGAAAGGCTCTCCTTCCTTCCTTCCTTCCTTCCTTCCTCCTCCTCCCCCTTCCTCCTCTTCTTTTTTAATCTAACAGTCTGACATTTGTAGAATGGTCCCTACCCAAGCCACAGCAACCTCACGAACTCTGCCCACTGAGTTGAAAATGAAAGCTTACGGGACGAACGACCCTCTCAAAGCCGCGCAGCCCTCTAGAAGTTTCAACACATCAACCGAGGGCTCCAAGCCCTCCGCAGTCCTTCCTCACGAGCTTCCTAAACTTTCTCAGCCAGAGGTAGGTATGTTCTATGGCACTAAATCATGCTTTCTGGAGAAACTGTTTTGTGTTTGACGGGAGAGTCAATGAGTAAAGAGACAAAACTCTGAGAGACAGAAATTTTACCCCAAATGCTCATCACCTGAGGACAGTATGAAACGGTCTGGTTTCCTGTGGAGCAAAGAACTCTATGCAGACGCTCGTTCTCCCTTCAGCCCAGATTACTGCTGCAGAACTGAACCCACAACGTGAATGGGGAAATGTTTAATCCACCAATTCCATAATCAGTAAGTTTACATTTGTAATGTGCCCAATTCTGGAGATACATGCAATCTTAATAATTACTCCCAAAGGAACATTCCTCAGCTTCCTCCTGACCATTTAGATTCAGCACATAAACTCTAAGGAGGTTGAGCGCATGAACACCCCACATTTAACCCCGTGGTCCTGAAAAAAGGTAACACGGAACTCAAAAAAAGTCACCTGTGATCACTTGTAAAATTATGAATTACATAATTCTAACATCCAAAAAAACCACGTCGTCCTTCCAGAACCTAATGTAAAGCACAAGATTTGACAGAAGCTGAGACAAATCGACAATTTTCTCACCAAGATGCACTTGTGCCTCAAAATCAGGTGCCGGCTTGAAGGTGTAATTAAGAGTTACTAGTTATTCTCCATTGCAACGACCCTGTCCACAGCCAGCTCAAAGATCCAGTCACTTGCATGGACTGATGCTGCATTTCCCACCTTGACGGTCTCGGGCATCAGTGCTTATGAGCTGGTAATTCTCTACTCGACTAAGTAAATACCTGCTGCACTCTGCGGTCTCCCTTAGCATCTAAGCCAAGCCAATACAACTGTGTGGTTAGAGGACTGGACCTAAAGCACGAACTAACCTTCTCTGGGCCGCACACTGTTCCCAGAGCTTCCTTGTGTCTTTAAATTAAAATGAGAGCAACATAAGCCAATGTTTCTAGATTCTCTGTTCAATAATTACTGGTTGTGCACGGACAGATTCTACTTCAGGGTTTTATTGAAGATTAAATAACCACAAAAGCAGAACCCAGGCATGCAGTTTAAAGAACTCATGGGTCTGGAGAGATGGCTCATCAGCTAAGAGCACTGGCTGCTCTCACAGAGGACCCAGGTTCAATTCCCAGCACCCATGTGGTGGCTCACCACTGCCTGTAACTCTGGTTTTAGGGATCCGATGCATTCTTCTGGCCCCCACAGGCAGCAGGCATGCACACGATGCAAATACATACACACATGCAGGCAAAATATTAATATACACATTTTTCAAAACTCTATAAATAAATAAAATTTAAAATGAAAAGGAATTCTGATGGTCTAATACAGAACAAGGGTCAATGCTGTCCTAGTTACCTATATTCACCAAATTCAGGTGAAAGCATATAGCTACGTTTCATTCTTTTCTACTTTTTATGATCTCTCTTTTTCTCTATTTCTCTCTCATTTGTTGCTTGTGTCTGTCTGTCTGTCTGACTGACTCCCTAGCAAAAGCCACGATTTAGGTAAAAATCAAATTACCAAGACAGAAACAGAACAAATGGTCATTTTGTTCCCATATTATATATGTAATGTATATAATATATTATTTCGCACGTCTACGGACGCTGGGGAGATGGCTCGGATGGTAAGAGTGCTTACCGTGAGAGCAGAAGGATCTGAGTTCAAACCCCCATAGATGTGGCCACCCATGAGCTTGTAAGCCTATTGCTACCTATGTAAGGTGGAGACGGGAGGGCTGCTGGGGTGTGTAAGTTGCTAGTCTAGCTGGATCCAGTGAGAGACTGTCTCAAGGAAGGAAGACGGCGATAGAGCCGGGCACCCGAGGCCCTCCTCAGGCCTCTCTTGCATGAGTATGTAGACCTACACGCGCACTTGGGGATACATGGCACACATACAAACACTGCAGGGAGGGCGAGAGAATTCAATCTTTTCTTTCCTTGATGAAATGACTTTGTTTTTTTTAATCTTATTAATATGTAGAGCAACTTTTATGTTTTAATATATCAATAAAAACAAATTGTTTAAATTTTAAAAACTTAAGACATCATAATAAAATTTATGTCTCTTTTACTTGCTGAGACATTTACACAAAGTCTGATATTCAATTAATTTTTTTGTCCCGTTGCCTCCTTCCTTGTGCTTGCTTTTAGCTTTTAATTTCTACCCACACTCCTACAGGGCACTTTCTTTGTCCAGATGAAATGACTTTGAAGGACTAGGCTTACTGCTTCCTGGAAGCCACCTAAAATGATTTCGTCTTTAAGCAAGCGTGGTCTGCGAGCTGGAGGAGGAAGAGCGGAGGGGAATCCAGAGAGGGGCGCATCAGAGGCGTCTCATTCAAGAGCCAGAAAAGTAGGGGGAGTTTCTGAGGGCTTCTGGCAGGGTGTCCAGACACATCTCCCCAGATCTCTCTCCCAGGACCCCAACTCAAGTCAGTGGCTGTAGCCTCCACAATGACGTGTGCCCCACGTCCTTTATACACTGGGGAGCACAAGGGTAGAGTCACAGCAAACGAGACCACAGGGGGCCTTTTTATGTCGTGGGACAGGTATGGAAGCGAAGACGACATTTATTCCTCAATCCAAGTCCGTTTGAAAAGAAAGAGCTCTGGCTTTACAATGGGGCCAGGAACAGAGCTCGACGGTAGAGCACTGGCCCAGCAGCCTTGGGGTCCTGGGTTCCATCCCTACGACCGGAAATATTCTTTTTAAGAAAGAAAAATGGAACAGAGGCGATGTCTGGACAGCAAGCATCCTGACTTGATGGGGCAGACTAAACTCTCTCCAGGAACCCTGGCCTCATTTTCCAACTAGATACCAAGAACTGAGCTGAGGTGGGCCAGGCCATAGCTAATAATATTGGGGTCTGGCATTGGCTGAGCAGTTTCTTGGGGCCACATAATAAAGTTAATTCACAGCCTCGCTGGATTTTCACAGTAGCCCTAGGCATGGGCCAGCTTCGCAAACAAGAACACTGAGGCTTGGAGAAGGCATGTCACAGAGCTAGAGACCGACAGACAAGGATTTAAACTTTGGTCTATCTACAGACTCCAGATCCCATGTTCTTCCCACTCATCTGTTGTTATACCCGAGGTCCCATTTTAACATGTCTGTGATCGACAACATACCTCCAAGGTACCGTTTGTTAAGTTACCTAAAGATTGTGTCACCACCTGGCTTAACAGTGTGGGTTGTGAGTTTCCCTGGCCGACTCACTCTGTGGTCTCTATCAGAGAGAGAGAGAGAGAGAGAGAGAGAGAGAGAGAGAGAGAGAGAGATGCAACCAGGGCACTGACAGAGATAAAACCACGCTCTTTAAACTTCAGATGGATCCCAAAGACAAAAGCACATTTCTTATCCATAGTATCCTTTCAATCTCTACCTTTTTCTTTTTTAATATTTATTTATTTTGTATACAATTTTCTGTCTGTGTATATGTCTGCAGGCCAGAAGAGAGCACCAGACCTCATTACAGATGGCTGTGAGCCACCATGAGGTTGCCGGGAATTGAACTCAGGACCTTTGGAAGAGCAGGCAATGTTCTTAACCACTGAGCCATCTCTCTAGCCTATCAATCCCTACTTTTTTCAGCAGCAAATTAAATGTCATCTCCATGGTTTGAAGGGTTGTTTTAACATTTTGGGGAGAAACGGCATTCTTTGCTTAGGCTAATGTCTATTCTTCCCATCGCCACCTGCTTCATAAAAGAAAGAGGAAGAGCTGGAACAGTTTTGTGCCTGGTGCACAGGGACAATGGGTCACTGTAGGTTGTCTGCAGTACCCTCTGCCGCCCCCTCGTCATGCCTTTATCCCTTGGATGACCTGCCATTGCTTCAAACAGAATGGTAATAATGTACGCAGAAGATATTTTAGGGCCGGCAAGGAGACGGCTCCACTGATAGCGGTGTGTGCCACATGAGTCTGGCGACCCGAGTTAGATCCCCAGAATACATATAAATGACGAAAGAGACAGGGAACTCCCACAGAATTGTTCTCTGGCCTTCACACATCCACAACAGTGCACAGACATCCCATCTCCCAAGAATAATTTAAAAAATAAATTAAAAATACATTTAAAATGCAACTAATAGGGTAGGGACTGTTGGTTCGCACCTTTAATCCCAGAACTCAGGAGACAAAGGAGGGTGGATCTCTGTGTTTAAGGTCAACTTGGTCTACAAAGTGAATTGTAAGCCAGTAAGGACTACACAGTGAACTCCTGTCTCGAAATAAAACAAGACTTTTTTGTTTTTTTTTTTCCGAGATCAGGTTTCTCTGTAGCTTTGAAGCCTGTCCTTGAACTAGCTCTTGTAGACCAGGCTGGCCTCAAACTCACAGAGATCTGCCTGCCTCTGCCTCCTGAGTGCTGGGATTAAAGGTGTGTGCCACCATTGCCTGACTAAAACAAGACATTTTTAAAAGATACACTAATCCCCTCCCCATCCACCAGGGATACCTTCCCAGCCCCCAGTGCAAGCCTGGAACCACAGACAGTACCTATATTAGCTTATTCTTTCCCTTCTACATGCAAACCTATGTTAAAGTTTAATTACAAATTAGGCACAATGAGAGATTAGCAGCAAAACAGAGAAATAATCATAGCTACACAATGAACCAAGCTGTTTTAAACTTAGGTTTTCATGACGGTTTCCACTTAGTATTTTCAGAAAGCAGTGGACCCTACGTGACAAACTCACATGGCAGAGCCACCGTGGACCCTGCCAAGCCAGCTTCTGGGGCTCAGAAAGTCACCGAGCACCACTGTGTCTAGAGCCCATTGTGCAGTCAGCCTGTTGCTTCTCGTGGGCACAGCCTATGGGGTTGGGTGGGCATTTCGCCGATGGTGTGTCTCACCGTCCTCGTGAAGTGACGATGTATCATGGGTATTAAACACAGGCCCTCTCTTCACTTCCACAGCTGAGGATACTTGCACCCAAGAGAAAAGGGAGACTCGGCAACGCCGAGACTTCAGGCCACAGGCATACAGCTTTTATGGCAGGGCTGACCCACAGAAGGTAGCCGCCCTCGGTCATCATTAGTGCCAGTGGGGTTTTGCCCTCATGAAATCAACCATTCGTTGATTCACGTGTATCCAGTCCACGTCCTGGAGAAGCAGAGGCAGCATTTTTATGTTAAGCGTTGCATCTAAGGAAGTGTCAGGCACACAGGAGACGCGTGGTTTTTCTCAAATGAATTCAGAGTGAATGCAAGATTGCCGCATGTTTGAGGTCAAGGTTCAACTACTATCGCAGAGCTGCACGGCCGTGGTGATTATATAAACTACTCCTCCATGCGGAACTCAGCTTCCCGCAAGAGCACCTTCTCTCATCCAAAGAAAACGGTCCACGATTCTCCATGCCCCGTCCTCACTTTTCTCCCACCAAGGGAGGGTCAGAGCCACCCAAAGGCTGGATCCCACCCTGTTGCTTTGTTGTCAAACTATGGAGGAGGCTGACCAAGATGGTGGGCCCGGAGAGGGAGCAGCCTTCTCTCAGGTCTGGCTTTCCTGTTCCTGCCACCAACAGCAGTAACCTCTCCTGTTTCATCCAACAGAGTCCTGGTAAGGTTTAAGTGGCTGTTGGTGACATGCCTGTTCTAGCCTTGACAGCCATCTCACCTGACATCACCCCTACCTTCGAATTCTAAGACAACTCCTTATAGCGCCTGCCATTCCCAATGTATCAACAGTTTCTCTTGAAACACACACTCTAAAATCCTTGTCAGTGGGGTCTGTGGCACGGATGTCCCCGGGATCTGCCACCCGACTGAGACTGAGTGAACCCCAAAGGACTCTTAGCTTTTACTTGAGACCTCCCAATAGTCAGTCTTCGAGTTCATTCTGCCTCACCGAAACCCTCACCAAACTGCAAGTCTCTGCGAGAGGAGGGAGGGTGAGAGCTACAGCAGAGGTTTTGCCCACCTTTTCCATCCTGAAGAGTTTCGGGACCCCTAGCGGGGCAGCCGAAGAGGGTCCCAAGAGACCTGTAGAACATGGAGGGTGGGCAGTCAGGGGCCTGAGGAAGTGAAGCTCTGACCTCCAGGCATTCTGCTTTGTGATGTCACCGCTTTAGAGCTCAGCCTTGTCAGCATGGAAGAAGACACAGGAGCTCATCTTAGAACCCATGGCCTTCCAACAGCGGGGACAGAAGGAGACGGCCATTCTTCACAGTACCGTCTCCCTGCCTCCCTCATGCGGGACTTGGGAGGACCGATTTCCCTGATGCTACTCTACAGACAAAAGTACATGGGAGGTGTCACATGCTGTGTGTGTCACCAGACACATGGACACAGGTCTGTCATCGAGCAGTACAATGTTAGCTAGAACACAGCCACGTTTTGTTTTGAGATAATGATTTGTAAATATCCGTGGCTGGTTGAGTATTTGGTATTTAGCCCAGGCTGGCCCCAGACTCCCAGTCGTTCTTTTGACTATGCCCCCTGGAGTGCTGGAATGGCAGGATAGACCATATTCAAATATAGATATTTTTATATCTACTCCATATCTGTGTATGAGTCAACAAAATCTCAAACAAATGCAAAGGGCTCCTTTGCCCAAGCAGTCACCAGGGAGTCAGAGATGCAAGAAAGGAGCTAGAGTGTGCTTTTCCTTTGGTGGTGCATTTTGGAACACTGGCTTGCTGTGTGTTCCTCTCCCACATATGTCAGGCTTGCTGCTGCCTTCAACAGCTAGAAGCCCCCAACACTGAACACAGCTCCCGTAAAATCTAGTGTCTTTTTGTAAATTCTCTCTGGAGTTGGGGAAGTAAGAATGCAACTTAGGCTGACATTAAGAAAGGAAATTGAGAATCTTTTAAAATGAGTTATTTAAGGTTGTTAACTATTGAATTCCCAAGTGACCCCCCCATGTGGTTTAGAATATTACTGCTTTGGGGAGACCTAGTTCAGACAGTGCTAACAGAACAGTCTCACATACTCCTTCCTGGACCCCCGCTGGAAAGCCAAACCCGGAAGAGGGCTAGGTCTAACTTGTTGGAGAATCCCAGCCTGAGCTGTCTGCGTCTTTTCCAGGCAGAGACACAGTCTGGGAAGGGCTTGGTTGACTTAAAGTCGATTTACAAGTGGCTGCGTCAGAAGGCTAACTCAAGTGTTTTGGCCGCGTGAGAACTGTCAGACAGGATACCCGCTCCACCTCTTAGATGTCTGCCCAGCCACCGAAGCCACCACCTTTTCAGATCCCACTTGAGGAGAGGGATGAGAAAATCCCTCCTGTGCGACCCACGGGTCGTGGGGAAGAAAAGCCAGAAGCTTTCACGCTGGCTAGCCTGTGGCTCTTGGGGAGGCGGGCGTACTGCCCAGCTGGCGCCTCACTCAGGACCAGGAGGGAGGCTGGAAGAGGACCCGGAGAGGCGGGGTGGGAGCAAGGGTGCACAAGCCGGCTGAGAAAAGGTGTAGCTGCTGGAGAGAAATTAGAGACTTTGGCCCCTCTGGGAAGCAGGACGGTCCAGCACTCACACAGCGCCGGGGAGGCCCCAAACACACTCCTCTCCCTCCTTGCTCTCGGCCCTTTGTTGTCGCCTCTGGCTCCCGCTCATGCCCTCGGGTCCCCCGCCCCCCTGAAGTCACCCCAACTGCACTCATAATATTTTGCTTTGCGCCGGGTCTGTTTTCCACCACCAACTTCCAGCAGTCTCCATGGCGACGCGCTGGGGGTAGAGGGGGTGGGGGCGGCGGCGGCTGCTGTTCAGATCCCAGGCCCGAGCTGCGGAGCAGCCCTGGCTAACTTTTCCAGGGTCTATGGGTACCACGCTGGGAAAGTGCGCTATCCGGAGCCCGCCTTGGATAATCGTGTAATCGCGAGCCCGCAGGCCCGTGGAATCAAACCTGTGTACTGCGGCCGCGTGGCCCAAAACTGCAATCGCGGGTACTTGGAATCCTGGAATCACGCGACACTCATTTGACCCCGCTGCCAAGCTCAGAAGCTAGCAGGTGGCAAGAGTGAGACCACGCAAGTCCACCTCTCCGGCCACACACACACACACACACACACACACACACACACTTACCCACGCACGTCTGGGAGGGTGAGACTGGCTTAGCACAGGAGCAAGGCTCAGATCTTTCGCTGCTTCCTGCTATGAGCCAAGGACCGGCTTGCCGGGTTACAAGGAGACCACTTCTACTTACCCAGAGCTTCTCCTGGGCAAAAACGCAGGAGGTTCCAGGCCTGTCTCTCTGGGGTAAAAAACCTAAGGCCCCAGGATGTCTCATAGGGCCCATGAAGCTAGGCTGGCCTAGTACCGGGTCACCTTTCCTGCAGAACCAGGAGTCTTCCCAGCAGTGGGCCCCAGGCATTCAGATCCAATTGGAGAATCTTTGATGGCCCAGTTCTGAGTTTTGGAGACGCAGGGTGGGTGGGGGAGAACTGGGCAGAGTTAGAAGCTTCCAGTTGGAGCGCCAAAATGCACCTTTCTAACGAACCATCCCGTTTAAGAAGAAATGACCCTTCTGACGCGTAGAAACCTGTCCCACCCTCGCTTTGCACAAGCTCTAGGTGACAATTCTACCCATTTTCCTTGCTCATTATCGAATTTCTGAGTGAGGAGCAGTTGAACAGCTGCTCTGTGTAGGGGCATCTGGAACCGTCCCCGAAAGGTCACGAACAAGCAGCCACCTCCAGCGGCCCTCCTGGAGAATGAGGGTCAAACGGGCCTGAGAACCAACGTTGAGGCCGGGTGAGTTCAGCGCGCTGGCGCTAACTGTGAAACCTGTCCCTACGCACCCGCACGTCGACGGAGCCCGAGCGCGCGCCGGCTGCCTTTGCAGTCCGGAGGAGCGTGGTGAAGCCGCCTGAGTCCCGTCCTAGAGGGGCTTTGCTTTGTGGTGTTGAGAAAGCAGAGCCGAGGACCCAGGAGGCGTGCGCCGGCTCCAGGGCCTCCCCCGACTGGGCCATTGTCTTGGCTCCACACTTGTAGTGTGTATTTGGGAAAAACTCAAGGAATATATTACCAGCTCGATGCGCGGAACAAAGGGGTGAGTTTCCGCAGGTCACGCTGAAGTGGGCCCAAAGCAGGCCACTAGAGCCCCGGCCCCAGCAAAACCGTTCTCCCATGCCCGAGGAGGCACTCTGCGGGGATTTTCCTTTTAAAAGACAGACACTGTAGCTTCGACTTGCCGGCCCCCGTGTAACATGGATGCTCCGGACTTCGCTCCAGCAAATGCTATGAGCCTGTTGTTTGAGCCCCTTAAGAATGAAATTTCGTGTTTCTAGCCGAGCGCAACCTTACACCAGGGGAACAGAATCGAACTGCCTAGTGGAGCGCTGTGCTCTGCACGCCCGGGGAGGGGGAATGAACCTTTTACATAACAAGAGAAACTCAGAAGAAAGACTAATTGGATTAATTCTCTGGAAGGGAGGCGAAAGAAGGCTCCTGGATCGGACCTCGCCGCGCCGCACTTTGCTTGTCCGGAGTTTTGCATGTGAAATGTCACCTGGTGCGCCCGGAATGACTTCTCAATTGCTGCCATTAACCAAAACTTTTGATTTTTGAGTTCAGGAGTGTGAGCTAGGGTTACCTCCTAGGTTTGCGAGGAGAGTGGGAGCAGGGAGGCACTGGGGTTTTATAACCCATTTGGGGTGTTTGCAGTTGGGCTGGGGGTGGCTAGTGCCCCCCACAACCACCTAATAATCCGGGATTAAAAATAGAACATATCCACAGCTCAACAGCACTCCGCACCAAGCAAGGACTCTAGTCCTGTGGAAGGATCAACTAAAACTCAGCTGGGGCATGCCTGATTTGGGGTATGAGGAAGGCCCCAAGACCGGTAGGGACCCCTTGAAACTCCTCAGCCACTAATTCTGTATAAATAGATTTAATCTGGTTAAATTCGCTTTTAATGTTGTAGTTCTTAGGTTTTCCTTGAGTTTAAAAAGAAGAAGAAGAAGAAGAAGAAGAAGAAGAAGAAGAAGAAGAAGAAGAAGAAGAAGAAGAAGAAGAAGCAGAAGAAGCAAAAGTTTCCTGTTCCCTATCCTGGACCAGTATTAGTGTGGCGTGGAGAAGACCACAGCAGGGCCTGAAGGTCTGTGCAGTGTGGGGCACTCCCCAGGCAAGAACGCTTCTTGCCTCCTGCGAGTGTGCTTGCAGATTAAAGGAGGCTCAGGCCTTAACCACTCTCTGGGGGCTCACAGCCACCCTGGGGGATCTGAGGGCTTGATTGCCTCAGAGACAGAGAAGTACCCTGGGTCCGCGGTCTCCGCCACCAGGTCTGCAATGTACGCCAGGAGAGGCCTGGGACATTCCTCCCAGAAACGAAGAACGACGTCTGGGAAGATGTCTAGATGGCTTGGCCCATCATGCCTCTTTTTGCGACCTGCCTAGGGGTGGGTGGAGTGGGGGCAGAGCTGTCTGCGGTGTTTATTTGCAAGGAAGTTATGTGTGTCGGGGCACAGCTGCGGCCAGCAGGCACTTGTTGCTCGGTTGCGATGCCCTCACATTCTCCTGGGTTTCATTGAACCGGGCTGCCTCTGTCCAGCCTGCCTCCTTCACCCCCAAGAAACTCGAAAGCTGCGGCCCAGCAGGGATTGGAGCGGCTTGGTGGAGAGACTGGGCCTATGGGAGGGATTAAATTTTTGGAGAACTTCTACATGGAAATGACATAGTAGATTTAGAAGTGTGGCGGGTCCCCAAAGATGCTAGACATTGAAGCTGACAGACGGATTGGAGAACGCACGGAGAGGCTGGGTATTTTCGTTGTACAAGATCCCGTGTCTTCCCTTCTTTGGTGAACCACGGCGACCCTAGTGCCTGATGCCCACTACACAATCCTCTAAGCGAAGGGCAGTTTGCAGAACTCAATGCCAGAACTCAGGCCTCTACTGATGCTTTGTATTCGGCTCCCCCCACCCCCCACTCCTGGCCAACTAGGTTACAGCTTCCGTGTGGAGCGGCTAGCGGGTTGCCTTTTCGTGCCTGGGCTCCCATCTCTCACAGCCCAAAGCCCCAGGACCACCGGGTTCGCCGCCGCCACTCCCTCCAGCTGCGCGGCTCCTGCAGCAAGAGCCTCCACCTCCCGCGCGGTGAAACGCGGTCGCCCTCCCCCGCCTTTGGAGCGTTCCGGGCCCTCACCCCAGATCCTGAGCACACCACTACCCTGCCCAAAGCCAGGGCAGCTGCGGGACCTGGGAGGGGGAAGCCGGCTCGCAAAGTTCCTGCAGGGCAGCAGCGCCTCGAGCTCGCCGCGAGCCAGAGAGCATCTTTATGCAACTTTTATGCACAAGTGAAAGCGCGCTCTGCAGCGTGCGCGCACGCGCACACACGCATTTACACGCACACACTTCCATGCATTCACTTACACATTTAGCGCTGGACCGAAAACTTCTGCACTCCTTCTCACCTAGGAATCTCACTGTCAAGTTGAGGCGCCTGAACTTTTTGCAGCTCTTTCTCAAGTCCCCCCTGTCCCTGCTCCTTCCCACCCCAGTCTCTCCCCCCCACCAAGTCCCACCAGGACTAACCTGTGGAATCCATGTCGGGTTCCTCCAGTAACCCACAATGCATGCTCTTCCCATGGACAGCACAGACGCCCCCCAAAAGTCCTGATATTTGGGGATCCCCTGTGCTAGAGATGCCCAGGGAGGAAGGGAGGGAAGGAGGGAGGAAGGAATGGGTAACAAGAGAGAGAGAGGGAGACGATGGGCGAGAGGGCAAAAGGATAAAGGGGGAAAAGAAAGAACCAGAGGAAAGAAAAGAGGAGGCAAAGAAGAGAGGGAAGAGGAAGGAAGCGAGCTGGAGCAGAGGGAGAGAGCGAGCGAGCGAGGGGACACTCGGTAATCCAGCCGGGCAAAGCCAGACCCGTCAAAATGTTTGCGGATGTTTCATGGGAAAAAACATCATTTTATAGGAGCCCCGATGGGAGCAATGTCATTGATAGGCCAGCGGGCCTGATGAATGGCCGCTCGTCAGATGGGGCCGTGGCGAGGCGCACTGTGAAGCCCATTGTGGGCCTGTTTTGAATAAGAAAAGCCGCCTCCGAAAAGGGGGGCTCAGAGCGACGCAATCCCAGCCCTCCGACTTCCCCCTTCTATTATAGCATTAGCAACGTTTTTCTTATTTAAAGTTCCAGAGGCCTTCTCCAGCCTTAGCCCGGCACTCATTATAGGCGAAATCAAAATTGGCTTAGATCTGCCCCCCTCTCCAGCCCTCCCGCGCCCGGGCCCGGCGCGGTGCAGCCATGGAGGGGGGTGCAGAAGGTGTCGGAGCCCTATGAGTCGCCTGTGCGGCCACGAGTGGGCCCAACTCCTTTTTTTCTCTCCCCTTGAGACACGTCCCATTTCCGTCTTGAGTTGGATTTTGAGCAGGGGCCCTGGAGCAATGCAGAGGGAGTGTGTCTTGAGTTTCTTCCACGCAGATCCGCGGACATGCGTGGGAGTAGAGGGTCGGGAAGGAAAAACTGAAGCCTTAGGTTCCCATCTCCAATCTGAGAGACAAGAAGGACGCTTGGCAGGGAGGGGTGAGGGGCCGGCTCGCCTCCTCCACAACTTTTGTACCCCTTGTCTCTCGCCCAACGGGCCTCTCCAGGTCTCCGTGCGGTCTCTGTCTCCGCTTCTCCTTCGGCAGCCTGTCTCTTTGTCTCTTCCTAGGGCTATGTCCCCCTGGGTCTCTGGGACCCCCACCCCACCCCCTCGCCTCTTCCCATAACCCTGTATGTCAGTCTGTCTGCGTCCGGGTCCCTCCCTCTTCCCATGTCCTCCGGCTCCCCCCTCCGCCACCCTCTCGGTCCCCCATTGCCCGCAGCGGAGTTGGTGAGAAGCCCCCGGCGTCCGAGTTGGGGACGCGGCTTTCCCAGGGACCCCTCCCCGGTGCAGATGAAAGTGCAGGAGGAGGGGGCCGGGGCTGGCGGACCGCAAGTCGGGGCGGAGGGGGGGGGCTCCCGCCGCCCCGGGAAAGTGGCCGCTCGCGGGCCGGCCGCGCTGTGATTAGAATATGAATGGGCTCGGCGGGCGGAAGAGAAAGGCGGATTACCCCGCTGCTTTGACCATGGACAGAGGCAGCGCTGGCGGCTCAGGGGCGGATCGCCTGGGTCCCTCCCGCCGTGCCGGGTGCGCTTCTTGCCCGCGACCCCAGGCCTGCCCACCGCGGGCCTCCGGGAAGCCCCCGATCCGCGCCGAGTGGGACAATGGTGGGAGGGGGCAAGGGACCAGCACGTGCCGCGTTAAGGTCACAGGGCGCGGGGAAGGGGAAGCGCCGAGTGCCGGGCTGAAGGCTGCGCTGGGTTCGAATCCCGGCTCTGAAAAGTCCATCGTTTTTCTGGGCCTCAGTTGCCTCGTCTGTGAAATGGGATAACGAAGCTCCTTCCCGTTGCTCTCCCCAGGCCCTGACTAACCTCCGTGGGTAATTGCTCCTTCCTGCTCAGGCCTCCACTGAGTTCTAACCTGGGTCGTGTCTAGGGAATTTGATCACAACCTCACATGCGCCCTGTCAGGCCCAGAAAGTCCTCCACCCACACCCACCCCCGGCACACCCTTTCCCGCTGTGGTGGTGGATGCTGAAGGGGCTGAATGAGATACCCTCGTACCCTCGTGTGTTCGAAGTTAGAGCTCTCTCTCTCTCTCTCTCTCTCTCTCTCTCTCTCTCTCTCTCTCTCTCTCTCTCTGCCGCACTGGCTCTAGGACGAAATGCTAGGGTTTGCTTTGCCAGGTGCGCTGGGTGATCCTGAGGATCCTGTCTCCAGGGAGGGGAGCTGCCCCCCCGGGAGGACTTAGGGTCCTCTGGGGAGTCCTCTACCACCGACACTGGGGCAGAGGTGATCTGTAGGTCGGTGAGACTGTTACACAGCTGTTGCTAGCTAGATTACACTCATTCTCCAAAGGAAGGGGTGCACTGGGCTGGGCTGCCCCCACAAGGCAAGGAGGACTAAAGAGGGCTGCGAGGTCCGGGCAGGCCTGGCCCGTGCTGGACAGGACAACTCAGGATGGCAACAGGGCCCTTCTCATCACTGGCCTGTCGCGCTTAGCCTGAGAGGGGAGAGATTCTCTGAGCTTGTCCTGGAGGGAGGAGGGGAGACAGCGTGGCACCTATTAGGTTATGTAGCACGCCTGCTCCATGGTGGAGTGGGCAGATGTCAAAGCCGGTATCACTCGGGAGGTGCCATCTTTCACTACAAGTCAGATATAAATTTCAAAGCAATGCTGCCTAGGGGCTGCCCACACCAGCGTGTCTGGGGCCATTCACTACATAGTAAGCGCACAGCTGTGAAAATCCGCCATCCTTCAGTACAAAGGTTTCATTGAGAACTAGAGTCTACCACGTCCACCGACCTCAGGGATATCATCTCGTTTAACCCCGTTACACAAGGAGCACACACTGCGGTCCCGCCTAGGGAGGACAACTGGAGGTCAGTGTGCCCGTGACAACACCTACCGCTACCCTCTGGAACACAGCACAGGAGGGCAGTGTGGGGTGTGTGTGCGTGCGTGTGTGTGTGTGCGAGCGCAGGTGCTGAGACTGGGGGTATGATATGGCTGGGGGAAATGAGGGCCAAGCCAGAAGCTGAGTTAACCAGGCCTGGGCCTTGAGTTTTAAGGACAGAGGCAAAGGCCTGTCTGGTGTGTAGGGACTGAGCCTGGAACCGAGGACTGGTAATGGAAGGTGCTCTCCTTGGAGGCTATGCAAAGAAATGGGTCTTGCATCCGGGACTAGGAGTGCATTTTGGGAAGACCACAGTGAGCAACTGTGGTGGCAGGAAGAGAGGAGCTGGCTGCTGGAGGGGGCGGTGCCATGACTCACAGAGAGTGGTGACCCATGCAGCAGTGGGGGCACAGGGGACCGAGGAGGCACAAGGACTTTCCAGGTCTTGATGCTGACTAACTGTGGCCAGAGAGAAGGGGGAGGAGGAGGCATCAGCCAGGAGCTGGGCCAGTGAGGGGCGGGAGATGGCAGGAGGAGGCGGCAAAGGCAAGGCGGCCTGGAGTACCCATAAAACTTGCCAGTAGCCGGTGGGCAGACCCAGGAAGACACGGACTGGGCAGGTTTTGTGTAACACTGGTGGCTACAACAGCCTCTGGCAAGGCTTACTGTGTGATGTGGGGGATGCTCGGGATTCTGCTCCTGTGCTGTGGTCCCCACAGCCCTGCACTTACGGACCCTACCCAGTCCCCATCATTATAGGTATGATGTCACGGGGGTTTCTAACTTCCCTTCCCTCCTACATCCTGGCTCCCTCCCTGCCCACTGGCTCAGGGTGCACGTGCAGCGATTGGCTGACTGAAGAGCACAGGTCCCAGCCAGCCCGAGGCCTTCCTTACCTGCACTCAAGCGCACTATCTAGTATTGGATTCTTAGACTCCTGATTTGCCTTGCAAGTAGCCCCAAGCTGGCTATTGGTCCCATAACAAGAGATACATGTAATTGGCTGGAACTTACCCAGCAGCCTGAAGAACTCTAAGAGTCCCCAGGGAATCTGCAGACCCGGGAGCCAGACATAAACATATGTTGTTACAAGCTTAGAGATACAATCTTATCATAAGAAAAGGGAAGACAGGAGTAACAGTTGGTCTGTTACTCTCTGCCATGTTTAAGGGAATAAGAGAAATATTAATGATGAGGTTTACTGAGCACCACTATAAGTGAGCCATCATTCTAAGTGTTTAAATGAATTATATTCAATTATCAGAATAATCTGGGAGATAGGTACCATATTTATACCTACCTTTACATGGGCCACAGAGAGGGTAAAAAACTTGCCTAAGATTACACAGCAAGAAGCAGTAGAGTTGCTGGGTGGTGGTGGCGCACACCTTTAATCCCAGCATTTGGGAGGCAGAGGCAAGTGGATCTCTGTGAGTTCGAGGCCAGCCTGGTCTACAAAGCGAGTTCCAGGACCATTACACAGGGGAACCCTGTCTCAAAAAATAATAATAATAAATAAATAGAAAAAAAAGAAGAAAGGAAGGAAAGTAAATAAAGAAGCCCACGGATGTCCTGTGAGACGCCCCGAGATGACCTCTCCACTATGAAGTGCCTGAGATAGTGAGCCCAGGGAACTGGTCACTCTCTGCATTTCCAACTGAGACCAGCCCTTTATACAGAGCTACCCCTCCAAGATGGATGGCATGTGCCACCCCTAGAACCACGAGGAGCCAGGCCTTTCCAGGTACCGGACCACCTCACACATGAACTTCCCACACCTCATCCTCCCAAGCCCCTCCTCGGGGTTCTGGAACTCAGCCTGTCCCCAGCGGACTCTACCTACACCACAGTGCCTTCTTTCCATATCTCTGCTCCCCAAGGGTGCCACCTGCCTACAGCCCTCACCAGGAGAACCTTTTGCCTCCTCATCCCAGTCCCCCGGGGTCTAAGGTCCGGAGCCTGCCCTTCCTCACGGCTGTGCAAGCCTGCCGTCCCAGCTACTTGGCTAAAGTCGGTCCAGGCAACTGAGTCTGTCTCAAAGGAGAACTGGGGTTGTCTAGTGTTTGGACCGCTTTCTAGACCAGTGGGTCTCAACCTGTGGGTTGCAACCCCTTTCGGGGGTCGAACAACCCTTTCCCAGGGGTCACCTTCAACCATCGGAAAACACAGATATTTACATTACAGTTCATAATGATAGCAAAATTACAGTTATGAAGTAGCAGCGATGAAATAATGTTACGTCTGGGGTCGCCACATTATGAGGAACTGTATTAAAGGTCACAGAACAGGAAAGTAGAGAACCACTACTTTAGATTCGACCCCCAGCACTGCAAGTAAATAAATAGTAAATATTTTAAAATAATATATCCCATTCATATTCCCGACTGGAAGAGGAAGAAAAGCAGCAGGAAAGGGAGCCTTCTATCAGCATTTCTGGCTCATTTCTCTTTCTAGAACACTGTATGTCTCGGTTGTTTTCTTCTCAAAGGCATCCTCAAAGAGTGGTGCTTAATTTAGTCAATCACACAGACCCTTCAAACAAACTCGAGTTCTGTTGGTTAGAAAGAAGCATGCTGCCGTGTGGTGGGAGGCAGAGGCAGGCAGGTCTCTGTGAGTCTGAGGCCAGCCTGGTCTACAGAGTGAGTTCCAGGACAGCCAGGGCTACACAGAGAAAATCTGTCTCGAAAAACCACCCACACACACAAAAAGAAGCAGATATTGGATAAACAGAGCTAGACTCCGCTCCTCCCAGGAACATATATCTTTTATCTCCAGATCCATCCCTTTCTCTTCTCTGGAATCTTCCATGAACATTTTAGCATTCACTAAGCATCTCCTATTTTAAATTTCTTGAAGCTGGTGAGATGGCTTACTGGGTAGGAGCACTTGCCACGACGCCCGGCTGCTGGAGCCTGATCTTCAGGACCCACCTGGTAGAAGAGCTGACTCTTGTAAGTGGTCTTCCGGCCATCACACATGTGCCGTGTCGTGAGTGCCCCACCCACACCCCCTCACACACGAAATAAACATAAAAATTATTTGAAAGGGAATTAAATGTTTCCTTTGTTCTCATGTGGCCTTCTCACTCACTAAACCAAATCTCCATTTCCTATCTGTCTCCTGGTTGGGTTTGGTAGTTTTTTTGTTTTGTCAACCAGACACAAGATATAGTTAAGAAGAGGAAAACACAATTGAGAAACTGCATCCATAAGATACTCTACAGGGTAAGAGCACTGGCCATGACCTTGCAAGCCTGTGGGACATTTTCTTAATTTGTGATTGATGGGGGAGGGCCCAGTCCCATTGTGGGTGGAGCCATCCCACGGCAAGCGGTCCTGGGTGTATATAAGAAAGCCAACTGAGCAAGTCATGAGGAGCAAGCCAGTGAGTGACATCCTCCATGGCCTCTGTGTCACCAGCTCCTGCCTTCAGGTTCCGCCTTCATGCAGGGCTGTGATGCAGCAGT
Organism: Dicrostonyx torquatus; assembly: GCA_028555095.1. Lineage (NCBI taxonomy): Eukaryota > Metazoa > Chordata > Mammalia > Rodentia > Cricetidae > Dicrostonyx > Dicrostonyx torquatus. The sequence continues at coordinate 1,220,600 of JAQHUG010000261.1, read as the reverse complement.
GTGGGACAAAGTCAACCCATTCCTCCCAAGGCTACTTTTGATCAGGGTGTTTTAGCATTGTTACAGAAACCCAGACACCATCCCAGAGACCCTTCTGTGAAGAGCCGTTTATGAGCACCCAGTCTACTTACCTCCAAGCCGTTCCTCTGCAGCCTCGCCCTCGTCCTCCTTCTGTCCCTAAGAGACAAGAGTCCCAGTCATGGCTGTGCTGTCAAGTGTAGCGACTGATTTTCTCTGTTTCCCATTCTCTCATTCATCTCTGTAGATCATTTGCCCTCACCTTAGTTCTGAGGCATTCCTGCATCACCAGCTAATTGTCTCCTTCCTGGGACCTCCCTTTCTGACTGATCCCTAAACCTCTGGTTGTGAGGGCCCAGCCTGCCAGTCTCTGCTTCCCTGGCTACACTCCTCCTCTGAGACCTTCCCCTCTGCGTCATGGCCACCGCTTTGCATGGCTCCTGGGCTAGATAGTCTTTCTCTAGTAGGTATTCTCTCCCTTCCTCTTCCTTATCGGGGCAGAGCACGTCACCTCGGTCCCCTTGACCTTGGTGTGTGACTTTTCAGGAGAGCTTCTGCCCCACCTCAAGGACAGTAAGTTTCCATGGTTATTGGTCCAAGGCAATCAAAGACTCTTAAAAGTGAACTGGAACACATCACCCAGCAAGAGCGAGCAGCCTGTGGCCTGAAAACGCAATGTCCCAGACACCCCAGATTGCTGAAGAAAGCAAAGGGCCACTGTAGCTTTGGGTGGCTTGTTCTATGACATCCCTAGGCCCTCCGAGGTTAGGTTAGGGGCACCGTGGGGAGGAACTCCTCAGTTGGGTCCAGGTAAATTGTATGGTGACTCAAAACACAGTAGGGATCATGGGATGTGGATAAAGGGGCAGAGTCAGGAAGGAGGATTGGATTATAATGAGCAGGGCTTGCTGTGAGTGGGACAACGGGATCATGTGAAGTCCCGTGTTTTGAACTTTAAGAACAGAATAAACTGTGGTCCTGCTTACTAACTGGGACACTCTTGGAAGTAGAGCAGATAATCTTGGTTGTCAACTTGACACATCGGGGAAGGAGGACTTGCGGGCATGTCTCTGGGGTATCATGTTCTTGAGTGTTAATTGATGGAGGAGGGCCCGGCCTACTGCAGAAGGTACTGTGCTTAGACAGGTGCTCCAGGGGTGTATAAGAAAGCGAGCTGGCATAGCCAGAGCCTGGAA
>JAQHUG010000261.1:1158404-1204009 GCA_028555095.1 Dicrostonyx torquatus | reverse complement strand
TGCTGTCTCATTGTATGGGCGGCTGGTGCGAGCTCTTGGCTAGTCTCTCCTTGTCCCGGAGGTCCACTATCACAAGTTCGAACTCAGACGCTCTCTTGAGTTCTGTCTCTCAACTCCACGAAGTCCTATCAACTCCACTCTCTCCACACAGCCCCGTTTGAAATCATCCTTCCCTTGGCTAATGTCCGCTCATTCTGAAGTCGCTGTGGCAGCACCCTCCTCTGGGGAATGTGCCCTGACTGCTCAAGGGTGCCCTCTGTGATTCTGCTGCCTGCCCAGTAGAAGGATGGACTCTCGCTGCCAGCTCCTCAAGACAGCATTTGGAGTGGAGACACCATGAAGTCACTCATCACTGAAGACGATGGATGTAGATGCTCAGCACTCAGACTCGGTTACTCTCTCTTCAAAATCCACCCAGAACTCTCACACCCAGAGACTCACCCTGAGCAGAGAATCTCATACGGGGAGAAGGGAGAGAAGACAGAAAGACTGCCTTGACCATGAGGACCTGGTTGGAGTCGTCTTGTTTCAACTTAACCCCTCCTGCACACTGAGCATGTAGTTCAGCTTGCCAAAGCTATGCATGTGACACCGAGCCTAAGCTTTTCTGTGTTCCTTGCCCCTACTGAGTGCCCCGAAAGTGAGCAGGGCACCTAGCTCATTTCTGCAGTCCCAGGACCCACTGGAGAGTCCCCTATCTAGAAGCAGAATTCTGTCTGGTGGAGCAGGTGAATGGTTTAATTTCTCCTTAGCCCTTTCCAGAGGTAGGGAACGCCACAGTGAGGCCACCAGCCTGCTGTATCTACTGGGCCAATGAACTGGCTCAAGGTCTCTCGTGGCTTGTCATGGTCTAACAACGGGAATGACTACTTTGACAGGAAGGTTCCACAGAAGAGAGAGCGAGAAGGCTTGGAGGCTCCAGATCAGGTGATCTGTGGAAGCTACTATTTCTTTGAAGCCCCTCTCGTGGCTTGCCCCAGCCCATCCACGGGCTGTGGCTGGATTCCAGCTGCTGTCGGCCTCTCCTTTGCTCCTTAATCCAGGTTTAACGAGATGAGCACCATTAGGGGAGGCGGACGGTTACCCTTTAAGTGAGCAAAGGGACTCTTCCCAGAAGGACTGATTTTAATAACCCAGCTCAAGACCCCCTTTAGGTACAGGATGATTCTGGCACATCGGTTAAGTGTTACACAAAACAGACGTGAGTCTTCAAAATCAAAGGCGTTTTTCATTCATGTGAAAAAGGAATCAGTAAGCTGCATGAAAACGGGGGTGTGTAAAAGTCCCCGGGGCCTCTGGGCCACAGCAGGAAAAGCTCAGAGCAGATTGGACACAGGGGGAGGCAAGCTCGGCCGCCCATAACTCAGAGATAGAAGGCGGCAATCTCCCCGCACCCTCTGTTTCATGTGCGGGCCTTTGCTTCTGATCTGCCAGCAGTTGCCTAATTGGCAGTGACTGTTTCTGTGGACACAAGGGCCTGCTAAATGTGTAAGGCCTGCATTTTTCCAGGGCAGACTTTTTCCTTTGCACATAAGCCAAAGATTCCTTCATGCACAAATTCTTTCTCACGCAGGTCACCGGATTCTTGTGCAAGGGACATGAATGCTGAGTCCTCCACACAGAGCTGAGTATTTGCACACATATGCATTATGGGTTCTGGTCACACAGAGCAGCACGGACGCTGGGTGGGAAGCCATATGTACACTGTGAAATTCCCACACTTGTGCAAATGCCCCGTAGGTGTCTTACGTTGTTTGGGCAGTCAAGAGGACTGTCCTTTTGACTGTCTCCACTGTGACCAAAGGTCACATTTGGGAAAATGTTCTTTATTGTGAGCATGTTCATGTGTGCGCATATTGAGGGCAGAGGACAACCCTTGAGTGTCATCCTCAGGCACACAACCTTTAAGTTGCAGAGCCCATCAATCAGGCCAGGCTGGTTGGTCAGGGAGTCCCAGGGATCAGTTTGTCTGCACCTCCCCAGCAACGTGACTACAGGAGCATGCTACATGCCTGCTGGTTTGATATTGCTGTTTTTTTCTTTCCCAGTTTGTATTTTGTGTGTATGTGTGTGTGTGTGCATGAGCACTTGTGTGAAGACTCATGTGCAGATCTGAGGATGATGACAGGATCACGAATCTCTCTTCTGCCTTACTCATCGGTAGTCTCTCAATCAAGCCTACAGATCACTGAGACAGGCTTGCTATCCAGCGCGCTCTGGGGACCCCCTTCTCTGCCTTCAGAGGCTGGGCCTATAGGAGAGCTGCCACAACCACCTAGCATTTATTTAACTCTGGGAATCTGAACCCTGGTTTTGAGCTTGGTCATCTCCCTGGCCTCCATGCCTGGAATTTCTAAATGTGTTCTGGGATCAAATTCACGATCTCATTCTTTCAAGGTAAGTCCTTTCCTGGCTGGGCCACACCCTCAGTCCCACTATGGAACTTCTGAACGAAAATGTAAACTAACCACTCTGAAGATAGCACAACAGGCTGTCCACTGAGCTGAGAAATGACTGCTGAGTCCATCTGACGGCTGGCAACAGGGTCTATAAGGACGAGTCCATTTCCCAGGAATCGTGCATGACAGCTGATATTATAGGATACTTACTCTGTGGCTGAAGCAGATTAACTGGGTCGGCCCCAAGTAATTATTATTATCCTATTTTTATCTCACTTTTGCAGATGAGAGGCCCAGGCGAACTGATCTGCCCAAGGTCACAGAAGGTCGAATGTGGTAGTCTGGTGGCCACAGCATGCTCAGGTCTCCCAGCTGGCTCAGTACAGGATGGCGGTGAGTGACAGAGTGTTCAAGTGGGCCCGGACAGGGAACAGAAGCATGTGTGTATTTACTGCCCTTGACTTCATTTAGAAGATCCGGTGACATCTGCAGCCTCGTGATTTTTGTAACGTCTGTCACTGCGTGAGGTAATTAGAGCAACCTGCAGACAGAGTGATGGAGAACAGCCTCCTGGTTCACTTCCTGTACAGACATTTCTGTCTGATACCGAGACTGGACATCTGCATGGGCACGAGAGACCCACAGTGACTAGGAGGAAAAGCTTCCAGCAACTCACAGGGAGCTGCTGATGCCCCTGCTCTGAGGACCCAGTCATGGCCAGCATCTTGAAGGTTGCTTAGGGGAGGGAGGGCTCTCCTACCACTACATGATGGTTAATCTCCATTTTGACTTGGTTGGTTTGAGAAGAGACGAGGTTCGTAAAGCGCACTCCCAGAGGAGGACTACGGACGGGGTCAGGGAAGGGAGGACAGTCTTTGAATGGGAGCAGCATGCTGTCGGCTGGGCTCCGAGATTGAGCGAGCACAGCAGGAGCGCGCTTTTTCCTGCCCACTAGCCTTGGTCTTGTCTCTCCGGGCTCTTTCTGCTGCGATGTCCTCAGGTTCTGAAACCGTGAGCCAAAGTAAATCCTCCTTAGCCGTACTGTCACCGCGAGAACAAACTGACAACCCCGTCAGTCCTCCAGGGTCATTCAGGGTGAAGACGGGACGACCGTTTTTAAGAAGATCAGAGGCTGAACAATTCCTGCTACACAGCAGCCAGAGAGATGCGAAGCTGAGGGCTGCCTATGTCTCGGGGGGAAAAACAACACAAGATAGGAAACTGGAAAGATCCAGCACAAAACCAAGTCAGTGAGTAACAATGGCAATGGTGACGAGTCTCTTCATGTCTGCCATGTTTATCAAAGTCCATGGTACAACAGCAATTACTCACTAACAACCAACCAATGACCAACATGGTTTAGCTGATGCCATCCTAACTGTGGTCTAACCAAGGAAAACCTGGCTGAGTTCATTTGACACTTCCTGGTGGAGCCGCTCTATCCAGAAGTAGGCCAGCTGTCAGTTTCTTGAGGACAGATGTGTACAGCTATGATTTTACGTGTATGAGTGCTCGGCCTGAGCATATGATTGTGCACAACATGGATGCCTGGTGCCCACAGAGCCCTGAAGAGGTCACTTGATCCATCGGAGCTGGTGTTGCAGATAGCTGTGAGCTGTCATGTGGGTTATGGGAACAGAATCAACGTCCTCTAGAAGAGTAGCCAGTGCTCCTAACCTCTGCACCATCACGGCCCACAACTACAATTTCGCTATTGCTTCAAAATAGAAACCACTTTTACAAGATTGCCCAAGTCAGTGGTTTTACTCTGGAGGTAATTGTGTCCCTCAGGGGATACTCAGCCATGTCCGAGGGCATTTCTGATTGTCTTATTGAAGGCATCCTGTGGAAGAGGCATGGGATGTGGCTGAACATCCTACAGTGACAGAGGGCAACTTCCCCAGTCCCAAATATCATCCATACCTACCTGGGCGGATGTACTTGGTCTATCTGGACATGCCACGTACAAAGAACAGGACGCTGGTCTCACTGCCTGGCACAGGGCAGGAGCTGCTTCACATCCAGAAAGGCTGCCATGTGGCGGGTACTGGAGGACAGCTACCTGCCCCTATCTGCTGTCACTCTCCACACAAGGCCTTCTACAGTGGAACAGGCTGGGACAGTATCATGAGGGATCAGGACTTGTGGAAGGGCAGGGCGGGGCTGGGCAGGCCAAGGGGACAAGCGATCTTCTTAAGAAAGCAAGGACAGTGCGAAGTCAGTTTCCAAGACGTTCGAAAGGACGCCCTGACATCCCACTCATCCCAAGGCTAGCTGCACGGAGGGTGGCATGTGTGGCTTTGCTTTTAGCAGGATCTGACATTCTGGGTATCACCAGAGACACCCACCGGGTCACAGCTCCTGGGTCCTTACATCTGAGTAGCTGGTTGGAACACTTGGGAGAATCCCTGGCCTACAAGCATCTCCACTGTGCCAGGCTGCCCCATCCTCCAGGGCTGTCACCAGCATTTATCCATGGAGGGTGGTGCTCCAGCATCTCCTGATGCAGTGTGAAACAGTTACTGTGAAGTTAGAAAAGTCATGCTAAGCCATGCTACCACTCCAATTTTACTGAAAGTGAAATTCCTTCCCAGCATTGGATGCAAAGGATTCTGGACCTGCCGCTTGCCTTAATTTCCACATCCCCTCAGTGCCTCCGTTAACATGGATAGTCAGAAGTAAACCCGACTTAGAATTTATTGGGCGTGGAATGGCAGCTATTATGCAGAATCGAAGTGTACTTCTACTTCACAACTTAGACCTGGGAGTGAGAAGTCAAGTTTTGCATTGTTCAAGAACTTTCTACCATGATAACCCAAGTTAATCTGAAGCCAATCTGCTAAGTGCTTCTGGAGTCTCAAACCAAACTGGTAGCTTGGTTTTGGCAACAAACAATATACTGGGCCGCCACTTCTCACCCATTTAAAACTTCCTCTTCAAAGAAGTGTGACTTTGATTTCAACCCATCTTGGCCCCGCGGTCTGGAGTAGTAAACGTCCAACCTGCAGCCGACAAATGAAATGCACGTTTTTGTAAGACACACATGGAGTCAATCCAGAGGGGGAGAGGTGTGATTTTTACAGTTGCTTTTCTGACCATCCATTCCACAGCGGAATGGGCCGAGGCCACGCGGAGGGGCCCAGCCACATGCCCCTTAAGTGCTCGGTCTTGTGTGAGTCATTACTGCAAATAAAGGTGTTGGCCAAACGGTGCCCATTACGCAGCACCCGGTCAGGACCTTGTTAGAAGCGGCCCTGACTCCCCACATGGAAGCGTTCTGTGGGCTCCAGCGCTGACAGCTCACCCTGACTTTGATGTCCGAGTGAAACGGTGATTCCAAGCAAGCATGTTCTCTGACTCTGTTGCTGTCATTCCTCATCACGGCTGTGAAGCGGGGCGACTTGTCCAGATACCGTTTCTGGAAACCTCACAGCTTCTGCACATGGTCCCCCTTCCGAAGAGCCTGGGCTCATCTGTGTTGTCCTTCCACTGCTGCCTGAACTGAGGAGCCCAGGGCCTCAGGACTAGTCACCCAGTGAGCTTCCTTCTTTGTGGGATGTTTTGGTCTGATGAAGCTCCCTGGGACAGAATGTCCTGCTCTGGAGGTGACAGAAAGTTTGCTGTTCCCATGGAAACAAGCAGACCTGTGTCAGACACTGTTTTGGGCCAGGCACACTGTCACGTATAATCGTAAAAAGAGCCCCAGGGAGGTACTATTATCCCTGTGTTTTGAAAATGGGAAAATTCATGGAGCAAAGACAATTTGAGATCACCTAGCCATGAGGCTGAGCCCGTATCCTTAACTGCTTAGTTTCCTGGCAGCTTTAAAAAAAAAAAGTATTAAAGAGTAACATAAACCCAATGCAAAAATTATGTATCTTTAAAGAAAACTTATTTCGTGTGTTTGTTTATGTACACATCAGTGCAGTGCTCACAGAGGTCAAAAGAGGGTGCCGGAATATCCGGAGCTGGAGTTACAGGTGGTTGTGAGTCTCCCAATGTGGGTGCTGAGAATCTTACCTGCTGAGCCATCTCTCCAGCCCCCAAACACACAACTAAAGGAATTACACACACACACACACACACACACACACCTCCCGAAACAAAAACAACGCATGTCAACAGGACCTTAGACGCACTCTCTGTTCTGCCACCACTACACAGAGAGCTGCTACAATGGCTTATTTTATTTCATAGATCAATTCTACCTCATTTTAAACTTCACAAGACCCCGAAGAGCCTGGGAATGTAGCTCAGTTGGCAGTCTGCTTGCCTGGCATGCATGGAGCCCTGGCTGGATCCTCAGCGCCCCATAAACCAGGCATGGTGGTGTGCTGCAAGCCTGGCACTGAGGAGGTGAGGGCAGGATGAGCAGAAGTCAAGATGACTTGAGGTCTGAGCTGCATGAGAACTCTCTCTTTGTGCTACCGAAGGCCAAAAAGAACCAATGAAATACCGACTCTGGGTACTTTTCCAGGGATTAGTCTTTGAGATGACTGATAATATTAATGCAGTAGCAACACATTTTCATCATCATATGGTGTTCTACCGTGGTAACATCTGTACTTCATGGGTAACCAGGGGCTGTGACAATGCTGCTGGGATCACTGACCACACACATGCACATACCCCCCACACACACCACTCAGCCACACATCCACACACATATTCTCTTACCCATACACACACATACACACGCACACATGCACATACACATTACCCCCCACACACATACCACTCAGCCACACATCCACACACATATTCTCTTACCCATACACTCACACACACACGCACACATGCACATACACATACCCCCCCACACACCACCCAGCGACACATCCACACACATATTCTCTTACCCATACACACACACGCACACATCTAGGAGTGAATTGCTGTTTTGCTGACTGGGTATGAACAGGTACCTCCCACACTTCCGCCTATGTCTTGAGGGGTACAAAGAAAGGTCTGAGCAGTTTCCTCGAGATCCCTATGCTGAAGCTGTCACTGTAGGGCATCCAGAGAACGGCCCCTTTAAAGAACCAGTGACCCCGGACGAGTGGCACACTAACCCAGCAGGACTGGTGTCTTGATAAGCAGTGCCCAAGTGGTGCCTTGAGCGTGCACCAAGGAAAAGCCACCTGAGGGCTCACCAAGGGGATGGCAGACAGGAGCCTGTGGACTGGGGTGGACTTGGAGCCTTTGTAACTAAGACAATAATCTGACATCTCGGCCACCTACCTGTGGTATTCTGCCACAGCAGCCTGAGCTGACGGACCCCTGCTGGGATGTCAGCCTGTCCAGTTGGGTGCCTTGGTGACACCCGAGATTTTGTCTGTGTAGCAACTGTCAGGGTCAGGGTCTTGCTGAGACTTCAACCTCATCCTGTGCCACTCCCAACCTGTTAAAAGCCTTCAGGGACAAAGGGCTTCATGGGTAGTCTGTAAGAAATTAGCCATCCTTACTAAAAATAGGATCTAATTGGTAGCTTTTAAAGAAAGGGGCTTGGAGTAACCTTAAAAAAAAGAAAACAAAAAAAACACCTGCAGTAAGACTGAAGAACTGTGGCCTTTTGATGTAAGTGCCAGGGAATGGAACCCGGGTGCTAGGCAAGTGACTGATCCAGCCCTGAGCCAGGCCCCAGCTCTTGCTGTCTCCGCAGACAGTTACTCAGGCGTGTTCTCGGTGGCTAGTTTTGGAACAACCCAACTGCTCTCCTTTTCCTGGCGCCTCCACTGGGATCCGGTGTCGTCTAAGTGGTGCAAACCTGGGGAACTGGAGTTTCCTCCAGCAGACAAGCAACGGCGCTGCAGGTGATCACAGCTGCTCACTGCAGGCTTTGGAATTCTTGCCACCCCCTTGTGGTGGTATGGTTTGGGGAGCCACTTGGCTACTCTGCCTCGGTTTCTTTAGCTGTAAAATGGAGTTAGTCAATCACCCTGAAAAGCTTCGAGCTTCACCCACCCTTAGAAGTGTGCATGGGTGTTCCTGCAGCACCGCGGAGTTGACTGTAGTCTGTTTGCAGACTGGGGACCCCTTTCCTGAGCTCTGTTCCATTAAGAAGCATATCCTGCTCCTCCCACCCCCAAAACAGTACATCCATCCATCGTACTGACTGCTGAGCAACAGGTCCTTATGCCGGTACCCAGAACACTGCCTATTCCTTCCGAAGGACCAGAGTGTTCAGTGACAAGACGGTCTGGCACAGCAGGGTTCTCAACCTTGACGGAGTTGGCAGAATCAAGGTCACCATGGAAAAAGTCTCTGTGACGTCCAAAGGAAGCACACAACACAAGGGAACACACCTCAGTCCAGTGAGATAGAATTCTAGGCCATCAGTGAGGAGAAAGGCGTGCTGGAGGAGGAAAGACGTGGTGCCTCCTCTGACCTCACAAGGCTCACGCTACCCCCTCACACAGCCTCCTCTGCTTAGATAGAGCAGCTGTCCTGACTTCCACACCTTCCACTTTGTGAGGAAAACAAAACGGGCCAGTTTTCAAGTCAGTGACCAGTATGGTCCCTTGGGCCGTCTGCATCAGCCTGGGGCGAGCAGTGGTCCGAAAAGCCCTGGGGCTCCTCAGCCTCTTTCACGTTGGAGTTTGATCCTATCCGTGTGTAAAACCCGTTAGTATTCTGAGGAGCATCTCCAGTGTGGCATGCTGAGAACACAGCCCAGACCACTCAGTACTCAATGCTTCTTAAGACTCTTTTTTTTCCCCCAAAAAAATATAAATAATATTTAGTACAAATATTTATCGAGCTTCAGGGCACAAGAGTTGAGAGAATGGACAGTTAATATCCTGGTAGGAAAGGGACAGGGATGGCCAGGTGTTCACGCACTGTACCAGGTGTTTTGGAGGTTCAAAATAACCGCAATGTGGTATTTAAAAAACATTCTTATGAGGCAGGCAGCACTGATCACATCCCATTAAGATTAAAGTCTCAGTGCGTGAGAGCAGGATGGAACCACTGGCTGTTCCGCGCCACAGAGAGCCCATGTGTCACTTGCTGACCTCCGGGTCAGTTTACCTCTTCCGACAACTCTAAGCACTCTGTCATGTATGTGTGTGGAGACCAGAGGTGGACACTGGGGTCCTCCTCAGTCACTCTCATCAGTTCTCAAGACAGAGGCTCACTGAACTGCAGCGCACTGATTGGCTGCGCTGGCTGTCAGTAGCTCAGGATCTGCCTGTCTGCTCCCTACCCCACCTCCACAGTACCAGGCTTTTACATGGGTACTAGGTGCACGTCCAGCTCTTATGTGGCTTACTGGGGATCAAGTTGGGTCTTTGTGTTTCTGCAACAGTACTTCACCGACGGAGCTAACACCCTAGTCCCAATTCAAATGGTCCTTTACCTCCTCCACATCTGATGAGAAACCAGAAGATGCTGTGGGAATTTTAAGGAGGAAGGTTTTCTATTCAGTGCATTTAAAAACATAATACCATAAATAAGCTCATACCCGTAAGTCCAGCACTTGTGAGAGACGGAGGCAGGAGGACTGAGGCGAATCCAAATCCAGCCTGGGCTACAGAGCAAGCGTCTAACTCAAAGCAAAATAAAATTAACAGTAGTTCACAGTCTCTCTAGCTTGTGCCCCTGTGACTCAACACAACGCTGTGGGGCTGGGCATCTCCCGCGAGTTGAAGCTCTTGGTCAAGGTTGTCCAGCCAGATTCCAGAATTCAGAAGGCTGCTCCTCCTCCTCTCAGTTTGTCATGAGGCAGAATGATCACACACAGAAGGCATTCAGAATCCCCTGCTTCGTGCGGTAGAGGCTGCTGGCCGTGTCCCTCGGTCGCCCCATCATCCTTACTCGTTGTACTTGGCCAGTTTCAACCTGGGGATGATGTTCATGGACTGCAACTCCTGGAAGAGCAGCTTGCAGGCATACGGGATGCGCAGGGAGGACACGTGGCATGATGACTTGCAGTAGTGGCACCTGAAACCAAGTCAGCATGTGTCAGAGGGCGGCAACACAGGCCTGCACACTGTACTGCTACATCCCTCTCCCCAGCAGCCCAACACTGTCCAGACATGTTCTGATGGCTCAGAAAGTAAAAGGGACATCTGTGGACGCAAAACCAGGATGTCAGAAATCATCCTCTACAATTTAAAATTATGCAACTTAAGTCCCTTAACTACATTTCTAGAACTTTCTCTTTAAGAGGGAAAACATTTGCTTAAAACTGTTTTGAACGAATCCCAGAAACTGGAATCATCAGGAACGGAGTCAGATGTCCCAAGGTCGGGCATTTCCAGCTGACTGCACCAAGATGCACTGTGTTTGGGGCTTCTCTGTGCCATGTTGTTCTCTGAAACACACTTGCCAAAACAATTTGGTTCCTAGCACCAAGGCACATCGTCTGCCGGAAAAATCCCTTTAAACCAGGAGTGCCTCAGCGGCCTCGGGACTGGCTGTCTGTATTTACATCCGCTGTCCACTGCAAACCCCCAGAAAGCTATGTGCGTAAATGCGAGCATTCTCACTTGGCCCCTGAAACAGCCTGCGTCCCAACCAACACACTAGCCGTGCCATGTCAGAGTTTCTGGCTTCTTCTGGTCTTAGTCGTAATCAATGACTCAGAAGGTCCCTTGGGGAGAACATGTCAGCCATGCTCCAAGGACACAGTTACTCAAGTATGACCAGCAGTCACCTCTGGGAGGTGGGAACGTCTGTGCCCCTGACTTGTAACTTTGAGCAAGGGTTATTTGTACAGCCAGCAAAATGCAGCTGCTTGTTTTCTGTGTGTGTGTGTGTGTGTGTGTGTGTGTGTGTATTGTATTTAATTCTAAGTTTATTTGACAGGGGTTTGCTACAGAACCTTGGTATGTCCGCTACAAAGAGCAGGCTGGCTTCAGACTGGCAGCGATGCCCTTGCCATCTAGTGGGTGCTGAGGTAAGTGTGTGGTATCACACTCTTTCCCGTTTTAAACCCAGAAAAGCAGAGCAAGTCCCGAGGATGAGAATTTCCACAGTGACAGTGACCTGAGGGACAGAACTCCCGGGGGGTTGGGTGGGAGAAGGCTGTACCGTCACTGATGCTGACAGCAGAGAAACATTGATGACATAAACTTCAGCAATATAAAATCTTAAAAGACAGCCCAAAGACTTCCTCAAAGCATTAGGATCAAGGAATGTTTTTAATGTGTCTGGGTGGCTCTAAATTATTCAGGAATCATACTCACATACTACTTTAATTAAATTAGAGAAACAGACTAAACTAGAGTAACTTCTTCCTGGTTTTCCTATCCTGTATACTATATGGTGGCTCCAATTTGAGTTAATCTAGTTAAAATTTCCATATGTGTTGGTTCATAACTGAGATAACCACAATTAATATTCTGAATATATTCATTCAAAACATTCCAATGTTTTATGTATGTGTGTTTATGTGTGTGTACACACACGCACATACATATATAAGCTAATTTATTACTTGCACAGGTAGGAACCTGACCAAGAACAGTAAGGTAAACTGACTTCTAGGAGGAAGAGAGCAAGAGGAAGCTGTGGGGGCATACGAGCTGCATGCCCAGTGCTGCATCCTACATGAGTTAATTACCTTAATAGGACTCTCTGGGGACTTCTGTCCCGGGTCCTCTTGTTGTAAACCTCCCCATAGCAATGCCTTACTAATGTGCAAGTCACCCACAGGGTCCTGCTCCAAGACACTGAACCTCTCTAATTACCCAGCTTCCACTGTGAGGCTTATTAAGGGCAGTCCCTCCACCTGGCTGTGCCTGCTTCCTCCCGCCAGCTGGACACAAGGCCAGGTAATGACAGGAAAGACGACAGTGTCATTATGCTCTCAGCCGGAGGGCAGCACGTGAAGAGGCAGCCAGACTACAGATTCCTTCCTGTTGGCAACAGAGTCTGAGGAGGCCACCCAGATCAGACATACGGTGTCTTAAGGCCCATGGAGCCGCAGATAAGGACGGCCAGACCACATAACCGCTCGACTCCTCTCAAAGGACAGCACACTGACCCGTGATCAGATGAGCTAGACACTAGGCAGAAGCCAGGCAGCAAGGAGGCGGAGGTTTAACTTAGAGCAGCCTGTCCAGCCTTATGTCAGGTATCCCCAAGCACCAAGCATGACGACAAAGGCTTGGGCCCTGGGAATCTGCGTTACTCTTTCTTTTCAGAGGAGGGAATGAGAACTCTGGTGCCAGACTGGGAGGTTTGAGCATGGGGAGCCAGGCTCCAGGCCCCACCCTCTTATGCTATTGCTCTCTGTCTCTGTCTGTCTGTCCTTCCTCCATACAGCTCACAGTACGCTCTACATGCATCTCAGACAAACGGACATCACAGGACAGAACAAACCCCATCTCACTGATAGGAGAAAGGGCTGGACTTGTTCTCATAAGAACATCACCATCTCTGTGACCCTCAGGGAGACGATGAACTGAAAAGTGGACACTTTTCCATCAGTGTCCAAATTAACCATTTCTTCATACAAATATAGAATAATTGCTAAAAGGTGTGTCACCAAGCTAGCAAGGATATTCTGTGCTCTAAGAAGCTCCCTTGCTCTTCAGAAAACAAAAAGAACCCACAAACTCATCTGCAAAAACTCCCACCACCATTTATTCTATTTACCTACTGTTCGTTCATCCACCCACCCACCCATCCATCCATCCATCCACGTATATGACTGTGTGTGCCTATGTGTGTCTGCAGGCATGCGCATGCCACAGTGCACATCTAGAGGTGAGATTCTGTTCTCTCCTTTCCCGAGTAGTCCTGGGGATGGAGCTCAGGTCATCAGGCTTCATGCCCCCCTTACTTTTTTCTTTCGTTTTGTTTTTTTGAACCAGGGCTTCTCTGTGTAGTCCCGATTGTCCTGGAGTTCACTCTGTAGACCAGGCTAGCCTTGAACTCACAGAGATCTGCCTGCCTCTGCCTCTGCCTCCTGAGTGTTGGGATTAAAGGTGTGCACCACCACCACCAGGCTGCACCTTTACTTTCTAAGTAACTTTCAGGCCCAGCCCTCTGATGATTCCTGACCTGCTTGATCTAAGCAAGAGAGGCAGCTTATGAAGCCGGAGGTGGAGACTGTCTGGAAAGAGGCTTTGGGGAAAAGGTGGCCATGCATTCCTCAAACCCCAGCAATAGCTGCTCACCTAACTTCACACTGCTCTCTCTGGGGGGTTCCCACCTGAGAAAGAAGGGCTCTGAACAGGGCTGATAGGGGAGGGACTATTTTCCATCCATGGAATGTCTGTCTTAGACACTGTGAGACCTTACCTCTGACAGATCAGAGGGACCACAGGCTCTGCCAGCTATGTGGAGACTGCAGGGCTGCAGACCCTGACACCCCTAAGCAGATCTTTTTGTTCTCTGGTGGCAGAGGAGTGATCACAAACAAGGAAGGTCCTACAGTATACAGCACAGGCGTCCCAGGAAGCATCACCCATGAAGACGGCTGCTGGACACCAGACCATACATGGAAATAAAAACTACGAATTGTGCAGTGAACTTATTGACAATTCCATGATGCAAGGGATCACTTGGCAGCTACATTTTTCATTAGGCACCTACCAGTTGCAACCTGAAGCGTGCGTCAGCGAGACAGAATGCGGAGAACTGCATCTGATATAGCGGATGCTGAATGAATGCTGGGTGAGCGTCTGTGCATCATGGAGCATGCAGTCAAGTGGACTTTCCATGGGTCAGGGGCACAGGACATAAGCCGGGTCTTTGTCCTAGCTTTGTCACTGATCGTAAGTGGCTTTTAGGGTCTGAGATTACCAACAATGGATCTTGATACAACTTCCCAAAGGAGGTTTTTTTTTTTTTTTTTTTTTTTAAAGTTGTAATTCTTGAACCGAAGTCCTGGAGCATCAAGCGCGAAGCCATCTCTCTAGCCCATGATACTAAAATTAGGATACAGCCTGTTCTACTTCGGAGTTGAAACTACAGCAGTGTGAGTACAGCATTAAAGACACAACATACAAACACACCCGTGGGGATGTATGGAATAGTCGAGGACTCCGAGGCCAAGGGATGTGGTCTGGGAGATGCGGTCATTACCCACTTACCAGCCAGAGTATCCCAGGAGCCCACACTGCCCACAGACATCAACCTCAAAGGCATCACTTGAGATCATCAGTCTCTCCAGCAAAAGCATACTTGCTCCGTAGCCGATTAAACAGTCGCGTTCCATTTCTCCAAGACGCAAGCCGCCATCGCGAGATCGCCCTTCAGTGGGCTGCCTTTGTAGTAAATGAGCAGACATGCATTAGACATGGAAAATAGAGGCAGCATCACAGGCCAAACAAAGCAAGGCTTTGTTTTGGTGCAGGCTCTCCCACAGCCAAACCACATCAGTGACCTGAAGCTTCTCAGTCTCCCAAGAGCCTCAAAAGAGAAGGGCTATCACTGGGGGAAAACCCATAATTTAGTCCTTATCATACGATATGCCATAACATAACAATTTACATAATCCCCTCAATACTGGCGTTAGCGTTCATCACTCTTACATCATGATCACTGTTACTAGGACGGTGAGCCTTTAAATTAGAGAGCAACGTCTGAGTATTTCCAGAGAGGTCTCAGTTCTCTGTTACTTAGAAAAAGGAACCTGGGTCTCCTGTAGCTCTTGCAGGGCTACTTCGTTTTCGTGAACTTGCTGAGAACCTAGGCCCACCTGGGGAATGGGAATGCAAATGAAGAACTGCTTCCCTCGACTGGTCTGTGGGCATGCCTGTGGATTTTTTTTTTAATTGTTGATTGATGTGGGAGCGCCAGCCTGCCATGGACAGTGCCAGCCCTGGGCAGTGCCAGCCCTGGGCAGGTGGGAAGCAATGTTTCTCTGTGCTCTCTGCAGTTCCTGCCTTGGCTCCCCCGGGGGATGACTGTAACCGGTAGGCCAAACAAAACTTTCCACCCCAGGTTGTTCTAGTCAGCATTTTATCCCAATAGCAGAATGCAAACTAGAAGAGCCCATGACACACAGGCTGAAGTGTCCGTCTTGCTGCCTGTTCTAGGGGATGTCACCGTGAGAGATCAAGTGCAGAGCAGAGCAGAGAAGAAAAAGCTGCAAATGGGAAGCTAATTTGAAGGAGCACTGCAGGGGAAACTTCACCGGGGGCAGACACACCGCGGACAGCACTCCCTCCGCCTGAGGCCGCTGGACACGGTGAAGGTGGTTATCATGTGTGGGCAGACTCCATGCTTGCATTCCACCCGCCTGAGATAGCTGACTACAGACAAGTGCTCCCAGACAGGCTCTGTGCTGTGAGGGGACATTACAGCTGACTCAGAAGGGGACACACAGGACCACAGGGCTCTCGCTGCTTAGGCAATAACTACCTTGAGAATCTTAGCTCGTCTCTTTTCGTCTTTAAAAACATTTTAAAAAGATTACTCTCTTTTATGTATGAATATTTGCCTGCATGTATGTGTACCACATGTGTGCCTGGTGACTTCAGAGATCAAAAGAGGGCGTGGGATACCCTGGAACTGGAGCTCCGGATGATCGTGAACTCCATGTGAGAGCTGGGACGTGAACCCAGATCCTCTGCAAGAGGAACAAGTGCTCTTAACCACTGAGCACACCCGCAACTAGGTTTTTAACAGTCATTGTATCTGCTCAAGTTACGGTCAAGACTGAGTTTGTCTTTAAAAGAGCAAAGCGGAATGGTAGCTGTCCCAGTTCTCTCCTGTCTCCCTAGCATGATCAGTGAGGATGAGGGTACCAGGTATTCACCAACATCTGTCATGTGCCTGCTATCTGGTCACTCTGTGAAGTAGGTACCCTCGTCTGTGACAAGGATAGATAGGATCTGGAGGTCCCGTTACCCAAGGAGTCATCTTGTTGGCTTGGGATACACTTTTTCCCCAATACCTTTCTCTGCATGTTGAACCTAGGAAAACAGATCTACAGCTACCGGAGGCCATTCCCACCACACCAACAACATGCTCTGAGCTGATTTAACTGTGGCTATGCTGATCCTTCCGTCTCGGAGTAAGAAAGCATTTACCTTGGTTTTAGGTTTAGAAACTGAATTTTTAAAGACCACGGAGCTTCTAAAAGTTGGGATGTTTTATACTGTGATGTTAATATTAATATGACATCCTGGGGACAATGAGGAGAGGAGCGCGGTAGCTGAACAGTGCTGTGCTAAGCTCAGAGGGACCAGCTGTACTGGCTAGCTTTTTTGTCTGTTTCTTTTTTTTTTTTCCTTTTTTGCCAACATGACGTATGCTAGAGTCTTCTGGGAGGAAAGACTCAATTGAGAAACTGCCTCCTTAAGACTGGCCTGTAGGCAAGCTTGCTGGACACCTTCTTGATTAATGAGCAGCGTGGGAGGGCAGCGCTCACTGCGGGAGGTGCCATTTCTAGGCAGGTGGTCCTGAATGGTATAAGGGACCAGGCTGAGCAAGTCAGGAGGGGCAGAGGGGACAGTAAGCAGCTCTAGGGTCTCTGCCTCAGCTCCTGCCCCTCTCAGTGACCAAGTGTTACCTGAGAGGCGTAAGAATTCTTTCCTCCCCAAGCTGCTTTTGGTCATGGTGTTTTAAATCACTAAACAATGCATCTAACACCCTGATATCTTAAGGGAAACAGAAGTCCGGCTGGGACTGTTATTCTCCACAGACAAGCGTATGAGCTCTGACTGTTTTTGCCACCCGAGTGCTTCTCTTACCTGGTAAGAACGGCTCGCGGTCCTCGGGCCCGGGCATGCATTTTATCCAGCACCATGTGTTTCAGTTTCTGATAGTACACAGGTCCAAAATAGATGTATGCTTCTAAGGGCTCGCTGAAAGGAAAGTCAGCATTGGGTTTACAGAACATTGCCCGGATAACTCGAGACAGCCTTCTCAGGCCTCAGCAGCTGCAGGTCCTTACTGTGCTCTCAGAGACTCACGACAACTGTGTGCGGACAACCTTCAGTCTACAGTGAATGAAACCGCAGGTGCACACGACTAGATGAGCAGATGGTGCTCTCACAAGAGATAAGCTATCAACAGGACGGTCCTCTTCATCGCCACCCATTTCATCAGGACAACATCTTTTCTTGGTGTGTTCCTTTCTGGCTGGTCTTGTTTCTACTCTCATCTTTAGACAACTGGTCTGCCCTAACAAATTCCTCGTAAACTAAACCACAACAGGTCATTCTGCTCTAAAATCCCCAATGATTTTTTTCCCCTGATATTCCATGTTGCCAAAATTGTGCATGGCTATCATGCCAAACATACTACAACTTCTGCCTCAGGACCACCGACCTCAGGCGTGTGCCAACAGTGATCTTTTGCCAGGTATATGCACGTGCCTGTAACGGTACATTCCTTAGATGAACTTCAGTGAACACCTTTCCTTTTTCTCTTTTGTTTGGAGACTAGCTTTCACCATATTGCTTACACTGGCCTGGAACTTGCCATATAGCCTAGGCTGCTGTCAAACTTGTAATCTTTGGACATCACCCTGCTCTGCGCTAGGATGACAGGCGTGAACCTTCTTAAAGGAGCTCTCCCCCTTTACTCTCCACCACCACGCCCTCACTTGACCCAAGTGCACTCAGCACCTCTGCACAACCATCACTATTGGTCTCTGTTTATCTCCTGCCTTCCCATAAGAAGTCAGTCACCTAGCGCCCAATAAACGCTGTGACACAACGCATGCCGCTAGTGAATAACTACAGTAAGCGTCTCCAAAGGAAGCGGTGTGTAAGTGCTCTGACAGAGAAAAAGTAGTGTCTGGAGCAAACACCCAGGGAATGGAAGCCTTCAAAAACCTTCTAAGTTCCTCAAAGAGAAGGAGTGCTCTCCAGTGCTGTCTAACCCATCAGCACGCCAGGCTAGGAGGACTGGGTCTGCACCAGTGAGCCGGAGGAGGTCAGGTAAGAGCTGGAGCGTTGCGGCCAGGACTCAAACCCGGTGCTCTCTGCCTGTCACACCGGCCTGTCTGAAAATATAAGTTCACTTTGAGCAAAGCATGCTGTCCTGCGGGAAGAGCAAAGGGGCCACAAACTACAGAAAAGCAGCTGCAATCTCTGGCCCGGACGGCCTGGTCCAATCCCAGCGTGCAGCGCATGAGCGAAGGCTCCTGCTGTAATGAGTCATGGATTTCAGCACAACGGGACCCCAGGAAGTCACAGTGGAGAGGAAGGCATGGTCGCAAGGGCCTTCAGAGAGCCTGCTTTTGTTCCAGTCTGTCACAGACACTGCGTGACTTTTCCAACTCAGTTTTCTTGTACCAAGGTGGTCAGCCAAGGGTCTTTCTAGTTCTAATAACTGACTGCGGCTGTCAGGGATGATAACTTACGGCAGAATTTAGGGACCTCTGGCACCCGGTGCTAGTCCGCCGTCTAGAGAGTAAAGTCACATGCAATTCTTACTTCCAGCTAAGATCGGGAACTTGGGTGAGAGCAGGGAGGGCTCCATTTGTGGGTCCTAGGGGAACTCTGGACAGGCGCAGCAGGGCTTCTCAAGCTTTGGCACGAGGCGAATGGCAAAGAAATAAAAACTCCATGTGGCTGCCCAGGGAAGCAGTGTAGACCACAGCTGTCCACAGCATACAGGATGCAGCTCACGCTAATCTTTCCAGGCATTTCTATTTAGGAAGCTGCACTGAATGGGCCCTATGGTTTTGTACACTCTCTGGACAATATTATTTCTGAACAGAAATGAAGGTGATAGGTTTAGCAATGACTGTGTTTTTATACATGGACCCCTACCTATTTAAACCATACTTAAATGAAGCAGACCATTAAAATCAGCACTGTTACCATCTGGACAAGTCATTTTAAAAAGCACTCCGTATTTTCAGCAGGAATGGATCTGGGGCATTTTCATCACAGCTAAGCTTCAGCTGAGCTGCACCTCTGTTCAGGCGGCTTACAACCCAAGGGCAGCGTAAGCATCATGACCTCACCCTCTCTCACTCGCTGTGCATGTGCGCTGGTTTAGAAGCCCTCAGAGGCCAGAAGGTGTTGGATCCCACACTTGGGTCCCAAGGAGCAGCAGCCAGTGTTTTTAACTGCTGAGTCATCTCTTGGGGCCCCTGGTCCAGAGTTTCATCAGCCACAAGGTATGGAAGTAGCTGATTTGATCACGCAAGCAGTGTGGTCTGAGTTTCAAGACTCCATCATTCAGAATAACTGCAGGGCTTACATCCGTCAGAGACGACAGGCAGGCCCTTCACCGTCCTGCCCAGCCTCGGGATCCCTCAGCAAGTGTGCTTTCCTTGTGCCACGCTCTCAACGGCGCAGCTTCCGCCTCTCACCTTTCCCTTGTGTTCTTCCTGTCAGTGTTTGTCCGCCCCGCCGGCACTGCTGGAGTACCTGTGCTGTCAGGCCCTGTGTCAGGCTCCGGAGACTGAGCAGTAGATCTAGCACAGCAACCTGCTCTCGTGGGTCTGTGATCCAGACATGGAGCATGTCTGGTACTGATGACTGTCATGTATGTCTGGTACTGATGAGTGTCATGTATGTCTGGTACTGATGAGTGTCGTGTATGTTTGCTACTGATGACTGTCATGTATGTCTGGTACTGATGACTACCATGTATGTCTGGTACTGATGACTACCATGTATGTCTGGTACTGATGACTGTCATGTATGTCTGGTACTGATGACAGCCATGTATGTTTGGTACTGATGACTGTCATGTATGTCTGGTACTGATGACTGTCATGTATGTTTGGTACTGATGATGGCCATGTATGTTTGGTAGTGATGACTGCCATGGTGTCCCAGCTGGGGGTGGACACCAGCATCATGGAGCATGCCCAGTAGTGATGCCTGGTGAACAGAGAGGCAGCAAATGGCAGTACTAAGTTGTGGGTTGTGGTTTTAATTGAATAATCAGTGGGCAGAGGGTGAGACCCAACACGGAGCACTTGATAAGCATGCATGAGGCTCGGGATTCAATCCTCAGCATCACAGAACAAAAACAAATACCTCAAAGTCAAACCAAACTAGAGCATCTGCTTAGACAACCAAACAGCAGCCTGTAGGAGGTGCTCCCTGTGTCTGCTGCTGTTCCGTGTCCAGTAATAGAGCCATGGTCAGCTCTGTGGCTTAATTCACTTCCATCCCTGTGAAGCCTGGCACACGGCCAAGGTAGAACACAACCGTACTGGTGTGAGCACTGGCCAGGCTATGAGACAAAGCACTCGGACTCTGGTGCTCGGCACACGAGCACGAGGGAAACTGAGAGGTCCTGGGGCTCCACAAAAGCAGCACAGAGACCCTGTCAGAGAGTGACAGTCTTACTAACACAACCTTGTCCTCCATGTCCCTTTCTTCTTTCCTTTCCTTCCTGTTTTTTTTCCCCTTTGAGAAAGGGTTTCTCTTTGTAGACCTGGTTGTCCTAGAATTTCTCTGTAGACCAGGCTGGCCTCAAACTCTTGAGATCCGCCCGCCTTTGCCCTCAGAGTGCTGGGGTTAAAGGCATGCGCCACCACGCCCAGTGCAATGCCCCATTTCTTAAACGTGGCTTTTCTTGCATCAGATTTCTGAAAATGTGAGGACGAAGGAAGTCTTGGACTTTCACACCTTAAGGTACGACATTTTCAGGGCTCTTACCTCCTTCTAGCGTTCAAAGCACACTCACCCTGTGATGCCTGAGGTGACGTAGTCCTTCCCCAGGTAGTTATAGCCATGGCGCACGAGGTCTTCACACACATCCTTGACTTTACTCCCTCCGAAGGCCGTGCCGTAGTGGAACCTGCCGTCTAACACACCAGCCTTGCCAGCCAGCAGCTCGATTAACTTCCCAACCTGGGGGCGAGATGCGGACAAACTGGGAAGTGTCTCCCTGTGGTGCGGGGTTCTCCTGACCTAATTACTGCAATCTCCACAATGACCAAGAGTGATACACTAACACTGGCATTGACTGGGGAACCCTGGCCTAGGTGACTAACGTTCCGAATTGTTTTCCTAGTTTTCAGATAAGGAAACTCAGGTATAGAGCTAAGCCCTGAGGCCAAGGCCAAGTGACCTGTGACAGAATTACAGGCTACAGGAAGCGATGCTCAGAAGCATCTAGCTGCTTAGCACACAGGGTTCTGTGGGGCCACAGAGGAGAGAGTAGAAGGGACTAGGAGTCTGCTGATCCGTTGGCGGATGGCTCGCTGTGACTAAACCAACTGCCTGCCTGCTTCCTTCCCTCACAGAGGCACCCCCGAAGATCCCACAGGTAACTGACCGTCATTCTCGATGGGAAGCCATGCGGGTTCATTATGATGTCGGGACAGATACCAGAATCACAGAAAGGCATGTCTTCCTGGGGGACGATCAGGCCACAAACACCTGGGGACAGGGGGTTTTACAGCACGTCAGGCAGATGGGCGGGAGGGAGGAACACGGCAGTTAACGGGGACCTTCCTGCGGCCGTCCCTATCCTCACTGCTCTAAACCCTCCCCGCTGTCTGTGTCAAGAGCAACAAAAGCAATTTCCAACAACCCTGGTAGCCAAGCAGTTCAAAGATGACTCGCCTTGCAGAAAAGCACTGCAGTGGACTGGCCTGCTGGCAAAACACACATGGTGCTGTATGGCTGCTGGCCCACCTTCCCTGAGTACCATGAAGACCCAAGAATAACGTCAGGCCTGCTTGTACCCCAGAAGTGTCGCTACCACCACTCTCTGCTCCCTGACAGCTAGGCTGTGGTCTGCTAGGCTCTGCACCCAAGCCACAGGAATCCAGATTCTCTGAGCACCAAACAAAGAATGATTAAGACTGAATATGTAAAATGTGGTTTTAAAAACCTATGGCAAGAAATCCTTGTGCTGGAGCTGGAGAGAAGACTCAGTGGTTAAGAGCACTAGCTGCTCTTCCAGACCTGACACCCGTACATGTAGGCAAAACACCAAATGCACATAAAATAGAAATGCATTATCAAAAAGAAAAAAAATCCTGTGTACGGCTGAAATGCTAACAGGTGCGCCCACTGGCTGCAGAGCTGGCTGGTTGGTCCATCTTGCCAGGGCTTCCCTGGCTGAGCTTAACCTGCCTTAAGGAATTTTAATTCCTATAGCTTACAGCACATTAGAAAAGTGGTCTTTGATTGAACTTGTAAAGACCAACAAGAAAAGTAAGAGCCAAATCATTCTTAGAGCGAAAGGCTAGAATTAGACACGGAATTCTAGGAATGAGAGCAGAGCGTGCAGCCCACCAGCTCTGCACTCTCCCGCCGTTCTCTAAGGAAGCAGCGCTGAGTACCCCTTAGCAGGTTCTAAGCTCTGAGAGATTTGCTGCTCAACAGTTTTTAAATCCTTCTGATTTGTTTTCCTTGGGAACGTGAGTAGGGACAGAACTTAGGTGCTCAATCACCTTTATACAAGAACTACAAGACTTGGGGGCTGGAGGGATGGCTCAGCAGTTAAGAGTTCTGGCTGCTCTTCCAGGGGACCTGGATTCAATCCCAGCACCCACATGGCAGCTCACACCTGTCTGTGCACAGACATACATGGAGGCAAAATACCAGTGAGCATAAATAAAAAAAATCAAGAAGAAAAAAAAGAACTGGACGACTGTACACAGCAGCGCAGAATAAGGAGACCTCCTTTCCCCGAGGTGCGAACTTACCAGTTTCAGGACCTACTGGAAAAAAACCCAACTTTTCCATTCCTGTTTGTACTCTACATAATTCAAGCCACATTTTTTTTTTAAAAAAAAATTATCGTACTGTTGGAGCTAAAACCTAAGACATGATAAACACAGAGCTGCAGCCCCAGAACCCCAAACTATTTTTAAACAAAACCTTTCTGATCTGTGTATTGTGAAGAGCTAAAGAGTGGAGGAACCCACCAAGTCTCTAGAATTAGAGTCTGGACTCTGTTTTCTAGTGGTTTCCAGCAAGGCTGCACTTAGGCTTGCGGAGTCGGATTCTGGAGCAGACAACTCCTTTGATAGCGATTTTGGTTGAGAAGATCTTACCGTGTCATGAACGCTTTCTGTGTAACAGGGACAGCTACTTGTTTTGCTCAAATCCAGCTATGTGCTAAAATTTATGTCAAGTAGAGCATGCGACTTTGATCTTCCTCCCAAAAGCACATCTTATCTACTGGAATTATCTGACCAAATCCTAGAGCTGCTGGAAAATCTACTTTGAACGACATCATTTGTAGATCCAGGCAGCCTGATGTCATCACCGTGAAGCAATGCACAAAGTATTGCCGTGGCCATTCCTACAAGGGCTAGGGGGAGTCAGGAAGTCCTGACACAAACCCAAAGGAAAAGCAGTACCCTGTCAACCGGAGCTCACAGGGAGGCGGGGTCAGCTTGGGAGAAGCTGCTGTTCATCTCCCAAAGCACCAGGAGAAGGTGGGAGGGAGGGACAGTTGGCCCAGACCAGACTGAGGCAGCGGGACAGGCAGGTTGGGACTTGGGGAGGGTATGAAGGGAGAAGACTTGTCCTTTATCTTTGGTTTTAGTTGACGTGTTTAATTGAGCCAATTCAACCTCATTATGCTACAAGATGAAATGCTCCTTCCTAAAACCAGAATCTAATAATTTCCTCCAAGTCTGATTAATCTTCACTGCGGAGCTTCCTTTTGGGACGTCCGTTCCTTATCTGCCTTTTCCTGACACTTGTGGAAGAAAGTACACACGCTCTTTTTCCATCCTGTAGCAGGACTGCTCTGTCTCTGAACCAAGGGCACCTGTAAGCCAAAAATTAAATCTTTGCTAACTTAAAATTACTCGAGTCCCTGAAAGCCTTTTATATGCCAAGACGGTTCCCATAGCAGACAGCCTGTGTTGTTTGTTTTGTGTGAAAGTGAATGATAAAAGACCCATGAAATCGACACAGAAAGCCAGAACAGCAGAGAGAGGCGAGGGCTCTCCATCACTGCGGCTTCTACCCTCTGCTGACTTGCAGAACAATGGGAGCTACACATCCAACTGCAGATCCAACACAGCTGTGCATTTCATTAGATGAAGAGCACTAGTGACACAAGTAAATAATTAACTTATTCTGCTCCGCTGGCTGTGCTTATGAGACCAGTCATAGCTGACAGATTTTAATACACGTTAACACAAAGGGGCCATAATGAGCTTAGACGTTAAAACAAAATATTTAGACAGAATTTGACGATCTTGAATCTCAAATTAGACAGATGATTTTTAAAGTTCGCATTTTACTGAATCCATCGGGGCAGAGAACATGTTCCTTCGTAGAAACACACTTCCCCACTTTCTCTTTCCTTCCGTATTTCTCTGGTTCAGAAGTATTCAGGTCCTCACTGCACTGGGAAGGTAGCTTTTCTTTCCTTCCAGTGAGAAGATTAAAACTGTGTTTCATCAAGGAACACAGGCATGAAGTCCACGCCAGTACTAAGAACTTTTCAAAGTTGTGGTCACTTCCCCGAATACTGGCTTAAAATGCAAATGAGGCAAAGTGTGCTGACACCCGCTGGGTCCCTGGAAGGAGGACAGACCAAAGCATGGCTAATGGGAGCCATTGGGAAACCGTTACTGATTCGTACCTTAAAAGCTTACACAGCATTTCAGATCCTAAAATAAAACTCCATCCCCGGCTCATGCTGCTGTCTCAACTCCACTGTTCACAGCACAGCCTCCTGGTAGCAAAATGCAATTGCTCAGGAACTTTGCTGCACTACTGGGGGCAGCTGGGAATCAGGCCACAGACTGCATCACAGGACTCTTAGCAAACACAAATCGATAAAGAAAAACAGGAGCTGGAAAAGTTAAGAGTAGATGCCCTGCCAAGAGAATATTACTCCACCAGCACCAACACTAATTCCCAGCGTAAAGGACTCTCGGAGCCCAGGGAAGCTACAACTGAGGACTCACACCCTGTCTGGCTCCTAGACTGAGTTGCTATCTTTATTGCTATGGCTTTAGAGATCAACCCAGAAATCACGGAAGAATGGGTTTGTCCAGTGAAGTCCAGCTGACATTATGAATCATTTGGTTTTCTTAAAATGTGTTTTAATGACTACTATTAATAGCAACTGACACATTAGTTTTAGTGGATTGGATCTGTGTGATGGAATACTTTAATAGGTAAGAGTTAATAGATCAGAAAAAAATTCAGTGTGGTAGCTCATGTCAGTAATGCAGGTATTAGGAGAGCAGGGAGATTCTGAATTCAAAGCCAGCCTGGCTACTCAGCAAGACCCTGCCTCAAAAACAAACAAATGGACAAAAAAAAAAAAGAGAGAGAGAGAAAGAAAACATTTTAGAGTCATATCAAGACAAGAGAGCAGATGCTAACTGCAGAAGATAATTCCAATAATCTATTTAATTCAAGAGCTATTTCCAAGGTGACGTCACTATTTCTTTTATTGTTTTGAATGAGCCATATATTTTTCTCTGCTCCTCTCTCCTACTACCCTGTCCCGTGGTCCCCATGCTCCCAATTTACTCAGGAGATCTTGTCTTTTTCTACATCCCAAGTAAGTCGCTCTTAGGGTCCTCTTTGTTATCTAAATTCTCTGTGATTATGGATTGTAGGCTGATTTTTCTTTGCTTTATGTCTAAAAGCCACTTATGAGTGAGTACATATGAGAACTGTCTTTCTGGGCCTGGGTGACCTCACTCAAAATAATGTTTTCTAGCTTCATCCATTTTCCTGCAAAATTCAAGATGTCATTATTTTTTTTCTGCTGTGTAGTATTCCATTGTGTAAATATACCACATTTTCTTTATCCATTCTTCGGTCAAGGGACATTTAGGTTGTTTCCAGCTTCTGGCTATGACAAACAAAGCTGCTATGAACATAGTTGAGCACATGTCCTTGTGGTGCGATTGAGCATCCTTTGGATATATACCCAAATGTGGTATTACTGGATCTTGAGGAAGGTTGTTTCCTAATTTTCTGAGAAATTACCACACTGACATCCAAAGGGACTGTACCAGCTTGCATTCCCACCAGCAATGCAGAAGTGTTCCCTTTACCAGCATAAGTTGTCATCAGTGTTTTTGATCTTGGCCATTCTTACAGGTATAAGATGGAATCTCAGAGTTGTTTTGATTTGCATTTCTCTGATGGCTAAGGATGTTGAACATTTCCTTAAGTGGGTGACATCACTACTGAGGGCTGACGAGCAAATGGTTTCCTACTGGTTGTCAACTTAGCATTCCTAAGTACATGCTGTGTGACAGCACTGTAAGGAAGTAAGGACACAACTCCGGACAGGCAGAGGCGGCTGACCTAGATTAATCCAAGTGAACATGGAAGCTAACAGCCGTCTACAAACGCACTTGCAATGTCTGAATGTTCTACATGATGCGGAGCACATCCGGAAGGAGGGCTACGGAAATCACACCCATCAGCCCTAACTTGCTAATGTGAGGCTGTTTACATTAGTTTCTCACTGTGCTTGGAAGGAAGGAGGAAGGAAGAGATCCATGGCCGTTTCTCTAGTCACACCGCACTAAGAGCAAGGCAATGAAGGAACAAACATGACCAATGCCAGGTTCACGACACTCATGAGCATGGGGAGATGACATGTAGATTTTTTCTCGCTCTGGACCTTAGTCTAGTGCAGGAAGGACAACAAGGAGACAGGTGACCGTAATCTGATGCTGTTTGGTTTGGCTGGGATGGAAGGAGCAGTGATGATCCTTGGTCGTTCAGTCTTTATACTGGGAGTAACTACCCCTCCTCCATCGGGTAACTAAAGAGAGTTAACATTTGAGAGCAACTGTATGGTCCTTACATAAAAGACTCAATCCAAATACAATGAATTATTATTATGTAAGAAACCTAACTGCTCTCAGCAGGAAGTGCTACAGAGGAGACCAACTCTGTGAACAGCCAGCCAGGAGCAGTTGCCCGGCATGTGGCAGAGGAGGTGGGAACCTGCACCCTTCAGTCGGCTGTTCTGACCATCTCACATTATCGCGACGCTGCAGCCTTCTGACCCCGAGAGCTGCCCAGGGCCAGGGCACGGGTGTCCAGTGCTAACCGCTCACTGCCGAGTGCAGTCCTGGATGAGCCTCACGCTCTCGGGTTTGCTCCCAACTAAGTAAGAAATGTCCATACTGGACTCATGGCTCTGGGCCTTAATATTTTCAGAAATGTAAATCTCTACATCAAAATGTGAAGGCTAACACAGGTGGCTGCTCCTTCCCCCCCTTTCTCCAGCTATCGGATTACCCTTTTCTTTTTCCCTCCACCACCTTAAATCATGCCACGGGGGAGGGACAGGGAGGACAAAAACCGAGGTATCACCGCAGATCTGTCTCATCACTTGCCATATCCTGGCTGATGTAATTCAATTCGGCTCTTCCTTACATGCTAACAGATAAATAATGCATAAGAAAACTTGATTAGCTTTCTTATTAAAACATCACTCTAAGTGAGAGGAGGCGCTAGAAAACAATGGTGTTTTTACACGGCTTTCCCATGAGCAGTTGAATGGTCTGATGTGATAAATTTGCATAGTCGGAGGCACACAAAGGGCTGATTAATTGAAACCCTTACAATGCTCCTGGAAGCAGCTACTGTAAAACAATAACCATAGGAACTTTACAAAACACACACGCTAAATGTGTCAAGAACTTAATGAAATGTGTTGAGCCTACACTATTTGGAAACAGAATTGGAGATTTTTATTCTGGGCCATAAAACACTAACTACCCTAATTTCTAAGCTTTAGTTGGGTATTTACTGAAAGGGCAGAGGGCCACAGTGGGCCACAGAAGATCAGAACTTGCTCTTAGAAAACAGGTTAAGCAAAGGCTTTTTACAATGAGGTGTCTATGTGGATTAGAAATCCGGATTTCTAAGACTCGTCAGTTTTGGGGATTTCTTTTTGGACTCTGAGTATCAAAGATGCTGGGGGAAAAATGCACCTTATCTCTAGGCTCTCACCATTACTTTAGTCAGTCACCCCGACTTCCCTCCCACTTAGAAACTTCCATTCAAGTAGATCAGGCAGCCAGTGTGTCTGAAGGTGGCCTGGCAGGAGATTTTAAGGACCGTAAGAGCTGTGTGAGGATAAGGTGCCAGCCATGTGGTTATTACTCCGGGCCGATCTTCTCACTCACCGAGTTCTACAGAAAACACACAATGAATGAAGGTCTGGTGAAACTGGCTTTCAACTTGTGTGACAGACAAGCTTCGCTCTCACATCTTCTGGCACACATGAGCAAACATTTTCTCATAATCCCTTCACAGCGCCACAGAAGGGCTGGAAATGTCTGGACAGTAACGGCAGACCTGTCTTTTAAGATACACTCCATCAAAACATTAACAAATTAACAGCAGATTACTGGATAAGTTTTGAGGCAAGCAATCTTTTAATGGGACTTATTTTAAGTAAGAGTCAAAGATAACTATTCTAGAAAAATTTGTTCACAAATACAAAGATAAACCAATATAACGGAACCACTAAGTAAAAAGCTGTATTCTGATGAGACCAGGTTCTACTTCAGAAACGACAGATGATGCTAGAGCATTTTCACTGGCTGTCTGGGCCCAGAGGACAGAGTGGGGCGCTGAGGAATGGACGTCATTATCTCAGATTTGCAGTTATTAAAAAGCTCCTGTTTGCCAGGACAAACACTCTTGCTCAAACACAGTTTTTCCTTAGAAACAGTGCTTGGCATTGCTGCGGTTCTGCGATCCGCGGGACCTTTGTTGGAGGTGCTAATCCTTTTTCACATGAGAGACTAAGAAATGTCCTTTCAGGAGAGTGATATATTGCTTTCTCCTCTCCACATCAAAGGAGTCCACTCTTTCCTTGCTCGTCATGAACGGCAGCAACAGAAAGGATATCCAGAAATATAATAATTCGCTTTGCCTGGACACTGAGATGAAACTTAACTCCTTTAGGCTAATGTAATCTTCTGCTAAAGAATTAAAGGAGGCCAAGGATGAACTCTAACAAAGGCATTATCAGAGAAAAAGTCTCAATATGAAAATATTTGGCCCTAATTTAAAAACGTGAGTTCCCTCAATGTACATTTTATAAAAAGAAAAAAAGTCAAAGAGCCTAATAGATGTGTTTCTATTTGGAAACGGCCGTCTAGCTCCAGAGGTGCCAAACATCCTGTGAGTCTCTGTGTCTTTATCCACAGAGCTGACGGTGCACTTCATAAAAGCACACAACACTGCAGATCCACGCCTCTGCTCTGCTGGCCTCTTTGGAGGTCATCACATATGAACCATGGGAGTCACAGCTTCACTCCCAACTGAAGAAAATGAAACAGGGAAAAGATCAAAACTCCCCTACAGAACTCAAAACCAAAGCAGATTTTGCCTCCTTTGTAAACACACAAGGCACGTTCACTCTCGGCTGTGGAGGAGGCCCTCACTGAGCAGCTCAGCACTCCCGGATATTCTTCAGCAATAGCTGTCTGGGCCGGCAGGGATCGACTTCCACAGCCTCTGTGAAGACCCAAGGAAGAGGCCCCGGCTGTCACAGTGGACAGACAGAAATGCAGCGAGAGGTTCAGAGTCTGCTGGCCTGCTTCTGGTCTTCAAGTAGTGTTTGCGTGAGACACCACCTGCACCCAAGACTTTCTCCTTCAACAAAGGCTCTGTCTGTTTAGTCCTGTTTTTTTCTGGTGTTTTTTGGGTCTGTTTTAAGATAGGATCTTACTATGTAGCTCTGGCTGTCTGAAACTTGCTCTGTAGACTAAATTGGCCTTAAAAATCACAGAAATCTGACAGCTTCTGTCCCACAAGTGCTAGGATTAAAGGAATATGCCACCATGCCTGGCCTAACCTCGGTTCCTGAGTGATAGAGACCCTCCTTCACTCATTGGCCTGAGAGGCTGGACCAGGTTGGGCGTGGCCTTGGGTACCAAAAAGGTGTGGGCTCTGCTTGTTCCCCCAGACACACCTGGATGTTGGATTCCGTTCCTGCTCCTGCTTCTTACAGAGGCCTACGATCTGTGAGTCCCATCTTAAATAGAGAACTAGTATGGGAGCCGGGCGGCGGTGGTGCACGCCTTTAATCCCAGCACTCGGGAGGCAGAGGCAGGTGGATCTCTGTGAGTTCGAGGCCAGCCTGGTCTACAAGAGCTAGTTCCAGGACAGGCACCAAAGCCACAGAGAAACCCTGTCTTGAAAAAACAAAAAACAAAAAAAAAAAACAAACAAACAAAAAAAAAGAACTAGTATGGGGTTATTTTATTTGGATTCCCCTTCACTGAGGGTGCAGAGACTGATGATACTTCTACTTCCTATAGTGTAGCCTTCTCTTGCCAATCAGTCTTCGCTTATCACATGGCTGCCGTGGACACATTGTCGTATGGATTCTGATTCCAGCTTAGCCACTCATTCCATCCTCTTCAATCACATACAGCATATAGCTACCAGCGCTCGGCATCCTGTTCCCAGTTGCTGCATTTAGCTGCTAACCACCCTGTTACCGCTGGAGTGACAATGCTGGAGCGGGATCAAGTCTCATGCTCTGTGACACTAGACTCTCCAAGATGCCACTAACTGCTGGGAAGGCTCCTTTAAGAGGCACTGGGTACAGAAATCTAACCTAATCTCTGTATTATACATGTACTAAAAGAATCCCTAACAACATCTTAAAAACAAAAAACAAAACAAATACCCAAAACCAAAAAACCCAAAACAAACCAGACAATAAACCAACCAGGCCATCTCTAGGATGCTTAAGAGGCAGTGCATATAAACCCACGTCAAATCAAAACAGCCCTAAGGTTTTCTCCTGGAGAAGACCTATGGGTCACCTGCAGGCAATGCTGTTATTTCTAAACCATTCTACCTTTCAAGAGTGACAGTAAAGCTCCACTGACCAGTGTCCTTACCCTGGGATGTGTCTGTGTCACAATACGCCCCGAACCCCACAAACTCTTGAGACTTCATCAGCCCATTCTGCAGCGATTACCGAGAGCACAGCTGGTGCTGAGGGTCAGTCTCCAGAGAACCCTCATTTGACTTGACAACATCTAACTCTCTTAGGTCTGCTCCACAGCCCGCGCTGTGCTACTACGGTAGTCAGCGTGCCCAGCACCTCCTCCACACTCCTCTCCTGAATTTAGCGATCACACCGAGCCAGAAGAGAATGGTCAAAAGTAAAGGCTCAGAATTTTACTTCATATTCTATTTCTTCAAATCCATGAGAGCCTGAATTTTAATCAACTAAGCTACGAAAGCCTTAGCAGATGATCAGTTAAAGAATGAGTTAATTTTAGCAGGGAAGGGGCACCAGAGAAGACAGTTTGAGGGAATATGTCTTCTGAGAGTTCAGGACCAATTCAAACAGTGTAGTGTTTGCTTTGGTGGAAGATATAGTTTTATCTAGGAAAACAGAATTTTGAAGAGATGCTCCCCTCAAGGAGACACAGAAAAGACTTGTAAAGGCTGTACTGTTTCTAGGGAGAAATTTCCAGGACTGTGGCAATTCCAGAGGTAATGACCTTGGGGTATCAGAACAGAGAAGAGCCACCTCCAGTCAGGGTAATGGAAGAAGCAACACACTCAGGAAATTCTGTGAGCATTAAGCTGTACCCGGCAAACCTCCTCCCCGAGGTTCAAATGCCTCATTCTGTACAGTAGGATGGTGTAGGAGGGTTCTTCTGTATTTTGTGTTTCTTTCATTGGTTAATAAAGAAGCTGTCCTGGCCATTTGGTAGGGCAGGACTTAGATAGGCGGGGAAAAGAGAACAGGATGCTGGGAAGAAGACAGGGTCAGAGAGAGAGCCACCATGAAGCTGCCAGGGTCAGACATGCTGTATCTTCCTGGTAAGCCCACTACCTCGTGGTGACTTACAGATTATTAAAATGGGGTGAAATAAGATGTGAGAGTTAGCCAAGAAGAGGCTAATGATAATGGGCCAGGCAGAGTTTAAATGAATATAATTGTGTGGTTATTTCGGGCATAAGCTAGCTGGCGGCAGGAAGGAACAAAAGGGCCCATGTTCCTTTCAGATGCCAGGAACACAGCCGCTCCCTCCTACAACAGTATGGTGCCCAACGTGGGAGCCAGGCGGGACGTAACGAAGGTGCTGGGAACACAGCAGCCACCTCCTAATTACTACAGTAGGAGTCCCAGAAGTTACTAGAACTGTATAGATAAAAGCATAGAACATGTCTGAAAAGATTGTAAATTATCAGTACACTATAAATTTGGGGACAAACGGCATACATGTAACACTTGCCTCCTTTAGCTAAGCATCTAACAGATGCCTCAAACTTGAGGTTCAAACTCTTAACTTGAACCCTTGTCCAACTCAGTAACATGGCTCCTCTCTATTCTTGTCAACTGCCTGCTGAGGCCACAGACACCCCACGGTTTGGATTTATTTTCCTAAACAGATGTGAGAAAACTTTAGCCCCCAATGTAGCAGTGGTGGGTGGTGGGGCCTTTCGGGAGGTGTTTAGGGAACGGGTGCCCCCTCCTGAATGGATTAGTGCTGAGGTCAGAGCATCTGAAGCTGTAGACCGCGCCCAGCAGGCGGGCTCTCCAGTGTGCTCTGGGCCCTTTCACTGTGTACCAGGAGAGGATGTAATTAAAAAAGCCCTCAACAGATGTGAGACCTGTGGCCTTGGGTTTTCTAGTTTCTAGAACTGTAAGAAACACATCTCTGTACGGATAGACTACCCAGACCAGCTATTCTAGGCATAGCAACACAGATAAGATGAAGTCAAGGGGTCCCTGAAGGTCATGGGCCAGCAACTCTAGCCTAACCAGTGAGTTTCAGGTTCACTGAGAAACCTACTCCCAAAAAACGAACAAATAAAGGGGGAAAGTGAGCAAGGAAATATAGCAGACGGCAACTTGACACATGTGCACGTGGCACCTGCATGCGCACGTATATATTAAACACACACACACACACCAATACACAACAGCTTACGGAGAAACAGTACAACAGAGAAGATGCGCACTGTGCTTTAGGAACGAGCAGCACTGGACTTACTAGGACAATGCTGTCAAAGTCCCAGGGAAACAATGTCCATGTTAGACTATTCCCAACAGACTATAAATGCCTGAAGAGGATAGGACTTGTTCACACATGCGTGACCTCGTGAAATTGACTTCCCAC
Organism: Dicrostonyx torquatus; assembly: GCA_028555095.1. Classification (NCBI taxonomy): domain Eukaryota; kingdom Metazoa; phylum Chordata; class Mammalia; order Rodentia; family Cricetidae; genus Dicrostonyx; species Dicrostonyx torquatus. The sequence goes on along the minus strand of JAQHUG010000261.1, from coordinate 1,170,661 downwards.
CACCCTTTCCTCAACAATTGAAAGAACAACTTGTCTACAAGGAAAAGCTAGGTATGGGGAGAAGAAAAGGCAAGAGCCCTGAAGAATCAGAGTTTCTCTAAGTCCACAGCTTAGTGTTCGCTACTGATCGTGTCCCCTAGATTAGCGTGCTGGTGCCCTGACGTTCAGTGTACCTTAGAGTGCAGCTGTATTTAGTGACCACATGCCTTCAATCCAGCATCAGGAAGAAGAGTCAGGTGGATCTCTGTGAGCCTGAGGCCAGCCTGGACTACATAGCAAGCTTTAGGTCGGCCAAGACTACAAGTAAGACTGCCTCAAAAGCAAACAAACCTTCAAACCCTTCTCCTAAAACAACAACAGGAGAGGTAACCACAGCTCAGTGGAACCACCGAGATGAGCCCTAACCCAACGTGCCTGGTGAATCCCTAAGAAAAACGCTAGGGTTGCATGTGAAGAGGGAAAACGCCATCTGGAGAAGCCTCAGAAGAACCTGTATGGGCAGACACCTTGACCTTGGATGGCCAACCTCAAGACAGTAACAAAATCTACTGCTGCTTAGCCTGCCAGATCTGTGGTTCTTACCAGAACAGCCTTAGCACACGAATACTGTGTGTACCCACCCAGCCTTCCTGCAAACGGCTGCTCGGCACTTAAGAGCATAAGACAGTGTCTGGCTCTGGCGATTGTTGGCTCATGAGCATTATTTTAAAGTGTGTCCCTCACTCCGTGTGTATTCAACATTAGATGTCTTCCTTAATTGAGCCCTACCGTATTTTTTTTGAGTCAGTATCTCACTGAGCCTGTAGCCTAGATTCAGCCAAACTAGTTGGTACAAGTCCCACAGAGCCTTGTTGGGGAATATTATTTTCAGGTGTGTGACTTTTGTTTATGCTGCATTTATTTAACTCTGTGAAGCTGCGTTACTGTGCCTGTGTAAAACACCCGATGATTCTAATAAAGAGATGAAGAGCTGAGAGTAAGGCAGGAGCAAGAGTAGGTGGGGCTGGAGAGCAGAGAGTGTAAACAGAAGGAGAAAGGGGAAGGCAGGGGCCCCTGAGAAAGAACAAAGGAAGGTGCACAGAAAGAGAGAACGATAAAAGTCTAGAGGCAAAAGGTAGTCGGGTTAACTTAGGTTAAGAAAAGCTGGGAAGAAACAAGCCAAGCTAAGGTCAGACACTCATAACTAAGAATAAGCCTCCGTGTGTGTGATTTATTTGGGAGCTGGGCGGCGGGCCCCCCAAAAAGCCAAAAGAGTAAAACCTCATACAAGAGACCCTCTTGTCCTCCTCAGGGCTGACATTACAGATGTGCACTGCTGCTCCTGTGTTTACAGAGTCCTGGGGATCTGAACTCAGGGCCAGTGTTTGTGTGGCAGGTGCTTTACAAACGGAAGAATCTCCCTAGCTCAGAAACTAAGTTTCTGGTGTGCAGCAGGAAGAGGGGAGACGATTTGTGTCCCTAAATAGACTCCTGATCCCCAGGAAACTGCGAAGTCCGTTGATGGTACAGAAGAACTATGTGAAGACAGATGATCCCAGGATTGTATAGAAATGAGAGAAAAACATTATGCTACAGAGAAGTGATATTCAAATCACTTATTACTTATTTTGTGTTGGATACTGTCTATGTAATTAAATGACTCAAAGTTCTGACAGTCAGCAAGCTGGGGCAAGATGTTTAGTTACCAAGTTTAGTGCTAAGTTACTAAACCTAGCCACCCAGTAGTCAATAAGTATCACCTAAGATGAACCATGAAGGTATAAACAGGATGGAGGAAAAGGACAGACGAGCATTTCTTAGGGTGCAGGGCCCCACTCTTCTATCTGCAGCACTGGAAGACCAAGGCCTCCAGAGGGAAGTCATCCACCACAGAACCGTATCACCAGCCCAAATCTCCACTTAAAAACTCTACAAACTAACCTTTGAAACCACGTGTGTGGGCCAGTGAGGTGACTCAGCTGGTAAAGGTGCTGGGTGTCCCCGCTGATGACCTGAGCTGGAACCCCAGAACTCATGCGTTGGAAGGAGAGGACTCCTGAAAGCCGTCCCTTAACCTCCACCTATGCACGATCTCTCTCTCACATAGATGCAGATTAAAAAAGTACTGTGTATTTATTCCTTGATAAAAATCAGGCTTACAAGTAAATTTCCATTTGCCCAAGTGTCTTGTTCTCTCATTATTCAGTTAAAGCGCATCCTACCTATTTTTCTCATTATTCAGTTAAAGCGTATCCTACCTATTTTTCTGTTTGGCGGTTTCCTTTTCTGCTTAGCTTTTCAATAAATCTGATAAACCATAAGACAGGGCTATCGAGGGAATGAGGGCTAATCAGGAGGTTTTACCTTGGATTTAAAGCCATCTGGAAAAAGGAAAGTAAGAAGACAAAGTCCTCACTGAAGTAAAAGGTCAGCCACCCCGGGAGGACGGCCCTCAGTTTCGCAGAGAAGCATGTATGTCAGAGGCCCTAAGAGCAAATAGCTCTAAAGCTACTGCGCAGACAACTGAGGCAGAGGCACTGCTGTCAGCTGTCTGATCCCTGTTATATTAACAGTCTGGTGACACGCTACAGCACAAAGCTGCCTGACATTTCACTTAGAAGCCCATGCTTAATGGAACTTACAGACAGCACTGCTCTGTCCATGCATGTGCGCACGCTCACAGGGTGTCTCAAGGACAGCAATGCTCTGTCCACACGTGTGTGCACGCTCACAGGGTGTCTCAAGGACAGCAGCACTCTGTCCACGCATGTGCGCACGCTCACAGGGTGTCTCAAGGACAGCAATGCTCTGTCCACGCGTGTGCGCACACTCACAGGGTGTCTCAAGGACAGCACTGCTCTGTCCATGCGTGTGCGCACACTCACAGGGTGTCAAGGACAGCAGCGCTCTGTCCATGCGTGTGTGCACGCTCACAGGGTGTCTCAAGGACAGCAGCGCTCTGTCCATGCGTGACAATTCCATCAAGAACTGGAGGCAGCTTCAACTCTCATATTCACTCAGATGCTCTTATCAAGTACCCCAAGAAGGCTTTACTGGCTTTATGACTGCAAACCCACATTTCTGCCGCCTTTACTAAGTTTAGCGGCAGCAGTACCGTGTGGATGGGCACTGACATGCTCATCAGTCTCCAATTCTCTGTACGATGTAAAGTTAACTTTGGGTCGCTGCTGCGGTGATGAAACACCAGGACTGAAAAGCAGGTTGGGGAGGAAAGGGTTTATTTGGCTTACACCTCCACATCACTCTTCACCACCTGGAGGCAGGAGCTGAAGCAGAGGCCATGGAGGGCGCTGCTGATTAGCTTGCTCATCATCGCTTGCTAGGCCTGCTTTCTTAGAGAACCCAGGACCACCTGCCTGGGGGTGGCTCCACCCCCATCAATCACTCAATCAGAAAATGCCTACAGCCGGACCTTATGGAGGCACTGTCTCAGTCGAGGCTCCCTCCTTGCAGATGACGCTAGCGTGTGTCAAGGTGACATCAAACTAGCCAGGACAGCACTATGACACGTGCAGGCTGATGCAGAATGGGATACTGTGTTACGCTGTGGATTCTTGTAAGGAATACTGACATTTTCCAGCATGTCAATTCTGTTCTGCCCACATAATACGTAAGATGAGAGTAATCAAAACTATTACTAAAGGGACAGTCCATTCTGCGGGCTTTTCTCGAGCTGAAATGACCACACACACACAACAGAGAACAGAATGGCTAAGCACGAGCCAGTCCTGGGAAGAACCACTGTTGCTGTCAGACGCTCTTCAATGGGCCTAGCATCTGGATTTACAATTTTGGGCACAGAAGGAAATGAAAATGAAGTAAACAATCAGATAAACACTTCTGCCACACAGACCTCTAAACATCATTAAAACATTAACAGGCGAATCTGAGAAGACTAAGATTTGGTGTTACGGTTACCTTTCTGTCCATGACGACTGCTGAACTTGTCCCCGATCTCTGGACGCCGCGTCTGTCTTAGGAGCATCTTGATGAGGAAAGCATCCTCTGCGTTGGAAGAGATCATCACCTTCTCAATGTAGGAGTCTGTCGCACCTTTGTACCTGATGTGACGACAGAGACACTAAAATAGCTGCTGATGCCCTTTGTCAACATGCCACCCATACGACAACATGTCATCTATAAGATAACATGTCACCCACATGACAGCATGCCATTCATAAGACAACATGTCACCTAAACATGTCACTCATACGTCAACATGCCACCCATACAACATGTCACCCATACAACATGTTACCAATATGTCAACATGTCACCCATAGGACAAAACATGTCATCCATAAGACATACTCTCTTCACTCCTGCCACAAAATATTCTGATATTCTCCTCTCCTGCTCTGAAAAATTATCCTTATTTTCAACATTAGAATTTATGATTTTCAAGCGCCTACCGCCTTGACCTCCCTACCACGATGGATTAAACTGTGAGAAAAATAAGCCCCTCTTTCCTTGAGTTGCTCTCATATTTTATCAAAGCAACAAAAACAGATATCGTGAGATAATGGATCTCATGATAACAAAATTTTAGTATGGTTTTTGGCATTAAAAAGGATTAATCCAATTATGGCAAACAAACTCACCATGGAGAAATATGCAACTCCAGAGAGTGGGGTGGACCCTATGTGCTTCCGTGGGAAGATGTGTCACTTATGTGTGGATTTATGACTTCCTTTACAGTGTCTGTTTATTACGGGGCAGACACAGTCGTACAGCCGCTCCTCTATGGGGCAGCAGTGACAGGCACTCGAGGTTTCAGTCTGTGTGAGAGCACCTGCCTCGAGCAACAGAGCTGAGCGTCGAGGGGAGAATGTCCGACTCAGCCAAGAGCTTGACCACTTTTCCAACATTCCCTCAACCTACTGACCACTCACATTATTACTGTCGCACACAGAGCTTGCCTCGTGCATTTTTTTGTACAACAGACATTATGAGGAGTCTACCACCACCCAGACCCCTGGGGTATGGACACAGCCATTAAACGGTCGAGTTCGTGCACAAACGCAGCTTGCTTCCGGGAGAAAGAGGGAGAATGGTCAGTCTGTAGTCCAGGGAGGGGGTCAACTGCTGGGGCCCAGGATGACGATGGTGGCAGACAGAGGCGGGCTGTCAGACACTCTGTGGAGTCACCCAGAGACCTGCTCAGGCAGAGGGAGCAGTCTAAGCCCAATGTGAGCGGTCCAGAAGTAGATGGCAGGTTTTAAAGAGACAATTTCCTAGAAATGCAGGCTGTTGTGTTTATAAGGCAAAGCCAAGAGGGAGGCGTGCTAGGGAACCTTCCCCATAGGTGACTGTCATTTAGAATTTTACTCTATTTTCTCAAGAGTCACACAGTCGGATGAGTACTCGAGAAGTTAACACACAGCACAAAGGGGTGGAGAGCTGCCAGCCTGGGTCACTAGACAACGGTAAGGACAGCCCAAGTAGACTGTCGGTACCACAGGCGTGAGTGTGTGTGAGCGTATTGTGTGTATGGAAGTGTGTGTGCACACACGTGTGCATGTGTGCGCGCGCGCATGTGTATGTATGTCAGTCTGAGTATACTGTGGACGTGAGTGTGAGAGTGTACATGTGTGTGTGAAAGCGCGTGTGTCTCTGAGTGTGTGTGTGTGAACACGTGTCTGTGAGTGAGCACGTGTGATAGAACCTACAATAGGAGTTCCTGAAATAGCACCTGCGCCAGGAGAAAGGAAAGCAGAGGGCTTGTGTTGCCAGGGACTGGCTAGACACCTATCATCACCAAGAGAGATTCAGAGAAGCCAATTTTGGGTTAGGGAGGAAGGTGGTTTGGCCTAGCTTTGGCTCAGGCACGACCTGGACAACAGGCAGATGTCCTCTGGAAGACATCAGTAAAGAGCCAGGGAGGGTTGGGTTTCTCCAGTTGAGAAAAAGATCCAAAAAAGGGATGAGTGTTACTAGTCAGGACAAGGTCGCCAACAGGCCACACAGGAGAAGAAGCTGTGAGTGAGAAACTAGACCAGTAGGAGGGTGAGGTGAAGGCAGCGCTAACAAAATCAAGGGGAGGGAGTTCTCAGTGCATAAATGTTTTAGAAAGATCAATGCAAGTCACACACACACTAGGTGACCGGGTAGATGGGAGACAAAGGCTAAGCCACAGGACTATGACAGAAGATGCCAACGACCTCGGCAAATCTGCCCAACTCTGAGTTCCTCAGTTGTTTACCCTCCTCCCGTCCTAGGCTGTGGACACCGCAGGGCATGGATGGCCCTGGCTGGCTCACTGCTGTGCTGGTTGCTAGAATTCCTCCTGGAGCAGAGTTAACTGTGCTCAGGAAACATCCGTGGCTGTAAAGAACATAGGCGGACTTTGGCCACTTGCGCTAGGGCTGTTTCAGTAGAGCAGACAGACTGGAATTTGGGAGTGAGGTAGAGAAGCAGGAACAGGGGTGACCCAGAAAAGAAAGAGAAACGGAAGGGGACAAGCTACAAATGCACCCGGATCCAGAAAAGGCCGTCTTTCTTCTAAGACGATGAAAACACTTAAGCACATTCTCTACCGTGGGAAAGAAACTGGTTTTAAGAACAGGTGGCCAACACGGCAGGACGAGCAGAGTAAGGTCTGCAGAACGACAGAAATGGAGGTACCAGCAGAGGAAAGACGGGTCTTGAACATGTCTCCATTAGGTGGGACAGAACAGAGCCAGCCCCGTACCTGTAACCTCAAGAGTTCTGCTGGAGCCATTTGGTATCAGGTGCCCATTCCCAAGCGAGCTGTGTGCTCTCCTGTCCCACAGACAAGTTCATGGCTCTCACACTGCTACACTTAGCACAGCTCTCAAGAGCAGTCCTGATGCCAGGCTGTATTCAAGTCCCACCTCTGCCAAGTATACCCAGGGGACCTTGGGATGACATCCACGTTCTCCCTGCTTCCAATCCCACACCATCAGATCCTAAAGAACTTCTGGGAGAATGTGTCACGGGGGTACAAGGACTAAGCTCTCACCTGTAGGACACCCTGAAGACTGAGCTGTACGGCAGGCGGCTAGCATCATGGCAGCAACTGCACCCCCCGTCAGAGTCTTTGCCACTGGCTGTTCTCTGGTGCCCCTTTCCCACCCCTCGCCTTGGCCTAGGCCAGCTTGTCTCAAGTCCATCTTCTTTAGATGGTTCCATACCAGAGTGTGGTGTCTACCACTGGCTCACCTCAAAAAAATTTCACATTTCATTCATTATACTTAAGAGTTGAGAAGAAATTTAGAAATTGATGAATTTAACTTTTTCATTATACAGAGAAAACAAAAGGTGAGATAACACATAGCTACAACGAGTCTTAGAAACAGCTCAATCCTCGTACACTGGTGATGTCATTCTAGGGCTAGTGTTTTATTCTTTTCTAAACCACACATCTGGCTGTGTCATTCTCTGTAGAATGAATGGCAAACTCTCCCATGTGTTAGTGACAGCAAGCGACACTGGTCCTCCAAAGCCGAGCCTTTTATACCCAGTGCCTTTGCTGTTTCTTCTACCTGGACCTCCTGGCTCTCTGGCCCATGCCTCTCACCAGGTTCTAAGATCTGAACAACTCTACACTGTAGTTTGTCTTCTATGAGAGACTGTTTTGACGGGAGAAAAGGGTATCTAGCATTGCTGTTTCTAGATCTTCCCTATACTAGGATGATATAACTTATACATGACACATAATTTCCCCATTCATCTTTCTCCGATCAAGGCAGGAGCGATACGCACGTGACGGGCACATCTTTGTACTGCGGCTGCTGCGGCACGTTACTTCCTTCCAGAGGAATCTGAGTCACTGTGGGCATGGACTTGTTCACAAGCACTTGCTTGTTTTCCACTTTCTCACCTAAGGAAAAGGAAAGAGCGTTCAACAGGCCACTATCGTCTACATAGAATGCGAGACATGGAAGAAAGACACAGGCCACCCCAATGGGAAATGAAGTTCAATGGGGTTCAGAGAGAAGTTTGTAAAAGAAAGAAATCAGATGGAAATCACAAGGTGATAAATGAGACACTGAGTCGGGACTACGTATTGGTGACCCCCCCCCCCCGCTCCCCCCCCCCCCCCCCCCCCGCAGTGAGCAGCAATGTCTCCTGGTATCAGAATAGATTAGGAGCACTTCTTATCTGCAGACTTTTCAGTCAGAACCAATTTACCATCAGCTTACCTTAGAAAAGAAGAAAAGACACCTCTGGTTTTGCTATCTCCACTCTAAGGACCAGCTACTTAAATAACCATCCTCATGCTAATTTTCGGAGCCACAGTGGCCAGTGTTCACACTCACAGCAATTTCCAAGGACACAAAAGTAGACAGGCTGAAGGGGACTCACCCACGTGTGGCCTGGGGATGGGGGTGGGAATCCTAGCCCCCCACAGGGCTGTCCACCCGGGGCTCATCTATGACTAGGTTGTGTTCTGCACAGCCCCACTCGCTCTCTTCCTTTCGGATAACCTCAGCTATCAAACTCACAGACACTCACACAGGTTTGACCCTACTTTCCCGTCTCTCTCTTTAGCAGACACTGCTTACCCATCTGCAGTCCTCAGCTCATTTCCTTAGAGGCTCTGCAGAACTTCCACACTAGGGCAAACCCTCTTGCCCTGGTGGTCTCACAGGTGTCTCTATGACTCCTTACATTAGATGTAACCTGACTTGCTGTGTGTGATCTGATGACGTCAGCCTTCTACGCTAGCCTGTAGAACCCACACGAGTTCCTTACACGCTTGCAATTATAATGAAGCCATTTCTTTTAGGGCATGAATAATTCAAAGTCAAACCATAAGCAGAATGTATAAACTACGGAATACCAGCATAGATACAGAGTCAAGACCTTACTCAAAACAGTGTTTCGAGTTTGGCTTTTCCATAATTTAAGATTATGCCTAGAATACATTTTTACTGTGGAAAGAAGTACACAATGCACAGAAAAGCAGCTAGGAAGGAAACTCACTGAAAATAACTGCACTAGCTGAATCCAGATGGGTGGGGATATTACACATTGGTTCTTTCTGTCCTGATTACCAACAATTCAGAAATATTGTTAAATAACTCACAATTTCAAAAAGTACACACTGAAATTCATTATTTTTTTAAGGGTTTTTACCTGGAGAACAAATGCCATCTGCATCTAAAATTTCATGTCGCCAGATGGGTTTTCTGGTAGCAGCATCCAACATGGGCCCCATCACTTTATCAAAAGTCTGATTGGTGTATCGTTTTAATGTGCACTTAGCATTTTTATATACCAGGCAACGCCCAAAACCTGCAATGAAACCCCATGGGTCAGAATCCATAGTAATATGAGACTGTGGTAAGACATGGTTCATGGTATTCAATAAGCCACCTCACATTTCCAAAACAAACCTTCAACTACTGTTGGTAAATCAGGAACTGGCACAAACCCAGACAATACAAAGAATGGCTCACAGTCCTCTGCCAACTATGTATACAGACACCATAATTTCCACTCCCACTTTCCAGCGAGCGATCCACTAGATCACGCTGGAGGAAGGTGACACAAGGCCACGAAATACCAGAGTGTCAAAGGGCCTTAGAAATCGGTTTTGTCATTCTTTTCTTTTATAGTCATTCCCAGGAAGTTGGTAGCACATCTGAAAACTGACCAAGTCCACCGACTCTCAGGTCAGCATGCGCAGCACAAACTCTGGGTAATTCTGCTGAGACCCCTGAAAGATCTTTTCTCTGATCCTGGCATTTACGGTTAGACCTAAGCAAGCAAGCAGAATAATATTTTCACAGAAAGGGGAGCACACCGGCTCCCACCTCCTGTCCTATAAATGTGGGGTGACTGTGGGCCGAGAAGAATGGAGAGTGTACAGAGTCCTTTCTAAGTCTCTGTGTGGCGCTCGTCATTGTGGCTCCCAGCGACCTGGGCAGCCACAGCAAACATTGCATGTCTGAAACGGAGACGACATCGACAAACGGCCCCGTGCTGCAGTGCATGCGCGTATCAACTGCACAGCGTCATCACTGGTTTCTCCTAAGCGTAAGTGAACGTTTTATCTATAGGCGGAAGCTTAAAAGCTAACAAAGGGTAAATGCTGATCATTAAATCGTGGTTCGGAGTTTCTGATAGACATCACAAAGTCTTCAGATTTCTACATCGATGTTACCAGTTAATCAGAAAGAAAAGTATCTAGTTCTAAAGCATGGCTGTTGTCACTGGAGGAAAAAGGGGCATAAATTCAGTGCGGCTAACATTAATGCCAGTGACACATATCTAAGAGTACTATGATGGCTGCCTAGCAACGACGGAGAGGGAAGGGAGGCATTGTGGGTATGCCAGGGAGGGAAGGAATCAGAGGCTGAATAGAGAAGTCAGCCTGCAGACCAGGTGGTGCTCGCTAAGGCACGCAGTAGTGACCTGTGAAATAAAACGTTAAAAGTGGACAAGAAAAAAGGCAAAGAGTACACGATAAGGAGAATATACATCCCTGGCTTCTGACATTTGGTTAACAAATGTATCACAGACTTGGCATTTTCTGTATGCCCTCTCAACACAGGTTTATTGTTGCATGTATTAACAGATATATTAGAAACAAACAAAATGAACCTGAGTTCATAAACTGTTTACTACCTCATTTATTTTTCTCTTTGAGAAACTTTCAAGCAACTAATAAAGTAATAAAGATCCTGAAGTTAAACATTTAATACTTTTCAATGTTAATCATAAAAACAAAGCAAGCAAACAAAACCAACACAAAAGTATAACAGGTCGTATGATTCTAGACATGGCAGTGACCAGAGCTGCACAAAGACAACACTAGCTGAGGAGCCAAGGTAGACGGGAAATGTACAGGTTTCTACCCGGGGCTATGGCTGAAGTCAATGGCTGCTAAGAGAGGGAAAATCAGTCTTCTCTAGGGATGAGGTCCCTGATAAGTCAGTCATTCCCAAGTGGTCATCTCTAAGCACATGTACACACAGCAGCGTTAGATGGACTTAGACATTTTACATACGTGTGTGTGTGTGTGTGTGTGTAGAACAGTAAAGAAGTTATTAAGTTGGAGAGGGTGATGAAGGAGAGAGGAAGAGGGGTGGGAATGATATACTGTACTGATATACAATTCTCAATTTAGATAAAAATGTACAACAGCTCCAATTTGTGTACAAAATTCAAATCATTTGAAACCTGCACTGCATTTTAAAACCAACAATCATCACTCAGTACAGCCATCACTCGGTACAGCCATCACTCGGCACAGCCATCACCGGCACAGCCATCACCGGCACAGCCATCACTCGGTACAGCCATCACTGACTATCTCTAACTCTGGAGAAAGCTCGTCTGGTGTTGAAGCTGGGAGAACTCACTCACCCCTGTCAAGCGAGGCCTTGTTCAGCACGAGAGCGTCTTCAATGTCATAGCCACTGTAGCTCATCACAGCGACAGTTGCATTCTGTCCCGCCGGTAATTTCTCAAAATCTATCAACTCAATGGTTTTTGTTTTAACCATGGGTTTTTGTGGATATGCTAGTAGATACATAAGTGTATCAATTCTGTTCCGCTGGTTGTAGCCAATGGTACCTTTATTATATTGGAGAAAACAAAACCAATCATCATATCCTGCAGAATAATCAGGTTGCATTGACTTTAAATACATTAAATTTGCTTAAGTAAAATGAAGAAAATCTCAGGCTAAACATTTCAAAGAGTAATTCCCATATGGTAGCCACTGATTTCTAAAGCAACTTTTCTCCTTAATATTTAAAATCCCAGAAAAATATAATCAGAGCAATAACAATCTAAACAATTTCAACTTTTTGGACTTAACACACAAATTGATCCTATTTGTACAATTTTAATTGTGACTGATGAATTTCACAAGTTCAGCCAACAAACCTGCACTTGGTTCTGTTATGATGAGAGGACATTGGGTCCTCACATGTAGGAGCTCACAGCACAACACACAACTAATGGCAACAAAAGCTTTAAATGAAAAAGGAGAAGAGAGGAGGAATGGGGTGAAGAAGGAAGAACTCAACTGAAATCAGAGAAGTATGCATTTGTTAATTTATTTGTGAAGCAACAACAACAAAACATCTGCCTGAACCAAACACTAGAAACACTTGGGGGAAAAGTCAGGTCCCCTCCTAAGGAAGTGAGGATGCAGTCCAGTCAGGAGGAGGAGGACGCAGTCTAGTCAGGAGGAGGAGGAGGACACAGTCCAGTCAGGAGGAGGAGGACACAGTCTAGTCAGGAGGAGGAGGACACAGTCTAGTCAGGAGGAGGAGGAC